>VZTJ01005631.1:218364-380025 GCA_013397795.1 Orthonyx spaldingii | reverse complement strand
ACCAAAAAAAAAAAAAAAAAAAGTGGAACTGTGTTTATATGCTTGAATATTACTTTAAGGAGAAAAAGGAGAAATTGCCACTCATGCTATGTCAGGTAATTTTTTTATTTTCAAGAAGTTGTTGGAAGAGAAATTTAATGAAACCACTTTTTCCAGAAATGTAAATTTGACAGAAATTCACATAATCAGAAAGCAGTGCCTGTATTAGTGGGTAGTAGAATTGGAAAGTGTTTTAAGGGACAGACACATGCAGTGGCACCAACTTTGTTTTAACATTTCATACAAAGGAAGAAGATTGCTTAGTGTCTTTGCCAGCATGTAGTTGTGCCATTAGAGGTGAGGCACGTCATGCAGTAGATGGGTTTGTCCATCTTTTCTTTCATGGGGTACTTTTACCATCTGTGTGGTTGTTTGTGAGGTTGGATTTTGTGCCTTCTCATATGGATCTAATTGTTACAGAACAGGTGAGCTTTGAAACAACCCACGGCTTAGTTGAGTGCCTTTGCACTTCAGATAGCCAAATATGTATCTCAAATAACTTGTATTGTTATGGCAGAGTTTAAAAGCTTGTACGTGATTCACTTCAGTTGTTAAAAAGTAGCCCTTTCCCTATGGAAGGTGCGTTCCTGTTCATGGGCCATCACAGGTCCCCCTCAGAATTCATTTTTGCAGGGAGTCCCTGTCTCTTGTGTAACTGCATTTATCTGCTTCTTAGCCAGTGTTGTGTTCATGAGCTGCTGACTGTTCAAAAACATCCTGAAGGTGGACTGACACGGGGTTGGTGTGTAATGAGAACTTTTCTGAGTAGAGCAGTAGCTTTAAGTATTTGGCGTTTATCGGAGCTGTTGAAACTTGCAGAACTGGAGGAGGACTTTCTCAAAAGTGCTGTTGAAGGACTCATGATGAAAGAATCAAGACAGGATAGAGGAAGTCCAGGTGTGTACAATGCCCATGATAGTCTTTGATTGGGATATAAGCCTTGTAAATAGGCAGAAGTTAGCCCTATTTTATTGTCCTGATTTGTAAGGATTTGGTTTTCTGCTGCTGAAAATGTGCAGGAAGGTGCTGGTTTTACCTGTTTACCTTCTGAGAAATTAAACCTCAAACATTTCACTCGCATGACAGCCAATACCAGATTGCTTTTCTTGGATTTGGAATGGCTCCATAAGTGAAAGCATTTCAATGGAATCAGTTGTTATTCAATAATGTTCCCAGTTTATAGGGAGTATCAATATTGTGTCAATGCAGGCTAGCTTGGGTCACCTCAGTGTCATGGGGTTTCCTTTCTGGAAAAGGCAGCCTTTCTTCCAGTCTTTGTTCATAAAAGTAACAAAGAGTTTTGGGAGAATGTGGAAGTGTGTATTACTTGTGATTTTGTACATTTTTTGGAAGTTTGTCACAAAAGTCATGCAGGCTTTATGAATTACAAAGAGGATTCTCTAAAAGCAAGGTGGCTCAGAAGCAGCACTCCCACCTGTTACCATTTGCTGAAAGACTGATGGAATAGCTATGTGAGAATTTTTGCTTTTATATGGAGAAATTAAATATTTAGTCTTCCTAGTAACAAAAAAAAAAGAAAAAAGAAAAAAAGAAGAAACTAAAACCAAAAAGAGCCCAGTCTCAAGACTCTGAAAAAAGTGTAAATACCTTTTCCTGATTAGACCTTGTAAAACTTTTGCAAGTACAGCACCAAAAAAAATTACATGTCATTTGTTTTGACACTCCTTTTCCCCCTGCGTTTGTGCTTGATACTGGTGATATTCTTGGAAGTTCCTGGGGAGAGCTGCAAGGGAAGTACAAGTGAAGCAGGACATCCTTGAGGTGGTGTTACCCAGTGATATTATAGGGGACTTAATTTAGCTGAAAAGTGCTCTTGGCTCAAGGAGTTAAATTATGGCTGGAGCTGAAAACTTCAACGTTTTAACCAGAACAAGTAGATTAAGGCCAGCAGAGCAGAAAGAAGGGCTGGAACAGTAATTGTTCATTTCTGTTTAGCTCTGAAAACCAGCTCCATGAGAAGGTTATTCAAACCGTGCATCTGCAGCTCAAGGTAAAGTCAGGATGTGAAGAGAAAGGGAGCATCAGGGATGCACATCCCAGCAGAGCCGTGTGGGACTCACCGGCAGCAGAGGGCAGCCACATCCAGAGCTGTGCCATCCTGCCTGAGCTGTGTCTGCAGCCACAGGCTGGGAGTCTCGCTCCAGCTCTGAGGTTTTAAATGCTGTAGGCTGATTGAATGCACGCTGCATTCAAAATAGAAACACTGGGGTTTTAGAAAATCGGATTGTATAAAAATTGCAGATCTCTTTAATTATTTTCATGTTAATTTGTAACTTTTATTTGAGAACTGCACTCAAGTTTTAATTGGGTCACCTTAATATTTTTAAAAATGTCTTGAATAAAATTCAGGTCTCTTTAAAATCTGTGTGGAATGCAGAATGTATATTACAGTAGTTTCTCTTGTGTACATAAGCAAATGAAAACCTTGGAGAAAAAAGAAAAGAGTAGAAATTAAAATTTCACCTTGAAATGTAAGTACTTTCAAGCCTCTGAGTTTGAAAGCAAGTGAAAGTCATAGTAAATTCTTCTTTGAATTCTACAGTAATAGACTATTTTCCCAAATATTCTTTAATGTGTCTCTAGTGCAGACAGCCAAACCCATCTTATAATGAGTTTTCTGCTACTGAATAATGAAAGCTCTACACGAGGCTGTATTTGTCTTCTTTCTTTTCACCTCTGGTTATTTTAAGAAAGTAAACAGCTTCGATGATAAAAAAGCATGGTGGAATTGGAAAATGATGATTATTAAGGTGGATCTAGTGATCTCTCTAGTGGAAAGTCTTCTAGTAGAGATTCACTGTCATGATGTGCACTCATCTGAGCAGCCAGAAAAGAAAGCTCTAAAGATCTAGATCTTTCTCCTTCTTCATCATCTTTCAGAGTACTAAGTTACTTCACCAATTTGCTGTATCTTTGATTTGCTTTCTTTGATTCTTGCCAGGTATCCTCTTGGCCTGGGCACCTTAATTTGATTGGAAGGGTGGAGGAGGGCAGGGAAAAGAAAGAGGATGGAAAAGAGCCTTGCCCTGCAGGTGTGAATTAGCCATCAGGTCATGCCTGATAGCCATTTGGGATTCCTTGTGTTTGAGGAGAAGTGATACTTCTGTGGAGCAATGTATCTCCCTCTGTATAATTAATTGAAAATATCTTCCTCAGCACAGGTACACATTCATGCCTGAAAGGACTATTGTTAAAATGTGAATGAAAGAATTATTTGCAGCTAATAACATTCAGTAATGAAGTTTATGTAGTGGAACTAATAAATGGAGAAATAATGTCTGAAAACCAAAAATCATACTGAGTTACTAAATCTGCACATTTCCCATGTGACTGGAATTTCAGCAAAACCGCAATTTCTCAAATCAAAATCATATTCAAATTTTGGACTCAGACTGAAAGCAGAGATAATAAGTATGTTGCAGTATTTAGGTAAAATTTCATGTTTAAGGAAAGCAGAATTAGGAGTTCAGGGAATACCTGCACTTGTAAACAAGATGTTTTGGTAACAAAATAGTGTTCTTACTTTGAGCCACTACATTTTGCTGTCTCTAAGCAGCATTATCCCAGCAGCAGAAGAGTTGGTGAAGAGTGGAAAAGGGGGAGGGCGTTGGACAAGGAATCCCCCACAGTGGGTGAGGACTTGGTACACTGATACATTCACTGGTTCTTTTCTTCTCATTTTCTCTGGAGGTGCAGGATTGAGCTCCCTCATCCCCTCTCTCTTCAGCTAATAATGGCTTTGTTTTCCTCTCACTGATAGCTCCGCTGTATTCCATTTCTAAACTGGGAGCATGGGTAAGATTTCGTGGCAGTGTTCTCAATTGATGGCCATGCCCTTGGGTGTCACACTTGTCATCATGTAAGCATGATACTGTTTGGCTTATAAAAACAAACCAGTACCATAAATATTTAAAGCAAGTGGTCTTTTTTTTTTTTTTTTAAACAAAGATTGTTTTTTTGTTGACTTCTGCTATGTTATCCCTTAAAAAGGGTGTTCTTTTGGAACCAGTAGAAAGCTGAAGAAATCCAGTTCAATGCGGAACTATCAGTCTCCTTTATTCAGTATTCTTTCATGAAGAAAACTACAATGATCTTACATTACTTGACTTTTAAGCTGCCAGTGTAATTGATTCCTCTAAGGAATATTCCAATAGTTTCTGCATATCAGTATGAAACACTGCAAGTCCTATCTAACTTTCTTCCAAGTAGGAGAAAAACAAAGACTAAGGTTTTTTTTCCATGATGATATTTGTAGTATGCAAAGTGGCTTAAGAGGAGGGGACACTAACACCGAATTACTGTGATGTCTTAACACCTTTGGAGTTCTACCACGCAGAAATGCCAGAGTGTTTTTTTACAAAGGTAGTGGTACATCCTATTAATGATGATAGCCTGCATAAATTGTGGTGAGAAAAACCAAGAGTTTCAATTACATGAAACACATTCAGGTTTGCAGAAGTTTTGTGGCTTCCATCAGAATAAAAATAAGACTTCACAATATAATGAATTCCGAGCAGTTTAGGAATAGTCAGCAGTGAAGGGGTTAGGATGTTCACATGACCAGTGAGACTGGCTTGGATGGGGACCAGCCTTCTCTTGAGGTAGTGCTTCAACTCTTCAACAAAGGATGATGTGAACGTGTGGGAATTCATGTGCTGTCTTGGACCTCAAGGTTTTTTTTGTTTGGATTTTTTTTTTGCAAAAATGTGATTACAGTGTAGGCATTCTTATGCAAAAAGAGCAGTGTTCTTTTGCTCTAATATATATTGTAGAAAGTGACTTCATGCCTTTAACCTCAGGTGCTAAGCTGTGATTAAAGATGTAACTGTTTTAAGCAAAATGCTTGTGCCAGGATTGGATACACAGTGATAGGTTGATTTTCTTTGTTGCATTGGAATAAAAATAACTGCATAGGGGTGGGGATTGAAATTTGCTTTTTTGTCTTAGTTTCATTCAGGAAAGGTTTGCAAGATGGTGAAAAGTAGAATTTATAAAACCTATTTGCTCTATAGTCTGAAGCTGTGTATGGAAGGAAATGGTCTAGGGATTTTTTGAGAGAAAAGTACACAGAGCAAAGTATGGTGCTAAAAACAAAACTGTTCAATAATGTCCTATTCCTCATCATTATTCTTTTCATAAAATAACTAGCATGGAACTGGAATAGAAACTGGTTTTATAAATACTTCTCATGAAGTTGTATGAGAAGTGAAGCTCTGAAACTTGTGATTAAAAAAAAAAGAAGGGGAGCACTGGCTATGCAAAACACCTTTGCTTATCAATTACCAAGTGAATATTCATACTTTAAAGAGTATGTTTTTTCTATAAGATCTTCTGAGATCTGTGTAATAGTGAGAGTCCTGTCTCCTGTAAGAACCAGTGTGAGGTGAAGGTATACAGCATCAATTGACTGGTCTTTCTTTTTCTCTGCCTGAAAGTCAAATTTAGGCTTTTTCATTTTCTGCAGTCTGTCCTCAGAAAAGGTGAGGTTTTTAAATAACCACCTCGTCATTACTGCTCTCTGGGGCATTTGGGATAGGGTGTATCTTGACTACTGTACTAGCATATGTGGCTGAAGGGCATCAGTGGTAAAATAAAAGACAATTTTATCTCCAGGTAAAGCTAAGCTGCAGTATTTCCGGAAGGATATGTGTTTAAAAATAAAGAAGTATAGATTGCCCTCTGTAGAGATACACAAATGCAAAAACAGACAGCAGCATCGACTTTTCTCTAGTTAGAAATGAATAAGAAGCAATGTCAGGGTTCCACAAAGACTTTTGCAGGTGCACTTTAAATGTGTGGAATCTATACACTTGCTGCTCTCCAGGAATTCAGGAACGAATTAAATTTGGGCTCTGAGTTACCTGTATGTGGAGGGTGGCATGTCACCCTTCCATGATACTCAATACTAATGCTTATTAGTGGCATCATTTTTGCTTACACAAATGCATCTTACTTCCCGTACTTTCAGGTCATCATACTCTTTCTGTGGAACAAAGTTTAAAAATGCTGGTTTAAATCTATCCAGGACTTCATTGCAAATATTCAGTTGCCAGAGCTTCAATAGGAATACGTTAAATAATTCAGGTAGTGGGGAAGTCAGTGTTACTAATTCAGTCATCTTTTTGCAGAATGAGGAAAAATACAGTAGATGCATAATATTGCTCTTACTGACAGAATGGATTTGTAATGTAGTCTAAGATCATGTGCTGTACCATGTATGAAATGCAGTAATGTGTATGCATTGGTATCCCACAGTGTATCCTTTGTATTTATTTATTTATTCAATTTAGACACTGAAATAAAATAATCAATCTGTAAGTGGGCCCAGTTCTTTGCTGTTTTGAGCAGTTGTGAATAAGGAAGTAGAAAATTCTGTGTTCAGAAAGCGTTCATTCCCTTCGCTGTCACTTTGCAAAACTAAACTTGTAAAGAGATTGCAGCAGCTAAAGAATCAGTAATGAATAATAGATTCTTCGTTCCCCAGTCTCTAACATCTACATATAGTGAGCACATCAGTGCCTAGAAGACAATTTATGTTTTGCTTCCCTATGCTGTAGCCTTCTTTTCCTCAAGCCCTGGGAAATGTGGGCAGCTTCTGCATTCTGCTGATGGAGTTCTCTCTCTGTCAGGCTGATTAGGGCTGACTTTCATTGGGTGGGATTTACAATTGCCTTGTTCATCTGTAAAGACACATTCTCCTGGAAAGCTAGTGCATGACGTTATTGGCAGGGAATGTTAAATCATCTGTATCCTACTTTAAAAGGGTGGGGACAAATAGTTCTGTTGGCAGCTTAATTTATATTTAAATCTTTGTGACCGTATTGCATTCTGCAATAAGCTTTACCCAGGAACAACATATACAACAGTACTGTTACTACTAATATAATGCTTAATGTTCTGTAGTGGTCATGTTTTCTTCACTCACTGATTTGTCCAAGCATTCTCTGTTTTAAGTGATGTTCATAATGTCTTTCTTCCACAGCTGTGGTAATGTTGGCAGTGGCTTATTAAGCTTTTCCTCCTATAAACTGCTTTTGGTTGCACATTACAATGTTCTGAGCTGCTTTTGTTTTGGCAGTAGTTTATAGTTTAACTGCCAGTCATTCAAATTAATTTTTTATTCTCTGGTGTCTTCTGATGTATGTGAAATATGTTTTCTAATATGTGCTAATTTGTCATGTAAAACTGAAGGCTTTCATTGTTTTCTTTATTAGCTAAAGTTATGATTCAGTTTAGTTCCTATTTTGGAAGGATCATTTAGATATTTAATCAGTAAAATCCAAATTAGAATTGAGCATGTTTTAATTTGTTTTCCTTTCCCTCGGAAATACTTCCTGAGAAACAGAAACTTCTAGCATAAGAATTATCGATGTTGTGTATTGGAGTACTGAAGCTGATGGGGAAATTGCATTTGTATGGCTACTGCATGCAATGTAAAATGTAAACCAACTTGCTCCTTATTTTTGTAGATACACCAGAAGCTGTTTTGGTTTCATGCTCTGTCCTGGATTTGCTTTGTGCCCTTGTATAAATAGCTTCATTTGTTTCCTGCTTTATTTCTCTCTGTAAAATGGAAGACCTGTAGCAGGGTATCAGGAGAAATACATAGAATATTCTCAATTGCCTTAATGCTGTAATTCTTGGAGTGAGACGCAAACACGCTGCCTGTGGTATCAGTCTGCTAGTAGTGTCTCAAATGATAGCCAGAACAGAAATTTAATATGTTATATAAATTATATATATTTCCATCCAATATCTGATACTGGAGTTAGACGCTTACGATGAACAAAGACACAATTTATTTGCAGACGTGGTGTGCCACTCGTGCTCTTTCCTTCACCTAGGTAGGGTACATGCCCTCCATATGTGACTGGTTCTTTGTGGCTTTAACCAGAACTGAGTGAGCAAAGCCAAGCTTGTTAGTCTAAGAATTGTGCAAATTACTTCACCAAGCATTGCAAGTGTTAAGCCCACACACCAATTAAAAAAATGTGGTAGACAACAACTTCATATTTTTGAAAGTTGAATAGTTTGGGGACTTTGCTTTAGCTGAAATTATAATTTCTTTCCTGTGAACCTGTGTGCTGGTGGGAATCAGTCTGATTGAAACAGACTACCAGTAAACTTGTTTTTCTGCTTTCAGAAACCTCTCAAGAAAATAATTTAATTTAACACGGTATTTTGCTTTGTACTAAGTTTCTTTTCCTTGAGCCATTTGTTTATTGTTTATTAAAAAGCAGTCTATTTAAAATCTTGAAACGCTCTCCATCTTTATCAGTAAAGTTTTCTCCCAGAACTCTCTGCAAATGATGCAAGCATCATTAAGCCCCATTAAAATAATTTGGTTTAGAATAAGTCTTCAGAACAACTGAAAATGGAAGCAGAAGAGATATTGATTAGTGCACAATGCAGTGTTTGAATATCTGTAAACCAATAAATGCTACTGTGCTGGAAAAGCATGATTTTAGTTGTGGATGATGTCCTCTCCTAGGTTTGTGTAGAGCCATTTGGAAGATGCTTGTGCTGTTAAACAAAAGCCTACTTCAGTCCTTGAAAGATAATAAATTACATCCACAAGCACCAGGAAAATTGTCTGCTAGATTACCTTGTGTCTGTGCTGATCCCTGATGATGGAGACAGCAAGAGCCCACTGATTGTGCCTGGGCTGATTGCAGCTGAGTAAAGAATTGCTGTGCTGCTGCTTCCTTTGATGTCTGCCTGGTCCTCTCTCCCAAACACACACAAGCTACTTCTGCCAAGCTTGGAAGCAACTAAGCTAAAATTGGTGCAATAGGAGCTTAGTATGGGAAACAGGGAAAATAGTGCAGAATTTGTCTATCAAGAGATGGAGTAGGGTATTCCTCCAGTGTCCTGCATAGGTTTTCCATCTCCTCAGTTACAAATGAGTACAAAATATGGACAAACTGAGTAGGACACTCTAAATTGGTTGTACAGGGAAGAAATGTAAGGGAGGAATATCATTAGGACCGAAGGAAATACAGACGTACAGTGAAGGTCTGAAAACTTCACCCTTTCCTCTGGTTTAGTCTTACATGAGCAGAAGAGAAGGGAGAGGACCAGGTGGATGTTTGGGAAGTGAAGGAAAGAAGAGTGGAAAAGAGTCCAGACAGACATCAAGATACCTATTGGTGTATGGACAAGGTTTTGAAAGAAGGCTCCTATCACTCATGCTCTTGTGGTGTCAGGCCAGCCAGCTCCAAATTGTGCTTGGCCTAAACCCAGTACAGAAATAGTATAAGTGCCCAGCTCTCTATGAAAATCTGCTTTGGAAAAATTGTATTAATGCCTTTCTTTGGAAGCTCATGGTCTCAGACTCGAAGTGTTCTATACTATTTTCATACCATGCATCTTGCTGATATGGTACCCAATGGGATTTAGAAGCAGCTGTAATTTGTCACCTGCTGCATCCCTCTGCACATTATGGTTTGCATGAACTGGAGGGATTTAGAGCAGGGCTAATACCAGTTTAGTCAGTCTTTTAAGTTTCATTATGTTGAAAAACCCAATAATTTTTCTAGTCAGAAATTAGGTTTTTATATTTAGTTTTTTCCCTCTTTTGTGTTTTCCATCACTGCCACCAACCAACAGAATGTAGAACCAAGGTGGTCAGTGCTCATACAATGCAAGACATTGAAACACCACGGATGGGAATCTACAAAACCAAAGTTGAACCAGACAGTTGTATAATGCAGTGGATACTGGCAAAGAGGACATGGAATTTTGAGCTAAGACCATCTAATGATTTATTTTTAAAAGTTATTTTTATTGATATGTTCTCTGGCATTTGTTTTTGACCTGAAACTGCTTTTCTGCCAAATTAGCTCTTTCTTTTGTGTGCTGCGAACACTTTATGTTTTGTTCCTTTTTACTATTATCAATGTACAGGGTGTTTTCTGAAATAGCTTTTTTCCTTTCTTATAATTGAAAAGGATGTGCTTTAAGCTTTACAAATTTATAGCACTGTGGAGCTTACCTGTACAAGCATTTGAAGTTCTGCAGTAGGAGCTATGTTGGTTCAGTGATGTGAAATAATTAGAGAAACTGATTCTAACCTGAACACCATGGGGGCTGCTGCTTATTGTGCTGTGCTTCCAGCCATCCCATGGGTCTCAAAATGCATAGGTGTGGGAGGAATTGTTGGATGAATTGTTGTAGTCCAGACATGATCCAGGGAAGAACAAGCACGTTGTCCAGCTCTGAAAAAGAGCAATATGGCACTGTAGGAGTATTTGATTTTCAGATTTAGCTGCAGGATACTCCTATTATGCCTCATTGGTCTGTTCATCTACAGGAGTTGGCCCAGCTGGTCTGGTGGGATGCATGCCTGCCTGCCTTCTCAGGCTGCATACAGCTGCTGCTTTTCAGTTTGTTTTTTTCATAAGGATAGCTTTACTGTTAAGGTATTCTTGACACCTGTACACATTTTATAGCTTTTTAGCAGAACAATCAAAGTTTTTGAGACTTGTGTCCCAAGAACAACCTTGTCTGTGTAACTTCTGCTTCCTTGAATAGCTTCCTTTCATTTCAAGCAGCAAGCAGTTGTCATCTACTTGAGCTTGTTCCTAAGTGGTTGTAAAATATATCCAAATCCTGTTGCCTGCTATGAATTTTGTATAGCATAGCTATTCCCGCTGGCTTAAGGATGTCAGATATTATTAGAATATGTCAGTGGCTCCTGCAGCAAATTAATGAAAGTACATAGAATAAAAATAGCAAATTATTGCTGATTAACCAGAACACCAATAAAGACTAAAGATGTCTATATAATGGTAAACAATATTTTGGTAGGTCCGACGAGTGCCAGGTTCCAGTGGTCACCTCCATAAAACAGAAGATGGGGACTGGGAATGGAGTGATGATGAAATGGATGAGAAGAGTGAGGAAGGCAAAGCTGCCATTTCTCAGGAGAAGGTACCTTCTGTTTGTGCCAAGACATTTATACTCTGCAAGATACTCTGTCTTTATGTTAATTGTTAGTATTTCTGGATCTTTGTTGCATAAAGCTGCATAGCTCATATCTCACTGTGTTTGTTTTCCAGTCACGAAGACTGAAAGAGGAGGAGAACATAGAGGTAAAAATGTCTTCATAATTTTTTTCTTTTTCCAAGCATTTGAGTGAAGGGATTTCTTTTTCATGTCTGCTGTTAAAAATGTGAATTGAGGTGGGAGTGTTGTTCTGCAGCCTTGCATGGCATGTACTTGTGAGGATAGAGCTGTATGCCATTGTGCCTGTAACAATGAACTTCAGCACACAGTGGATAAGATGGATAGGAATTTAAAAGTCATGTTATGTTTGTGCCCAGGAGGGTTCATGAAGATAGGTAATTTGGCTGTTTTTAATGAATCTTTATAACTGGATCACACTAATTGCTGTCTTTGTCAGGGTAATGAAGGCTGCGTTGGAGTAGCCAGAACATCTCCAAATAATTTTTTCTTCTTAGGATCTGTATCATGACATGTAGCTTATAATTAAAATATTTCCTTCCATACACAGTAAAATAGCTCAGTACTGAAGCATATTAGATTAATCCAGAAAAATAACATACCATATAGAATTTCATGGCCCTGTGCTGAGTGTGGGAAGCATCGCTGCTCTAAACAATTTTAATGTTTAATAGGATTATGGCTTATAAACTAAATGGTCTTTAGAAATGTCTGTTCTTTGGGTGGGTGGCCCTTGCCACTTCACCTGCAATTTTAGATTCTCTGATTTTCATTGGTGTCAGAGAAATCTTCTAAAAGCCTAGCAGCTTCCTGCCAGATTTGGTCCTGTTACCTCCTGTGATGACCCCAGTGTCTCCATTGCAGACCTAATTTACACAGCTCTTAGCATCTGAGATACTTTATGTAAGCTGGGTACAAAAAAATTACTTTCACCACACAGTCTCTGTCCTAGATGTTGAGAGTTCTGTTTGTGACTCAGTTTATACAGGTAAACTCGTAATAAAAAAAGTTGCTTAGTTTATGAAGGAGAAAAAAGCCTCTGCTTGAAGTCTTCTGTTGATTTTTGTTTCCTGAAATGCTCTGGGAGATGGCTTGGAGCTAAGGCTTGTCAATTTTGGTGTGTGCCTGTTGGGTCTTTGGGATGCACATTCCTATACATTGGCATAACATGTCTGTTGAAGATGCAGAACTAGTAGTGGTAGCTTATATGAATGGAAAGAATTTAATTGAGGCAGGAAAAAACCTGCTGTCATTTTAGTGATTGTGAAAAATAGTTTTCCAAATATTCATTAATGTTTGCTACAGATACACAGATAATAAAATACGGATCTTGTGTAACTTTTTTTAAAGTAGCTTTGATATGGAAGACTATTGAAAAAAAAGCTGTCAAATGAAATTTGTGATGCAAGTCTATTTTGGGAGGACTTTTGAACCCTTTGTAACCTTTGAACAGGCTGTTCTGTGAATGGTGACAGCATGCCAAGTTGGGTATGAAATCATACTAGGGTAGAGGAGCCTGGTGCATTCTGTGTGTAGGATACAAATGCACTTTTGCTTGAGACTTCATACAGATTTTTAGTTGAGAGCTGTGGAGGATATCACAGTGTGAGGGAGGAGTGATAATGTGGAAGCTATCAGTGTTGCTGATTTTTCTCTGTGAAAGACATCCTCTGAGCTGTGATACCTGCTTTCATATGCTACTAGTTCCTTGCATATGGGTAGATGTAAGACTTCCTTAACAACCAAAACTGTTACACAAAAATAATGGGAATAGCAGTTTGGAATTCCCCCTGTGTGCATATTATTTAATAGGTAATTGTTGCTTTGATGCAAGGTGGATTGTAAGCTCCTGCAATCAGTGCTTTAATGCAGGCCTCTGTAATTGAAATATGGGAGTTTTTCTGGTATCAGCTATATTTTAGACTGTGTACTGGAAGTGTTTAAAGGGTTTCTGAGAGTTAGAGAATGTGTTAAATATTCTGTGCTAACTTCAAACTGTTAGCATGGAAAGTTTTTTGTGATTTTTTTTTTTTCCTTTGGCATCCTTTACAAGACTTTTTGCCTTTTTCCCTAATAGTCTCAGCCTGCTGTTAGTGAGGAATATAGTGAAGTTCCATGTGCGGTGAATCTTGTCTTAAGGTTAAGGTAAGAGAACCTTCTATTTTTTTAACCTGTATTATCGTGATCTCCCTCATTACTTTCATGATATTGACATAAAATCAGTGCTGAAGTGTATAATCTCCCAGTATGACCAGTATGAATAGTCTTTCTGTGGCTAATTTCTGTCTTTTAATTGCATCCTGAAATAGTGTAAAATGAAAAGCACAATATGAATGTGTCTTCAGGCTAAGTGTACCCTTCATTAAGTATTTTCTTTCTTTTTTTTTTTCTTATAATGCAGAATCACAGTGAGAAGTTTTTAATGAGTTTCTTTCACACTTCAGCAGTCAGCCTCTGACAGAAATAAACCATAGCTGTATTACAAGTTGCCTACTCAAAATGTTTTTCACTGGCAAGTTTGATCAGCCACTGTGGAGAAGTGATGGGTATTTTAGAAAAGGGATACAAATATGTTGTCTGACTTAAATTTTTGCTTAGTTAAAATGAGTCAGATTACCTTTAATTAAAATCAGTTTATAACTACGGTTTGAATTGCTTAATTATGCAGTCTAGTTCTTGGATAAAACTATTTTTTCATATGAAACCTTTATAGCTTTTTATGTGTATGATAGCTTTTTTATGTTTTTTCTTAAAAATCTTACTACAACTCACTTTAAAACTTGCTTGCATCCAGTTTGTGCTGACAGGATATCGATGAGAGGTTGTAAATTCCCAATTATTGCTATGCAGAAAAGTTAAATGTCACAGTTTCTTACGCTAACAAAAAGATAAGAAGTCAATAATAATTAGAAAATTACAACCAGTATGTTAGAAACAAATAGAATTATGCATAACAAATAGCTTTAAAACAGTAACATCAAAAATTGTTGGTGTCCTGGTTTCAACTGTTAGTCATCAGAACAAAAACAATTACACAGAATGAGTGCCAACTATCAAAATCTGTGTTCTTCCCTTTTCTTTGACTACTCTTCTAGTGACAGCTGCAAAAAAATGGTGTGGCTGCCAAAGGTTGCTTACAAAAGGGAGGATTAATGAATTTTATTGTGGGGATAGGAAAGATTTAGAGATTATTTGGAATCATTTTAGTTGTCCGATTTGCATAAATGCCCAGTTATGCTATCAATATTCTTTTTCATCTCTCTGCTGGCAGGTAGATGAAACCATTTACAAACAAACCAATTTGTACTGCTATGTGGATGTACCAGTGAGGTGCTTTGGGTATTAATAAATTATCATGAAACCCAGAGAGTGATTAGCTTCTACCCATTTATTTGCAGCGTTGGCATATTCAGAGGGCAAACATTTCAGACCTGTAAGTACAGTGAAACATCAGGGATTATGCTTTCAGTTTTTTTGCAGCTTTTAAGCCAGAAGTGAAGGAGGACTGATCCTGGGAGACTTATTTGCACAATGAACTTTTGTTCTTTTTAAGGATCCTCTTCAATTCATGGTTGGAAAAAAATCCCTCTCCCTACCTTCCCTAAAAGCAAGTTTGTAGTAACTAGGTTCATTTCTTACATTTGTCAATGTTTAGGTGATTATTGGTAGTGAGGGAAGAAACAAGAATTTCAATTTTAAGAATCAGAAAGTTTCCTTTAAACAGCAAAAAAATAGTCTTGAAAAGCAGATACACTCTGGAGCCTGGGAACACTGTTGGCAGTGTCTTGAAAAAACCAAAAATCTGATGTGTAATTCTACAGTTTTGTTAATTTAACTGTCCTGCTTTTGAGGGAAGAATGCTCTATGGTGCAAAACTCTGTCCCGTGTAAGCTCTGGCTGTGCCCTGTCTCAGCGGTAGGAGGTGGGCAGAGTTAGAAATCTTTGCACAGGCTTTGTTTCTGATGGAAGCCTGAGCATGTGAGCAGGGTCAGAGCTAGCACATGAGCAGTGTGTGTGTGTGTGTTTGGGGGCAGTGTAGGGTGCGGGCTGCACTGAGTAGCTCACTTTGCTTCTGGTTGGCACTTTGTGAAGGGCTTATTTGACCACAAGGGCTACAAGCTCCCTCTATCTCTGCCCAGCAGTGTAGATTCAGAGTTACTGCTTAGAATTTCTTTGTATTTGCTAATATAAAGGCAAGAGTTATTTTGCTTATGGAACATTCACCAAAGCTCAGGGCAGCCACTTGCTGACCCTATACATTGTCTCTAACAAGGTGCCTTTGACAGCACTTGAGTTGTGCTTTATCTTCACTGTTGACCCTCTTCACTGTTGAGACTTTGTCATGGAAGTTGATGCAAACATTTAGAGCTTTTTGGGCAGAAAGAACTTAGTATGAAGCTCAGGAGTGGGGACTATAAGGTTTGAAGAGTACTGCCTGGGGATTTGGGACAGGACAAATGGTAGGGAGATAGGCAACCTTAAAAAGGAGCAAGAGGGGCTGGGGTTGGTGGGGGGTGGGCAGGAAGAAAGTGCTCTTCTGTTCTGTTCTTTTTTTCTCTTCTATGGTGAGGTTACACTACAATAAAGCATCACATTTGCATTTTTTTCCCCCTAACAGTATGTTCCAAAACCAGGTTAATAGTACCCATGAAAATTAAAAATTACTTCCGCGAAGGAGGAATTCTGGCAGAAGAATCAACACATTTAAGTAATTCTTTACCTGGATGGTCAGATTCTGTTATTTTTTCCCAATCAGAGCAGGCTTGGGCTCATTCAGTAATTCAGGAGGGTGTACTAAATTAACACCAGCCTCTGTTTACTGCAAGTGCCTTGTTGTGGATCAGAAGCACAACTCACAGTCTGAAATAATCTTTAAAGAATCCCATGGTACTCTTTATACAAATGGTGGTATTTAACTCCCTTACTCAAGTTGAAAACCATCCAGACTAACTGATTTATCTGTCCTTAACTTGCATTTAATACCTTTCTGTTTTCATAATTTTCTCAGTGCGACTAACTTGTCAAAAACTTCTCTACCGTCATGGTTGCTTCATTGGCTGGAGACAGCAATTTCCACTTTATTTTCTGTCTTTTGCACGATTGTGTCTTGGAGTACATTGCCCCAGAAGTGAAATCATCAGCAGTCTGTTTTAGGTAATTCCATGCAAAGCTCTTGAAAAGCTCTAGTATTAAATGCTTAGTAGGGGCCATTAGAGTTTTAAAGCTCAAGTGTAGTTAAGAGACTGCGCTTGAATTTTGCAGTGAACTGAAAGTACTGGTTCTCACTGGCTTGATCTGTTGCCACAGTGTGTAACTCTGACCCAGCCTGAGCGATTGCTACATTGAAATGCTGATGCTTCTGTATCCTCACCCTCAAGAGGAAGTGGTATTTGAGAGTAGGGAGGAATGAAATCTGCAATCCAATTTTTTCCGGTAAGGCTGTGAACACTGCGTGTCTTGGCAGCAGACCCTGGCAGGAGCTCTGCAAAGAGGGGCCGAAGGCAATTGTCTGTGATTTAGTCCTCCAACAGGACTGTTCACAGCACCAGAGAGAGGAAGTGGGGAGGAATTACAACCCTTGATTTGAAAATTTCTGGTCTAACCACCAAGCTGTTGCAGTTACAGATTTAGGAAGGTCACTGTTAGAGGGTTTGACTACTTGGATTAATAACAGAGATACGTCATGTTAAATTAGGAGACTTGTTAATGGTTAATAGTTAAGAATTGCAAATTATCTGAAGCAATCTAAGATGGTTAAATTAGCTCCTATGACAGGAAGATAATTTATTGGCAGTAATTTGGAATGTCCCAGGACCTAATTTAATACAGCTCCTGCACTCCAGATGAATTAAGCCTATGGAAGAATAAAAGGGGCGAATGGAAATGTTTTACTGGCAAATGAGATATTTCTGTTATTGCATATCTTATTTTAAATAGAGTGTAGAGAAAATGCTAAGGCAGAATTGCTTGTAATATCACTGTCTTATTCACGTATAAATGTGTGTATATTTCGTAGTAAAACTTTTTTTTTGCTAATACATATATATAGCTGGAAACTGTGTGGCCTTTGATGATTTCTGAGAAATACATCTTCTGGGGATCTGGACAGACATGTACAAGTCCAAGGAATAGCTGGTAGCAGGTGGTTGCCTGTTTGGTGCTGCAGCAGGGGAGTTATTAGGGCTTGAGTCGAGTGTGATTTCCTGGGTGTACCAGAACACAGATGATGAGGTATTGCTCACTGGTCTGAGCACGAGCCCAAGTGCTGATCTTCCTGCTTTTATACTGGCCTGGGTTTTTGACCTCTTTCTTGCAAAATTAATTACGTGTAAAGTCATAGGAAAAATGTACTTGGCTGTGGAGGTACTTAGTAGAGCTACTCCTGTGTTGGTTAATACTTAAGTTTGAGGCTTACATTTATAGGAATAAAACCCCAAAAACTATAAACAAGCAAACCCCAAAGTCTGTTCTGGCTAGGGACAGAATGAGTTTGATAATTTGGCTTAGTACCATAAGTCAAAGTACTCTAATCTTAAGCAATAACTTCCATCATTCCAGTCTCTTTTGTAAGAAGTGGGTCTGGTGTGTATCTTTCACCAAGAAAAGGTATTTCTCAACATTTTTGCTATTAGAGTGACTTCTGTTGTCAAGTGTATTTAATGACAAAATCCACAAACAAACTCTCAGCTGTGGAGTAGATTTACAACTGTAAAGTTACACAACTTCTCTATGGTCTGGGAGTTGATCCAGTAACAAACATCATAAACAAAACCATTTCTTGAAATAAATGTACCTGTGATTACAGTATTGAGCTTTGTTTTGCCACCACCTCTAAGGGTTTGTCCTGGGAATCAGGGAGCTGTGAGGATGTGGTTACTGTACTGAATTTTATTTTCAGAGCATGAAGATTTCATTTAAATAGCCTGTATAACCATGATTAAATCATGACTGAAATCAGTAAGCAGGAACCATTGATTAAACTATTGATTCTAATCTTGCTTTTTCTTTTTGCATCTATTATTTCCTTCAAAGCTTGCTCTTTAAAAATGGTAAATTATGTATTTGTTACTCACTACGTAAGGATATTTTTTATGCCTTGCTGTATTTTTATTGAAAATAAATTAAAAATTGAAAAATTAATTTTAATTATGACCTAAATAACCCTGTATGCAATTGCTATACCATCATTTATTTAATAGAGAAATGGTAAATTTGTTTATCAAAACAATTCTTGTATGTAAAATGTGTAATTACTGAGCCAAGGAATCAATATATTTTTTCTGCTTATTAAATTTAGATTATCAAGAAGATTTTCATGTCTAAATATTTAGATGGAAAGGAATTAGGCTTTTCACCTGCACAGCTGTGGTTGTAAATCATGCAGGCAATTGCATTTGGGGATGTTGCTGATACTGAAATTTTAAAATCACTAGAGCTTTTTTATTCCATTCTGACATTGTATTGTACTATTTACAAAAGAAAGAAAAAGAGGAGAAACAAAAAATAACAGTGAAGCCTAAGTACCACCCCCAACCTTCTTTATGTTAAAGGAAACAATTTAAAGCTTGAATCGATCTCAGTGTTAGAAGTAATTTTATTTGTATTATTAATGGCATGTACATTACTTGTCAACTGTAATAGGGTTTGCATTTTGATAGTTGAAAATCCAATTCTAATTAGATATTTTTCTAATACTTCTAAAAACATTTCTTTTACGTTGAGAGACCACACTCTTCCATCTTCATCCTCTAGAGTTGCCTGTGAATGTGGTGATGTAGTACATTGGGCAGGGCTGAAACTATTTGAAATAATTTTGTCTGTTCCCACTCAGTGCTGTGGTTCTCTGTCTTTCCAGCAGTCAGGCTGTTCTGGGACTGTATTGGGTCGCTGTAAAGCAGCCAGGTTTTGGTTGGTTGGTTTGTGACTTCTGGTATTTTTGAGAGAAAGGCAAAATTTTAACTGAACTCATTTTATTTATTCTGTCATTGCTCCTCTAGTGGTATCAATGAATGGCCACAAGAGGTGCACTGGGACACAGGTGGGACAAGAATTTAACATAGGAGCAGACTTTGCTGGTGAAGCTGATTTCCTGTAAAGAGAGAGTCTGACAGGATAACCAGATGAAACCTTTGAAGAAATTAAGACAAAGCCTAGACTTTTTTTCATGCTTTCCACTCTTTTTGATAAGCTAGTCAGGATCCATGACTTTCAGATGGATGATATGGAGATTGTTGTAATTTTTATGGTGGCTCAGATGTCTTTCTGGTTTACCTACGAGGCTCTTTTGGTTCTGACAGTAATGTACTGACAGGTCCTCAGGACTGTAAAACTGAGCCAGTGGCATTAAAAGGATGCACACATCCAGTGACTTTTTGATTCAATGTGTTTAAAACTTCCTTTGATTTGGATAAAGTAAAAAATTTCTCAGTGCCTTCCCCTCAAAGCCTGTTTTGTGCACTGGGGA
This sequence comes from Orthonyx spaldingii, assembly GCA_013397795.1. NCBI lineage: Eukaryota > Metazoa > Chordata > Aves > Passeriformes > Orthonychidae > Orthonyx > Orthonyx spaldingii. The sequence continues at coordinate 360,536 of VZTJ01005631.1, read as the reverse complement.
CTTCCAAGGTTCTATTAAAAAAATTCCATATACCTGTAGAGCTTGTTTTAAGTCTTTGGTCTTGATTTCATAAATAAAATCACTTTTCTGGAGCTCTATTCTGAAACACCCCCAGCCTCCTGGCAATGACTGGCCTTTCACGCTTTCTGATTTAAGGAACTGAAATTTTGCTTCAAGCACTGTGGCTATTTTTCAACTCTGTACTTGAAGAATTTGTCACTGGAATAATAGGTTATAATCCCTCTTCTTGTGCACCAGGCATGCAGAGGCATACAAAGCAAGGATTTGCGTGCTTAATCTCTTAAGTTGCTCTGGTATTTCTTATCAGTCAGGCAGGTGGTTTATCACTTCAGTCATACAGCTAATACAGGTTTGACTTCCTTAAAGTGTGCACTGGTCAATAATATTTGGAATCAAGACATTCAGGGATCTTTTGGAGATACACTCGGAGTGGATAAGTTAAATTATAGGCAAATCCAGAAAGGCAGCTATAACCACAATGCACTGTAATGTTTAATGGTCAAATTATGTGCACGTTGTCCTCTCTGTTATTGAAATGCTCTCTCTGAATATTTGCAGGCGATTGTTCTTTAACATTACTGATGTTATCTGTACTTAATTCCAGTTCTTTCTAGGAAAAGGTCAGTTTTTAGATCACTTCTGGTTTCTACCGAGCATTGAGATTTTTCCACATTAATAAATTCCAACTATAACTGTGTACTGCCCTTCCTTGTATTTCAAGTGCTTGTTAAAACTGATGCTTTTCAGAAGTTAAATCTTTACCACTGCTCTTCAAAAAACTTCTGTGCTACTTCAGGAATAATTTCAGAGGAGAAAACTTATGATCAATAATGCCATCTCTGCTGCAAAAAACCTGATAGCTCTTTGCCAAAGTTATTCCCACCTGCTGATGTATGAGAGCAGGTAGGAAGTGTGAACCTCAAAAAAGATGATGCAAGTGAATACTGCTTTTTGCTGCCTGTGCAGTGAAATGAGTCACTGATAACTGAGGCAAAAAATATTGTTTCAGAATTTGCTGCTTGACTTAGCTGGAAATGAACATAGCAAGTCAAAATATTGAAGGGCTTTTAATGTTCTGATTTAGCTTCTGGCATCAGCAAATGCAGAGAGAAGCAGCATATTTGGATATAGATATATTTAAAATGTGTCTAGTTCTAACACTTCTTTGTCATGATATGTAGACTTGGGGCTGTAACCAGTGGATTGAGAGAAAGGACTTAATGTATATATGTCACTTTTAAAATGTTAAACATGGTTTTGCAGACTTGCGTGTATCAGTTTGCTTGTGTTTCTTCTGTCACATATTTTCATAGTTTCACGATCATATCCCATCCATTTCTACTAGCCTGAAAGCACTCTGGTTTCTTTTGAGTCTTAAGCAGTTTGGACCCATCACCTATGGATAGAAGTGTTGTAAAGACCTCTCCTGAGGGAGGAACTGTCAGCTGCCCTGGAGCCTTGGGCAGTGTTCCTAGCTGATCTGATTGTGACCATAACAATTCACTTGGTGGCTGATTTTTTAATGTACACTTGCTTTTTTGTATGGTAAGTGGCATACAGGCAGTAAATCTTTAACAGGTAACTGCTGTCTCATTCCAACAACTTAACAGCCAAGTGACAGTGTTTCATTTTGACATGGGCTGTTTTTCACTCTTGAAAGCATCATTTGACTGTGCTTTGCTGTTAGTGCTGCTGCTACCTCTTGATGTGTACTGATTAACAAGTCAGCATCATCTCAGGGATCTGCTCTTTAGCCAAGATCATGTGATGATTAAATAGTAGTGGCGCTTTTTTTTTGGTGTATTTAACTGTTGTGTTCTATAGCTTGATCTTGAAACATCATATACTAAACATATTTCCTTCTTCCAGTAATATATATATTGAGGGGGCTAAGTTGTAAACTCATGGAGTTTTTCCAGAACCACTGAAGTAAATGATAAGGTTGTAATGGACTTGAAATAACTGTTTATTTTGGGACTACATTTTATTAATATAGAGAGATTTTAGTCCCATTCTTCTTAGTGGCAATCTGGAAGCAAAAGAGAATTCAAGCATCTCTTTTGCTCTTACCAAAAGTTAGCAGCAATGCCTTTTCATTTAATTAAGAATTGACCTGAAGTAATTAAAAGTAAGTTGAGAAGAACCATCTCCACAGTGTTGAATAGGCATGATCTGCTCTTGATAGCATGGTAATTTGTAATGGAGGAGCCTGGATATTGATTAGTAAATGACAACTGAGCGTGTTAGAAAGTGTTAGAAAGAAAGGGGTTTACATAAGCGTGTGGTGAATCCTCAGGAGGCTAATGCTTCTTCACAAATGCTCTGTTCTGTTGTGTTTATATGATCCCACAGGAGCCTTCAGGTTCTGATTCACAAAATTATATTAATAAACAGACTTTGTCTTATTCCTCCTTTGGTTCATCTGTGTGCATACTACCATGACTTCAGAAATCAAGGAAAAAAAGGGGGGCAGAAGCAGGAAAGAAGTGAGCTGTGATTTCTGTTGAGGTAGGAGAGGATTCTCACTTGCTCTGCCCTAGATTTATAGCTAAATTCCCACAGCTGAAGCGTAAGAAAATTGTAAGGCAGGGAACATAAATGTATAGAAGAGTGAGACCTGGCTAAACCTCAAATATGGGATGAATGCATATGCTTACTTTTCAAGATTTTATTCCCTCATTCTCTTTATAATATTGAAAGTAACGGTTGTGTGTATATTAACTATGTTCTGTAAATAAGGTTGAAATAAAGTTTCAATTAATCAAAACTGAGATAAGAAACAGATACTACAGATCATCAGTACAGGTATTTAATACTTAAAATTCGGCTGTTAATAAGAAGTACAACACTTGTGAAATAAGCTAGCACCATGAAAACAAGGCTGCATGGGGAAGTGTGTTTATCTTGGGCTTTCTGCCTTAAGCACGTGAAAAGGAAAAATGGGTGACACATTATTGACTGAAGGCAGGTGACCTTTTGAATTTGAGTGACATTTGGTGAGGCCAAATAACATTTGTCTCTCTGGCATTTTTTCCAGCAAGAAAAAAAAATGTAAGTAAAATTTCTTTTTAAACAAACCTGCAAACTCCAGCCTTCTGTGCTTTTTTCCCCTCAATTGTATTTCTTACATTGTATGCACTGAGATCTTGCCCCAGAGATGTAGAATGAAAATTGGATGAGTACAGCTCTAGGATGTACAACCCACCTATCACTCTGATTAGTCCACTTCATTTTGATGTGAACTTCTGCTTTCTCTGCAGTCTAAATGAGCAAGTCATTTGAATTCTTGTGTGGTTTTAATTACAGCAACAACTGCAGTGAAATAGTGCAAGGGATTGCTTGCCCTTGCTTCTTAGGCTATGCTGTCTTGTTTTTTCCATTCTAGCTCAGTTTGCTTCCATGGTAGTTTCAATGCAGTTCAAATTTTAGATGGCAGAAGCATCTGTGGAGCTGAAATTTTATATAAGTGAGATAATTGTGGGTGGGTTTTTGTGTCTGTGTGGTTTTTTTTTTTTTGTTGTTGTTGTTTTTGCTTGTTTGTTTGCTTGGTTTAGTGTGTGTTTTTTGTTAAAGCACACTGACTTAGACTTGGCCAGTGTTATTAGTCCCTGATGGTGGGGGAAATTCTGTCCTCGTGGGAATAGGGCTTGTTTGGAGTATGAGGAGGGGAAAGGTTGGCTGATGAAGGGTGCCATGTGGCACCATTGTTATGGTGCTTTTCATAATAAAGTTTCTAAAGTTTTGGTTGAAGATGAGCTTATTTCTGGTTCTAGAAAAGAATACATATTCTGCATTCTGCTGTTGTCTCTTCCACTCCTGAGTCAGCTGTGGTGGTTACCATTCTGTCAGTGCCTCCATTCTTGGACACCTAGCTCTGTACACCAGTCTTTGTAAACCACATGTGATGCTTGAGTGGCCGAAGTCTGAAAATTAAACAAGCAATGCAGAGACAAAAAGTGGGTGTTCTTACACACATGCACACACACTTCTTCTGCCTTACCTTGTCTGAGAATTTTTTCTTACACTGGGAAGGAAGAATATAGTTACTTAGCTGTGGTAGGATGCATCTCATCCAGGAATACAGACTCACCCTGAGGGCTGCATGGAAGATGCTGAAGCTTGTGCAAAATAGAAGCTGATATTTCAGATAACTCTGCATAAGAAACGGTGGATAAATTTGTGAGGGTAAAAAAGGTAGTAGAAAAAATTGAAAATCTACTGCTCTATGCATAATCAAAGTATGCCAGCATGATTTAGTCCTAAAGTTTAATTCCAACACATCTCATTTTCTTGAATTGCACTTACATGACAGACATTCTGCTTTTAAGGACAAAAGAAATAATGACATTTAATGCCTCTAATTTACAGTTGTATCATTACACAAACAATTTTCTATTTTAATTCAACAACACAGATCTTTTGTCAATCATGTGGAACATAGATAATTGACTGTAGCAGGAATTATGCTATCATTAGGTAATTATTTGAAGGCTTTGTCTTTAAATGTGAATGCCTGAAATCTCTCTCATGATTTTGTCAGAAGAACCATGTCAATCTGAACAGCTGCATAATTTGTTTTTTCTCTAATCCTGATTTTGGTAAATATTAGTATTGTTTTGCAAATGATTTTCTTCAAAACAGAATATCTTTCTTTTACATCCTAATGACAGGATTGCAAAGTTTATAGGTGAGGGGCTAAGCGGGTAACCCTTGTGCTTTTTCTACTTCCTTGAGGAAGCATTATTCCCTTGAAAATCAGATTTAGCAATCTTGGTGTATATATCAAGTGGTTCTGATGAAAACAAGATAGTAATGAAGAGTTGCAGAACATGCTTTCACAAAGTGGGAAGTTTCAGATGCTGAATTACTTTGCCAGAAAGATGGCTGCCACAATGTTTTAGCATGGCGTGCTTTGGTGTCACCGTTATTCAAAACATTTGGAATTCTTCCCACTGGAGGCGAGTACATAATGATAAGCAACTTGCAGTGTAATAAAATGCACAAAAGTACTTAAAATTACTGCTTTTAAAGAGATGAGGAATGGGCTGTTTTTATCCACGATAATCAAGGTATATTAGTCTGTAATGGCACAGAGCTAGAAGCACATAAGAGGTGTTATAAGAGATGGTGAAAAGGTCTGAGTTGGCATTTTAAAATAGAAATAACTTTCACAAATGCATTTGAGAAAACAGGAACTATTAAGAAATGATGAAGAAGATAAAATTATTAATCACAAAGATACTAAGTGCCTTTCTTCCAATCCTATTTCTCTATAGCAGAAATAAAGTCTGTGTGCTGCTGCACGATAAGAGTGTAATGGATGTAAGTAAAAAAAAGGAATAAATAAAATGCTGCTTGGAAGCTCTGCCTACAAATACATCAACAAATCCAAACACTTGTCACCCAGAGAACTAGCAAACTAATTTGCAGTTCCAGTGACATTAACTAGAACCAGAGAAGTGTCTAAAGGCTGGAAAAGAGCATGAGGAGCTTTTAGGGGAGAACTCAAGTGCATCTTCTATTTGGTGGATTATATAATGGAATACATAATTTATGGAAATCAATAAATGTCTGGAAGGTAATGGAACAATAAGCAAAAGCACTTACAGGCTTCTAGCAAATTAATGTTGCCAAACTTCCATTGTTTTACTTTCCTGAATAGCTGTGTACCATTACAGAGAAAGCAGCAGAGTGCTAAGTTCAAAATAGTTCAGAGTGTAACAATTCTCTATAGCAAAGTTGGATTGCTGAATACATATAAACCTTCCTTGAATTTTCACCTTGACTAAAATAAACTGATTTGACTCCTTAACTTTTTGTTTGGGATATTTTGGAATTTGGAGACAAAGTAACATACACCCCATGTGCATTGTGCTGGAGGAGAGAGTCTCTATCGGGAGCAGCTCGTCGCTGTGAAAAGCTGGTAATTTTCATAAGAGCTCATAATTACTTAGTGCCTTTTTATATGGTAGTTCTTCTTCTTATGGGAGGTCTGTGGAAAGATATACTTGGAGAACCTAATGTATTAGGTATCTTGGTCATAGAATCAGAATGGCTGGGGTTGGAAGGGACTTTAAAGATCACCTAGTTCCTACCTCCTGGTTTACCTCTGCAAAGGTGTGAACGTTTTTATGCACTTGATTTGTTTCTTCCAAAGTGTGTGCAGAAAATGAGTATTTGAGTTACATCACATATTCAGTCAGTACATTTCTTATTTAAGAATAGTACTAAATGTCTGTGCATTTTCCCTTTTTTTGGAAACCGGTTTTTGTCGAAAAACATAGAGATGGGTCTTAAGTTGGGGTTTTTATATTATTATTTTTTGTTGTTCTTGCTTGTTTTAACAGAAAGCCATCCATGTTTTTCTAGGAGAGAGAGAAAGGGGGAAAAACTGAGGTTCATACTAATTCTCTGTTGAATAAAAATAGACAGTGCAATATTCCATATAATAGCATCAGACTTCTACAGCAGAAGTAAATGAGCCATATAAATCTGTACCTGGCTAGCTTCATTATCTGCAGCTTTGTGTGAGTGATCTTAAACTCCCATAGTTCTTTATTTAGAGTAGAATTTTGGGAACCCGAAGTTCCTTCAGCTTTGAAGCATTTAGTAGATTCAGTAAATGAGTACTTTTCATTTTAAGCACTGCATGTGGCATACTCATTTTCAGAGTTTGCTATCTTGCTGTTGTCTGTGTTGCCAATCATTTTGGGTTTTGTGTTTCTGCATGTTGCTGGTTTTGGCTCTGTAATATTCTTAGAACTATTTAGCAAGCAATAATAGCTGTAAGTCACAGCTGAATATGCCTGCCTATTGCATTCAGTTTTCCCACAGCAAGACTTCATGGCCTGGTATGCTGAAATATGAGCTTGCATACAGTTTCCTTGCTGAGGAGAAGAATAATGAACTGCAAAACACATTCTGTTGCTATTAGCATTTCAAGTGGATTGAGCTATTCATTAGAAAAAGAGCTGGCTACAGCAATTAGGTTCCTCCCTGTGCTCAGTTGACTTGCCATTTCCAAAAATGGGATGGACGTCTGTTTTGCAGAGGCTAATGTTTTGTTGATGGCAGAAATTATGAACTAAACCTGAAGCTGTAAACATGCAAGAAATGGAGGTTTGGGGCACAGTATGAGGCTGTAAAGGAATTCTTTACCATTGGTAGTAACTCCCTTATGATTGTGTCACACACTGAACTGGTGAAAACACTCTTTGTTGCAAGCAGGAAGACAGGAAACCTTGGGATTTAACATTTAACTGCTCATTTTATGTGTAGGTAGAACCTCACTGCTGAGACAAGGGTGGCCAGTGAAAGAATTTACTCATTTTGAAACCATTTGGTAAACACTGTGCATCACCACTTCTTTTCAGCATATAACATTTGCTGGCTACTTTGTCTCTTAAACATCTTTGTATAAATGTGACCTCAGGGAGCTTTAAGTCCAAGTGAATCTTCTGTTGCTCTTGGAGGAAAAGGTAGATATGACTCGAACTGTGTTAAACTATTTGAGTCAATATAGAAGACAAAGAGGAAAATATTTCTCAGGACTTTATTTTTTACTTTATGTTACTGAACACATTTTCAACTTAAGCATATTTTTCTGTTAGTTTTCCCAAAATGCTGCCATGAAAATGCAGTGGCGTCTTGCCAGTCTGGGTGCTAAGGGAGACCAGCGTTTTCAAGGAAATACAAGCCACAAAAATGTGGTTGTCAATGCCAGAGGTATTCTCTGGGTGTGAGAACTGAATAGTTGTTCTGTTCTTCATTACATTTTAATGTATGCACTGACTGTTTTTCAGGAACTCCAGGAAAGAACTTAATGACATACGGTTTGAGTTTACTCCAGGCAGAGGTAAGGCTCCTACAACTGAATTATTCTCTTACTGCTTAAAAAGGTATTACAGAAATGGATTACGGCTTCTGGTTAATGCAGACTGCCTTTCTGGAATGTTTCCTACTGTGCAGAGCTTTATATTGAACCTCAGTGGAGTAAGAATTGCAAATGTATGTAAATTCTAGTGGCAAGGTTGCATAATATATATATTAGAAGACTTTATTCACAGTATATGTCTATCAGTTTCATGTCTTATTGAAATGATGTATATGGTACATAAGATCTTGCCTAGCAAGATTTCCATTTTCACATTTGGAAAACGTCCTAGGAAATAGAATATAGTAGCCATAAAAGTGTATGTGGTGATGGTGGTAATATTTAAGATGCTTTTCCATTTTATAATAAGAGAAGGTCTATTAACAAGTATAAAGTGCACACCATTTTTCAAATGCTGTCTTCAACTGAAAGCTGAGCTGTATCTCTAGCTTTGATATTATTACCAGAAAGAAATTCTGGTATTGAAACTTCAAACTGTACTGCATACTGTAGGCTTTTCAGTGCTAAGAGTTGTAAGAACTTGTGCAGTTGCCTTTGTTTGAAGAAAACCAAGTATTACTGGGATAAAATGCACAGAAGGCTGATATTTAGCGTAAGAAGCAATCATCCTTGTTAAATTGCAACCCTTTGAACTATTAACCTATTTCATATTCCTTAGAAGTCAGTATTCACTTCATTTAGAATAGCCTTCAAAGAGCTTTCACCTAAAAATGAATCCAGATTGGAAGAGGAGTCTCTTTTGAAGTAAATGACAGTATCTTTCATGTGCAGTAGTTCTGTGCATGGATATATTCTGTGTTGTCTACCTGCCTTGTTGATTTTGGCAATGAGTAATAACAAAAGAGGCCTGTTACTTTATTTGGCACAGAACATCTTGGTTTGCCAGAAGAATTGCTTGGGAAGCAGTTACATAAGCCATTTGGGAATTCTTACTTGGTCAAAAAATCAGAGGATATACCAGGACTGTTCCTATAGCCAGTGACTGAGGCAGCCAGAAGGCAGCTGTGCTTCTCCTCTCCACAAACTGCAGCTGCCTCAGCTACCTTGCTTTTCACCTGCATGTTTCTTGAGGAAATGATGCAACTCCGTGTAACAGCCTCAAAGCATGAGTTCCATTAGGATGTTTGGGGTTGGGGCCACATTACAGTTGAGACTTAGCTGGAATTTAGGCTTGTTCTTTCTGTTGCTGCCTACTCACATCTAAGCTTTCTAAGGTGTTTATCCAGGGCAAGTACTAGTCACAGGGACTTAGGAATTAATCCACTCAGGTGCAGCAGTTAATAGGAAATCAATCCAAAGGTTGAATTTCCTGAGTCATAATACTTAAAAGCTATTTAAAACCTAGATCTCAAAATAATGACTGTTCATGTAACTCCTTTACCCCACTTGTAACAAACAAGGAAGCCTGTTCACCATGTCTCTCTCTAGATATGCAGAACAACGGAGGGCATAAAGAAAACAGTGAAAACCACACTAAAGCATTGTTTATTTTCTTGGTTGTGAAGATACTGAACTTGTAAAATGTGTACAAGTCTGCAGTTAGATAACAGAGGAGAAATGCTGGTGGCCAGGAGAGGTCTGTAGGGGGTTTGCAATGAATCAAGTCATTACCTCATGTGATTGGCTGTGCAGAGGCTGATAAGGTAATCATCTTTTTTCCTCCAAATTAAAGACAATTTTGAATTCAGTCCTGCCTCTGTGGGTGTTTTGGAGCTAAAATATATTTTTTGTTAAATTGCATTAGATGACTGATACTTTTTGTTGTTTTTGTGGGCTCTTACACTTATTCCTTTCACCTTTTGGACAGACACAGCAGATGGCGTTTCTCAGGAGCTGTTCTCTGCAGGCCTGGTTGATGGTCACGATGTAGTTATAGGTAAATTACATTTTTGTTTGCAATTATGCTCTTGTGACAAGTTTGTGTTAAACAGATGTGAAAAAATCTTTTCTCTCATGCTGGTTTTCAGAAAATCTTTTTTGTCCTAATTTTGCTTTCATGTATGCATAGTTCAATCAACAAGGCAATTTTGATACCAGTCCAAGGATTGCTTTTGGAAGTCAGATCTCTTCAGTGGTTTGAGAGGCGTGGTACAATATAGTTCTCTTGAAGGATTATTGACAATTCTATGATTGATTATTTTTGTGATAACTTCATTTTTTTGTTTAACGATAAAATGGTTTGTCAGTAGGATTTTGCAAAGTGTGCTTTGACAGCTCTGAAGTTAGTAAGTCTTCTGTTTGGGTTCATAGAAGGAGGAGCAAGACAGAGTTCAGGACCTATGGAAATTACATCTAGTGGTGTTATTTCTGTGGTAGAAAAAAAAAAAGGTAATCAGAAATGTTCTCTGGTGGCTGACAGATACTCCTCTATTTTTCTATTCCATGGTTAATAATATTTTTTTTTCTTTTACTTGAAATTCAGTGTATCATAAAGATGATTAATTTGGATGTGCTTATTTCTCTGCACTTTCTTCCTTTCCTTTCTTCTGCATGCTCAAGACCAGTAGATATATAGTCACCAAAATCAGAGGGGTATAGTGTGTGCTAGATGAGGGAGAACTGAATTGTGGAATATAAACAAGTCAATTCTTGTGTTGTGGTCAAAAAAAATCTTATCTGTAGGTTAAGATTTCCTCACCAAAGATTTCCTTTCCTCAGTGGTATGGAGAATGTTTTAGAACTCCAGAAGTTCATGACTTGCCTGGAAGCTTATGTAAAATACACTCTCACTGCATTTGTAGTTAAACTCCTGAGAGAAGCCAGTACTTTTGCTTTTGGATGTTCACAATACAGACTGATTCTAGCTGATCTGGAAAATAAAATTCCTACCTAATCATTTACCTTTATTTCTAAAGAAAAATTATTTTAGGGAGGCTTGCAGATGGCACAGGCTGTAGGCACTCTTCAAGTCACTTCTACTGCACTGTTAAGTTTGGCCTTAGTTTGCTATCCTTTAAACATTCAGTATGAAAAATGTCATTACCACACTGCTGATAATATTTTTGGTAGAATTTTCATTTAGGGAAATAAAAAAATTCTGGCTAACAAAAGAATAGTTATTTATTGGCTATCCCATGTGCCTGGGCAGTCAGGGCACTCTGAGTCACAGCTGGAGATGCTGCAGTGCAAGTCCTGCTGGGACCCAGTGAGAAGTCTTTTCCCTTCTTCATTTTCCCTTTGCTGCAGAGTTCTCTTTCAATGCAAAGTGCCAGTGGAAATGGCAGCATGAATGGGATTTGTTATCATCTTGCAGCGGGCGTGATGGAGCAAAGGCAAATGAAAATAGATGTCCCTCATGTGACAAAGTCCCATCCCATAGTGGTAGGACTTTGGTCCCTGAAGAAGCACAAGTATTTAAACAAGATTTTCCCTAGCAGGCTTGGTTACAGACACTGTCCAGTTAGTGATAAAAATTCACTTCCTAGCTTAGTCTCTGTTTTGAATTGCATCAGACTTTTAGGATTATGATGGTTCCTTCTGTACTTTCATGTTTTATCTTTTTATTGTGGTACTAAAAAAATGTAAGAAAATAAAATTTCTTGTATATAATGAAATGAATTGACTTATATTGAATTTCACTAATTTATATTTAGTTTATATTAATCTTTATTTAGTTTATGTGGTGGGTTTTTTATGATGTAACTTACCTCAAGCTGCACAGGCACAAATTCTTGAATGAATTTGTATTATAATCTTGTGTCTGCTTCATCTGTGAAGTTTTCAAATATGTTTGAACATTGTTACCTTCCTAGAAAATTACTTCAGATTTAATATTTTACTGAAAGAAGAGTTCTGCAAAATGTGATTTTGCTTTTAATTAAATAAAAAATTAAAGTTGCACTTCGTTAAAATATTTCACTGTAACAGTGCAATCTTAAGAAGTGTTTCAATTTAAAGCCAGAGGTCATATAAGAGAGCAGATGGTGTTTAAAATGTAAATCTGCTTACAAAACTAATTTTCTGTGTAAAAATTGTGTTAGCACCATGTTCACTCCAAATTAAAAGGTTGAAAATCTTCCTATATAGGAAGAAGGGAATAGCATAGAAGAGCTTGGTTAACCTTCTTCACCAGAAGAATTGATTCCATTAGTTTCCAGATTGAAAGCAGGTGATAAATTACCTTTCATTTTTCAGCTGAAGCAGGCAGAAATTCAGCCTCTGTAACCTTAATGAAATGAAAGTTCTGAGATAGTTTCATGAAAGTTGTTTCTGTAGATTCTTTTCATGGATGTTGAAACATGTAGAGACTCGGACGAAAGAGGAAGGTGAAAATACCTGTTTTTATGTTGACCTCAACAATTTGTTGGCATAATGGCTGATCTTCTGAAAGGACACTTAAATAGGAGTCAGCAAAAGCTGTTGTGGAAAGCATGGCCATGGCACATGTGAGCTGAAGTTGTTAGTGTACAGAATTTAACAGCTGACATGTCACGTTCTATAGAATTTGCTGCTAAGCATCAACACGCTTCACCTTTTGAGTCTTGCTGGTTTTGCTTCACTTAACACAGGGTTCCCAGGAAGATTTCCTTTCTGATATACATTAAGTGCAGCTACCTGTTCTGCAGAGAAGCAAAAATCCCAGCTTGTGTGTTCAGTTTTGGTCTGATTGGCTGGTTTCTTTAGCATTGTTTCACATAAGGTCCCTAGATCAAGGGAATCAGCACAGAGAATTTGTTTAAAAGCAGACTGGAGTTCTTGTTTGCAGAGGGAAGTGAGTCTTGGAGCCAGTGGTATCTTGCTGATGAGGTATTTTTATGCAGTACGGAAATATCTATGTTAAATCAGATCTGGAATATTTTCAAAATTCATTTTGAGATAATGTGTCTCTGTGTGTATGCAGTATGTGTATATTAGCTGGTAAACATTCATCAGGTAATGCTTCATTATATTTTTGATACTAGAAGGAAAACTCAAATTGTATCAACAGCCAATTCTGTTGAAAATCACGTAGTTGCAGTGCTACTCCACTGGTGTATGCATTGTGCATATCATTACAATGAAGCCTTAGACTACAGTTAATCTTCTGGAGTCCTTGCATAAATTTCAGAACCTGAAGGTGTATTTACAATTATTAAATTGCAGCAGATACATAACCACCACCCCTTCCCTTCCTAAATGCTGCTTAAATAAAAGCCTTGATATCCATGCCATCGAGAAATGTGCAGTTGCCCTCTACTATATTAATGTACCTTTTAAAAGATGTTTTTTGTCAAAAGAGTATTTCTGAATATAGTGAGCATCATGGAAGATGTACCTTCACTTTTAAATACACCTGACATTAACAGCTGCTACCAGTCTTTGATGTTGGAGATATCCACTTAGTTACCAGAGGAAAAACTTCTCGTTAAAAGAAAAAAAAGCTTCCTGCTGAAAGGCCTAATGTATTTAGAAGAACCAGCTGAACACCCAATATATTATATTTTGTAATGAGGTCGTATTTTGAAAGTAGCAATCTTTTTCATCAACATCTTGAATATTTTCTTAGAAGTGTGAATACAATAGATGCCATAATAGTTTGATACCGTTACTTTGGTCAGTAAACAGAACTTAAATTGGCATCTAGAATTACAAAGAAAGCTCAGCATGGCTGTGGATAGGTTATTGGCCATGAGTTCAGAGAACGTGTATCTGACCAAATCCAAAATAGCATTATTGCAAGGGCTGCTAAACAGAAAGTAATACATATAACATAACAGTAATATATAATTAGCAATTAATTAGAGTGTTAAAGCTTTTGAAGTTGAAACAGCTGACTGTCCTACAGTCTGATGTCTGCTGGTGCTGAATGTACTTTCATACTTAAATGGAACAATGGAAAAATACAGTTTGTTAGAACATTTATCTTATGGTGGCATTGATAATCCACATTCCTAGAAAAGCCATGGAGTTACATGGTAAATACCCAATTGCTTTCCTAGGTTTTGCTCTGCATTTGCTTATACCTAGTTTTACTTTGTCTTGTTAGATTAGTCATCTTTGAAACTGAATGAAGTGATGGCTTTTGTTCAGCTAATTCCAACTCATCTTACTGCAATTAGAAAATGGGATAGAGCTACACGAGTGGAAAACACTGCATATATTTATGTGCTCAAAGAGCAGTGTGGGTAACTGGAATAGCACTGCACTACCCTTTGAAGGCATCTGAGGTTTGTCATTTAACAGCAGTAATGTTTTGAGGTGCACTGATTTTTGTAATATTTAGGAAATTTTTTAGAAGTTTTGTTTTTTTTCTGTGGTTCAAACTGAGTGAAATAACTGAATATTTAGTTAAATGTACCACATTTTTATTTATTCCAAAGCTCAGTGCACCCGTAAGCTTTCTAATGAGAAAATGCCTTTACAGATTCTTACCAATTAATTTCAACTAAATTAGATAGACTAAATACTTTATATTTACTTTTAATATATTATCCAGAAAGAAAACATATAGATTTAATGAAAACCTGACTGTATTTTAAGGCATTTTGTGGAAACTTACGTGCCTTCAACATGTGTACATAACTCAGTACCTCTTTAGCAAGATGTGCAAATGTATTACAAGTGGAAGAATATCTCTAAAATCCCTGGGGTTTAACTAAGGACTTAAATATTTCAACACATCTGGCTCATTTAGAGCTAATGCACTGAAGGGTGACTCATAATGATGAGACTGCTGGGAGTTCTGGAAGCTTGAGGTGCACCTGCAGCTAATGAAGTTTTGTGTCTAATTGCACCTAAGTTATTTTAGACTTTATATGTTGGACATAAAAGCTGCCCCTGAGGAAAGTGTATTGTGTGAGGCTGGCAGGTTTCATGGAAGTTTCCACCACGATGAATTTTCAGTGGGATGGAAACCTAAAGGTCCAAGGTGAAAAAGAAGTTGTGTTAGGTGAATAATCGCTGTTGCTGTGGTTATGGCAGAACTATAAATATGTGATAGAAGAAATTCTCTAAGTGTGCAAATTATTCTTCACACATACATATATGTGTATTCATGTGGCACAGTGAATGTGCCTGTCTTACAGCCATGACAAAGTAAGTAATAATTTTTAGTTATTTTAAAGAAAAAAAAGTGATTTGGCAACTGCCTTCAAAGAAAGTTCCTTTTTTCAACCTGCAGTCCACTGGTTCTTACATAACTGTGTAAATGAGGAATAAATCCATATGGTTATTAGTGGGATTAGTTTGACTTTTGCTTGATACAGTGATAAAGTCTTTGGCTTTGAGTGTGGCCTCTGCCCCTCATAGCTCTGAATTAAAGTTTCAAGGACTTCCCTTTCTTCCCTTTGAGAAGCAAACAAACAAAAAAACCATTGTGAATTTGAATCAGAAATTGCAAAAGCAGCAAGTGTGTAATGTTCCTGTTTTCAATAGTAATTTACTTGCTGTTCTTTATTTCCTTGGCGTTCACTTCTCTGCCAGTGGTTAATATGTCAAAATAAGGATTTATTGAGGTTCTGCAAACTAGATGTATTCTATTTCAGAACCTAACTCCAGCACATCAGGGAGTCTTTTCTAAATATATTCTTCTTGTTTCAAGTTTCAGATACAAGGTATTGAAGTAGCCTGGCTGCTATTTCATCTTCTTAATAGTTTTGTCAGAACATTATCTATAATTCATAGCTGAACTTGGGACAGGAGGGCTTGTGAAGATGTGATAGGGAAAGGAGATTACAAAGTAATAATATGCATAGCAGAATATGACCTGCCTTATTTCTGCATAGACCTGTATTTCAGATCTAATCCAGCATGATGAAGATACTTGTTAGAGCTGTCTTCAGTATCTTGATGATTATCAAACTGTTGTCAAAACCTGTGTCTGAAAACCAGCACTTCATTTCTACATTCAGTCACAGGCAAATGATTTTTTCAACCTAGTACTCTGACTCCCTCTTTGGTATAGAGAATTTAAGAGCCCAATTTACTGTAATATCTCAGGCTTGTAAAATAGCCCTACTAGCAGTGTTGGGCAGCAGGTCTAAATTTTTATTGAGACTAGACTGAGTTTTAGAATGCTCAGGATCATCAAAATGAAGGGGAAATTATGAAATATGTATATACTCATTCCTCACCTGCCTAAATAATCTACTCCATTAGGCACATGAAGAATCAAAGTCTGAAATAGATAAGTATTTAATTATCCAAATATATTCTACTTATCCTTTTTCTAAAGAATAAGTAGAATATTCTTTTACTTTGTTTACTTATCCTTTTACTTGGTTTTAAACATGCACTGGTTTGTCGAAGCATTCTTCACATTCTCTGGGGGAAGACAAAATCAATTTGAAATGTCAACCACCTTTTTTTTCCATAAGTTTCTGGGAAAAGGTACAATTTTCCAGTTATATTAATATTTTAATTTACGAATAAAACCAGAAGCCAGGCTTGCTGTTGATCTTTCTATTTTCTTTTATTTCTTATAAGAATCATGTCTAGATCCTTGCAATCCACTAGCAATAACCACTTGTTAGTTAGCTGCCACAGATCTTCAAATGCTGTAATATTTCCCTTGCTGCTGTTCTCAAGCAACATAAACAGAAGGGATTTTTTTACTAGCATCCTGAATGGTTGAACTAATGGAATCATATTACACTTAAGTGACCTTTTTGATCTCTCTTTGGAAGAGCCCTTTAGTCTTTCAGGCAGACAGTTTGTGAGTTATTAGATAATAACAAGACCGACAGAGATGTGGAGGAATTGTTACCAAAAGCTCTAAACACTGATTGTTTTCATTGTTTGCATAATATATTATAATCCAGTACTAGCTAGGTTTTAAAACTTGGTTTTGACTTCATTCTGAACTTCCAAATGCATGAAAACCACTGTGTAGTATGAAATATAAATGAATGCATAGATTGCAATGAACCTCTTGCAATATGTGAAATGGCTTCAAGAGCATGCATAATAAATTCAGCCTTTTGGAGGCAAACCCTACCAGTAGCTGAATTTTCAGGAGTGATAATTCCACTGAAAAGTATTCCCTGCTACTCAGGCATCCTGCTTGGTAAGACCCATACAGGAGAACATAGCATTAATCCTCAAACCAGCAGACTCCCAAGGCAGTTAATTATGGTGAGCTCTGTGTATCAGATGCAAATGGTAAAATAACTGCCTACTGTTGGGGAAGAGGTAATATTTGAAACAATCAGCAGGAAAGCCAATAAATCTGTGGAGGTTTGAGCTTGTCTTCTCTAACAGCCATACTGTTGATGAAGTAGGGAGCAGTTGAAGGTAGCTATTTTTTATAGACTGAGTTTTGGACTACATAAAAATATTTCACTTTTAACTTATTAAAAATATTTTTCATTTTCTCAGAGGTTATAATTTTTCTCTTTTCTTGGTGACAGTAATTTTGTGCCTGAATAATGCTTCCCTTTCCTCATATCTGAATTTCAGGATTACAATATGCAATAGCTTTGCAAACTGTTGAACCTAAGCATGAGTTCATGAGCTATTTCTGAGGTTGCCCATCCATTCTTTGCAAAATGGAAAAGCAGATGAATCATTATTCTTTTGAGAGCACCCCAGAAATATCATCTCAAGCTTTAGATTCTGCTTGTGTCTGTGTTTATGCCAGATGGCTCCGGCTTAGTTGGCTGGGTGGGCATTGTACTGGAAATAGTTTAACTGTACTTCATATAGCTTTATTTACTGTCTCATTAATTTTAACTTTTCCAGAAGTTTTCCCTCTTCAGAAGCCATTAGGGTTAAGTTTCATGCCGTGTTAAGAATTTTAAATAACCAGAGAGAGAGAGCTTTGTCACATCACAGGAGCAAAATAGCTATTTGAGACTGCCCAAAGTATGGTTATTCTCTTGTATTTGTAAGAAGGTGGCCTTTTTTTGTTCTGTTACCTCATATCGATCACTAATTTAAAAACTTATTTATGTGGTTGGCCAAAATTGTCATATAATGAGGTGTAATTTGTGTTATGTACATGCCAAAGCCTCTAATTGTGTGGGTTTTTTTTTATTTGTTCCATCTGCAATTAGCAGCCTCTGTTGTGTATATTTATATGCTGGGTTTGACCTTCTATCCTCTTGCATGTTCTGCAAGTGCAGACACTTAGTTTGTCAGAGTGGCACAACCATTTGTCACTGAGCAAAACCTGCAAAAGAACCTGGAATGATTTGTGGTGTGTAGGTTGATTACATGTCCTTCAGAAGCCTGCTGAAGAAAGCAAACAGCACCTCATTTATTGTTGTAAACAACAAAAGCCCTCTTGTCCTAACTGCTGCTAATGTTTGAAGAGAGCTTTTGCTCCAAGGCATGATTTGAAGTATATTCTATTTACCTGAGGTTACTGCTGGCAAAGATTTTTCCATCACCACTTAGTTTTTTCTTGTTAATGTTTCTTCTTCTGACTTTTATAGGTGCACAACATACTGGGAAAACACTCTGCAAAATAAAGTTGAGTATAGAATATCCAAGTCTCGTAGAAACAGTGAATTCCCAACAGGATTTTGATTATCAATTAGTGCTGCTTGCAGGCAACTAATCTATGAATTTCACAAGTACAACATCCAAGGCATGACTTCAGAGTATTTCAAAGAAAAATGGCTTTGTCAATAGGAACTGCAGTATACTAAGCTTAAAGATAAGGTGTAAAGTAGACCCAGACACTTATATTTTACAGTGCTCTTCACTTTTCCAAATAATTTAAGTATCAGTGAAGAAAACAATTCCTGACTCTCTAGAAAGTCCTAGTGTGAAACTCCTTTTCCCTTTAGGGAGAGTGTTACTGTATTCAATTGAATTTTTTCACTGACTTGCAGTAAGAATTATTGGGACTGTGGGGTGGGGAAAGGTGGTGAGAATGGGATGTTTATTTTCCTCCCGATTGTTTGCAGATGTAATTGGGTTCACCTGCACTTAGAAACTTTAGTCTCTTTTGTTGTATTTAAGCCAAATTAGAACTTTGCATGTAAACTGTACTAAGAGGGTTAGTGAGTCTCGGCCTAGTAAATAATTTTCCTTAATGGAAAGAGCCTAAATCCAGTAGCTGGGGGAGATTTTCATCAATAAAGCATCAATTAAGTTCCACTTAAACATAATTGGGTTTTTTACTTGCCTGAAGTGACCAGTAATTCTGAATAGGGCTGAACAGTAGCAGCAACTGCATGTAAGTGAAAGCGTTCTTTACTGTCATGAGCATATGCCTGGCATGAATTTTTTTGGTGTCTTTGGGGGAGCTTTGCATACCTAGTGGTCCAAACTGTGTAGGTTTAGTAATAGTCCTAGATTTTTAGAAACATGTTTATAGCAGTGATAAGTCAGTTATATTTACTGCATATGATAGCTTAGTTTAATTGCATTTAAAGTAGGATGAGTATTCAACTGTAGAATATGTTGTTGTATTTATAATTTTGAGGATGTCTTTACTGTATGGGATCCCCAAACCTTCTGGAGAAATACGTGGAAGGGACTGCAGGCTGGCATTCAAGGACTTTTACCTGCTTGGATGGCTTCTACTGCCTATGCTGCAGGCTCTGTTTCCAGAGGAAGTTATCTAAACTAGAGATGCCATGGACACCTGCAGTTTATGGGTTGCTGCTGTTTTTCTTAGGTGAAAACATTCCAGTTAGGAATCAGGCTCCAAAGCATTCCAGTTATCACTTAACACAGATCTTAAGCATCTTAGGTGTAAAGGGACACATCCAAAGCTATGTACTTACTGAAATCCTCAAACCTTTGGCTTGCACTAAGGTGAAGAGGGTAATGATTGTCTCATCCTTAAAACTAATGAACCATATTTTAGAGTTTGCTGAAATACTGACTTAGATATCTAAGTTGAGGTAGTTGCCTCTAATTGTTACCCTTGTGGTCTAACTAAGGGCAAGACCTAGCAAAACAAAAGCAAGGAGTTAGAAAAATTAAAAAGATACCAACAGGATAGTATGGTTTTGCTAGGTAATTATGTGCAAGTGCTTGGCTCTTAGTTGATGATAATTACATACACTTTCAGATACTGCAGAAAGAGTAGGCTTTTGGGAAGATTTGCCTTCATGGTGGCTTGATTGTCTGTGGTTAATGACATTATTTTGGCAAAATGATTTCTATTGCCATTCTGTAAAGGCCAGAAAATGTAAAACACAGTACCAAAGTCACAGGTGAAATGCTAGTTGTACTTGAAAATGCTGAATATGTATGGTTAAAATTGAAAAGATCTCTCTGTAGGAAACTGCAGGTGTGACTATTCAAATGTAAACTTGTATTCTAATACTGTGGACTCCTTATAGGTCTGCTTTCTGATTTTCAAGCATAGCCTGAAAATATCTGGCATTTCTCTCTAAAATTTGCCTAATCTTCTCTTTGGTTACACATGTCCCACTCTAGTTATGGTCCATCTGAAAAACAAAAATAAAGCATATTTCATAGGTAAAAGTTTCTGACTTGAGTTCATATTGAAAGTAAAGATAAGTGAATAAATACAACTGTGTCCCCATAGCCTTTTACTGAGCAGTATTCTTGGCTTTCTTGAAGAGTGATAACCATCTAAAATACCACTCATCTCTGTTACAGTGTTTAGGTAACAACAACAACAACATAATTAGCATTAACTATTTACATATACTAGAAGTTTAATTTTGCTATTTTTACTTGGAAGTGTTTTATCTCTTGCCTGGTAAAGAATCAATCAGCAGGAAGGGTGAGGGTTTTTCAGGACTTGGACACTACCTGTGACGTCCCTGACGCCGCTGACCCCTCTGTGTGCTGGTTCAGTGGAACCCGTGCTGATCGTGGGCTGCTGACTGCTAATGCAGCAATAATACCTCTGCCTGTACCTGCCCAAGGGCAGCTGCAAGGCTTTGCCCTCGGGGGGAACAGCCCAGCAGCACCTCACTTGCCTTAGTTGTTCCCCAGCTGTTCAACACTGAATGAAAGGCTGCCCCTCCTGAAGACATGCATGCACTCGAAGCTCGCATTTTTGTAACATTTGATTTAGGTGGAGTTAGAAATCTTTGGATTTGGGACCCAAGGCCTACCTGGTTTTGTAGCACTGTATTCATTTCAGTGAAGCCAGTAACACTAGCTAGAGAATTTGTTCAATTTTTTTTTTTTTTTAAGATACATTTTACAGAGATTTGGATAAGCCAGGGCTGCTCGTGAGTGCATGATTGTATTTTAAAAATTTTTGAGACACAAAAAATTGAAGATATTCTATCCTGGCTTCAGGAGCTATGAGGCTGAATATTTCTAAGACTTTAAGTATTAATTGTAATGAAAAGCATTATATATATTTGCATGTATTTTATCAGGTAGGAGGTACTGCAATAAAATTGACTTAAATATTGTGGAAGTGAATTGTGTGATTAAGATAAAAACTGTTTGTAATGGCTAGAATAAAGATTATGAATAATGCAGCTTAAAAATTGGAAAGACTTTCTATTGTAGTGCCTGTAGTTGAGTTCATTTAACTGTGAAGGTTAATTTTTTTTTTTTTACAAAAAGTGTTCTCACAAAATGTACCTTATGCTTGCTTTTAAGTCCTGATTTTAGTTTCAAACACACTTCCATCTCTGGTTAAATTTATTAAAAGTTTATAAAAAGTCCTTGATGCCATTTTAATTGTATAAAGAAAATAAGACCCACAGAAAATTGATTTGCATTTAACAGTGGTAGATTGGCCTAATTGTTTACTTCTCTAAATTCCTTTGCTAGACACTGTACTTCCCCTGTGAAGTGAATTTTTGTTATTACACAGTGGATCATGCATGATCAGGCACAGTGGGAGTGAAAATGTTGTCATCACAAGGTTAGAAGATGGAGGAAGCCGAAACATAAGTTTGTAGCAGTAGGACATTGAACATGCAAATGTTTGGTGTGAATCTTCC
This sequence comes from Orthonyx spaldingii, assembly GCA_013397795.1. Classification (NCBI taxonomy): domain Eukaryota; kingdom Metazoa; phylum Chordata; class Aves; order Passeriformes; family Orthonychidae; genus Orthonyx; species Orthonyx spaldingii. The sequence continues at coordinate 338,807 of VZTJ01005631.1, read as the reverse complement.
ACCGTATGAAGTGTGTGGAGAGAGTTATTTATGGGCAGCTTTTTTGCTTCTCTCCTTTATGGTACTCACCTCTTCAGTGTTCTAAGAAATGTCTGCTACTTAATAACTGTTCATTTCCTCTTTATAATCTTGCTTAAACAGCTCTGCCAGGTGTCAAGTATTTATCTCATGCTCATATCCTATTGATGACATCTTGTGACATCAGTCTTGAACAAAGGCTGATTTGGTTTGAGTTAGTTCAGGATCTATGACTGTGCAAAGTTGGGAGCCAGTTTAGTAAACATACAAAGCTGAAAGCAGACATAATTTTTTTTTTTTTTTGGTCAAGATTAATGGTAGCAATATTGTTACAACAGACCAATTAAAATATAAGGAAGTGTTTATTAATTTCCTGCATTCTCCTCTGTTTTCAAAGAGTAAATTAGTTCCTTCCTGCTATTTCTGCTACAGCACAGACCTTCCTTTTCTGGACACTCAGGTTCTGTTCATCCAGTTAAAGTGTTTATTGCTGTTACTTGACAAATCTTGATCATGTTTGCTAAGAGAGTAGTTTGAAGATCAGCTCTTTTTGTATCAGTGTCATAACTCTTTTTTTTTCCCCCTGCTATTGAGCTGTAACATGTCACCTAGAGTCTGTATTAGTGCTTTTTTTGCAGCCCAAAAAAGGGACAGAAACACAGGCATAAAGCCAGTTAGAGGGGACAGTAAGCTCAGCCTTCTGCTAGAAGCTCACAGTCACCCTGGCTAGCACAGAAACATAAGTCATGCCAGCCATCAACTTACCCTTGGTTGTGTGATTCTCCCATCTTCCTTGCACTTGCATTTTTGTAATTGTTAATTGTTTATGGAATAGACTAAGCTGAAAATTAGTAGGGTGGCTTTTTTTTTTTTTTCCTGTCATTTTGTTTTCAGGCAGATTTTTCACCTGAAACAGTTCACATAGTCACAAAGTATCAGTGACTGTGAAAGAAAGGAAGCAGGATTTATGGCAGCTCAACTGCCCTTTGAAACAACAGCTACAGAGTGATTAAGTTATTCAAATGGTAATTTACAGACATGTATGTGTGTAGAATTAAATAGAAGATTCATCAAAAGGCTTGATGTCAAGTTGAATGCAATTTTCTGTAAATCATATTTTTTGTCTTTGTTTTACAGTTGCTGCTAACTTACAGAAGATAGTAGATGATCCAAAGGCCTTGAAAACATTGACTTTTAAGTTGGTAAGTAAACACATGAATGGAAGAAACAAATTATCACAATATTCACACAGAGTCTGGGTTCTATCTCCTGTACTGCTATTTTGTTGGATAAATGTGTCAACAGATAAGGTGACTGAAATTGCCACGTATTAGGAAAAAAGCTTAAACCCTGTTTTGACAGGGCAACTCCATAACTGCATGTAGGAGGTTCAGTCACATGAGTTCAGAGGCAGTCTGAGGTTTAGGTGAGAAACTGCAGTAAGAAAACCCCTGGGAAGAATTGCAGAAACAAGTAAAGCAGAGAAAACTGTACTTGCTAGGTTAACACTCCTTCACCCCCACCCCTCAGCTGTACCCTGGCTGAAGTGTCCTCTGCTAATGCACATATTGTTTCAGTCCCATTTTTTCCAACACCTGACACCATTTGTCTTGCATGCAGGTCACCTTCTCCACTGCTTGCTTCTCCTTAGTTCTTCTTTTCAGCCTTCTTTCAGTTGACCATCCACAGCTGCAAGCTGATCTTTCTCCCGCTGCATTTCATTACTGTTTCTCCTTCCCCACCTCCTTCTGTCTTCTGTATGTACATCATCAGACCCTGGGTTTGGGCTTGGGTCTCTTTTCTGTGCTGCATTTTATGCCCTGGACCATGAGTCCTTAATTTTGGTCAATTTTGATCGTAGCATGATAGATTTAATTTAATATTAATAAATTTACACTGCAAAAACTTGAGTCAGAACTGATGTGCTGTGTTTGTTTTTATTTCTTGCTAAAATTAAATTGAAACAATTATATACCTGAAGCTATTGAATTATTAGTTATGTGAATACCAGTTAGCTTTCAGCACCTTTTGCTGAGGGTGACTCAGTCACACATGAGAGACTAGACTGAATGTCTGTTAGATAAGCAGGTCTCCAGAATCACAGCTTTGTTTATAAAAACAGCTGCTTCAGATGGGCTGTAGAGAGCCGTTTTTAGACCTGGTTGATGATGATGCATTAATTCAGGGCTCTGCTTCCCATGTCATTCTTTATACAAATCTGAGGAGTTTTAGCTGACTCATTTGAACTAGTTTTCCCTCTACAGTTCAGTAAAATCCCCAGAACTTCCACATTCCTTGTCAGAAGGGGTTGGGGTAGGGCAATAAAGACATGTAACTCAAATTCTTTTGTTTCTCTGGCCTTTGCTATAAATAGAGCTTAAAAGCTCCCGCTTTTCTTTTTGCAGCTGATCTGTGCTCTTGCTGCCTAAACATCTGACTTGGCTTTATTGTGTAGTAAATGGCATCTCACCAAGAGCTTTTAGAGAACAGACACTCCAGAGGCTCTGCAGAAGACTGGGTTTCTCGTTCCCACACTTAAAATAGAGGCTTGTGATTCCAAAACGTAATATCCCGTAGTATCCAGGTTATATATGTTGAAAACAAATCCACTTGAAAATTTAGGTTGGGATAATTTTTTCTATTTTTTTGGTGTCTCAGTTGGATTTATTGCTGGGGTGCAGTCAATGTCACATAGTATTTCAGATTTCAGTGAGTGAATGCTGCTATCATCCTGCTCCTTACCATAACCAGAATTAGTAGACAATCCAAAATCAATGTCTTTGTCCCTGCTCAAGGTGAGTTCCATTGGATAGGTAGCAATTCTCAAGGTTAATTTTTAACCTTAGTTTCTTCCTCATACTTTTGACCTAGATTTTCCACTCTAGTTCCTATTTTACAGGGAAAGACCATAACAAGAAGTATCCTAATTTATTTTTCTTCTTGGATTAATTGAATATATGTTCTGCTTCTGCCTATTTCTGTGTTTTGTAGTGAAGTTGCTAAATGAATTGCTGCCTATGAGAACTCTCTCATATCTTTGTATGCACTACTGGGTGCTTGTTACCTCTTAGCAAGATCTCACTGAATTTGAGAGTGCTTGTATACAACTTGATTAAAACTCATTTTGTTGGTAAATATTTAATGGGGATTAAAGGTCTAAATGTAGCTAATCCTACATCCATTCAGAAAATTCAATTGAAAAGTATTCCTTAGTCTAGGATTAGTTGCTAGTATTTCTGAACAAGGAGTCTGGTTAGTATTTACTGCCTAAAGGTTGCTTTTGCTGGTATAAAATATTTCTGTTCAAACAGCAAGCATGTTCATCTTTGGGGGAAAAAAGGAACAGTTTATGTCCTAACTATTTTTGTCTTTAATTATTGCTGAAATAGTAAAGAAAATTTTTAAGATGAGGGGCCTGGATGGCAGGGGTTGGATTCCCCTCTTGCATATTTTTTAAAATGTGTGTCTTTGATCTTACAATGATGTCATTCTGCAGAACATATATAGTATTACCTATCCCCGAGTTGTCTTGGCCAACACAGAATGAAAACGTCCCTGTAGGATCCAGCTGTCCACATTTCGGAAGGAGGCTGCTTTAATACACAAATAATCGTAGCAACAGTCAAGGAAACACAAAATTATTGCACAGCATAATTTGCATTTTGTGTAAGGACTTAGTTTACAAAAAAGGGTGGGAAAAACCCATTAATGAAAGAGTGTGTTCAGTCCCTACTGAACACTTTTATGTTGCAGTTTGTGTATAGTATTTGTATTTATGCTAAGCACAAAATCTAAGTTAATATATTCTAGATACATTTAATAGATATAATATTGATAAGGACAATCTATATGCATCTAGGTATGTTACTTAGCATGGCTTTGAGAAGAGTGGTAGCTAGCTAGAGTGTGGAACAATATTAGTAGTATTAGCACTTTCTGGCATTAAATTTTAAGTGCAAAATTCAAACTCCATTTATTTGGTAAATTCTCAATTCAAGAACCATTCAGATAGCTGAATAGTTACCAAGAATGATGATCTCAGACCTTTAACTTGGCGCTTCTTTGGATTAAGAGCTATGAAGTACTATCTGAAGAGAGAACTTCTATTCTCTGTGTCTGCTCAGAGTAAATTTGAAGGAGTAGGCTGATGTAATGCTTCCACAAGTGTCAACATAGTTTATTTCTGGTCGTGAAAATTCAATTTTGTCACTTGGTGCACCTCGTATGCACAACCTGAGAGCTCTTTACCTTATAGTGCATGTTCACAAACCAGTTCTATCAAAGGGTTCAACTGCTACTAATGCAAAAAAGGATCAAAAGCATTTTTGTATTGTTATTCTTTTGGGGAACAGTTGTTCTGTTGGGGATATTTTGTGATATGCAAAAGAGTCTGAAGGCATCCATCATAAGTAAATTAACATTGCACACTTTTAATCCAATTCTATCAATACTTTGACTTATCTACCATACAGATAAAAATGTATAAACCCCTTTATTTAAAATGTAGTCACTGTTGTCCTACAGAAGCAAATTTTGTGTTAAAAAATAAAAATATTTTGCCTCCAGCACATTTTTTCTAAAACAGACTTAAAGTAATAGTTTAGTCCTGAGCAAAGTGGTTTTATATTCTTACTGTTGTATATGAAAAATGAACTGATCATTTGTGCCAGTTTGTATTGTGACAGGCTTTACTGAAGCATCTAAACTGTACAGTTTTAAGTACTAGACTGTACTGTCAGGAGGTAGCTGTCCTTTTGCAAATACTAGTATTTACTCTTTGTAGACTGCTTCAATTTGTTGTTTAAAAATTCAGCTGGTTGGTATTCCAAACCAGCTTGCTGGCTGGACTCATGAGACATTTGCTGTGTACAGCACAGAGGTAAAAAGTGGATTTTGCACGTATATATTAGTTGCTCTTCATGACTGAAAACTATTTATTCCCATGTAAAAGCAAATTTGGTCCCAGTCTGGAAAGTTTGGTTTAAAGAATTTGGGTATTTCAGTGTCCGTTTTCCCCCATAATTTTTAATAGTGATTACAAGAGTTTGCTAAAATTAAGGATGGAATTGGTTGATGCTGACAGGCAACATGAAGCAGTCAGAAAGCTTTCCTTCAACCAAGCTGTTTGCTGACTGGGCGATGTGGGGAAACTTTATATCCTGGCTGTCAAATGCTCCTTTGTAGCATGATATACTAAACATTTCTGTTTGTACTTGCAGGCCTCTGGCTGTGATGGCACTGAGATTCCCGATGAAGTGAAACTGATTGGTTTTGCTCAGTTAAGTGTCAGCTGATGTCTGTCCCTTGACCCCAAGCCGAATCGTGAGATTGCGAAAAAGCCAGCTTAGATGCAAAGGAAAATTAATGCACCACACACTGAGTTCTGCTTCATTATCTAGCAATTCACAAAGTCAGAACAAGCAAAGCCCACAGCTACACCGCTGCTGTTAACATCCAAAATGCTCCTAAATGTCTCTTAGCAGTTGATTTGGATTCCCCCTAAGTGAAAAAGCCTGTGGAAATGCACTCAGGTGGCTGTATTTATTGGTTATAAAAGGAATTTTCTATCAAGCTTACTTCTTTCAAAGACTTTGAGTGATACTATTTTACCTGTACTTGTGGTTGATAATACTGCCTCTGTTCTGTTACATTTAGAAATTAACATACGTATAAAAGTTTAGAATTGTTAGCCAAACTTGAATTCTAGTTTTAAAAATGACTGTGAATTTTATTTTTCATATATTTATGCATTATACATACTAGTAATAAGAAAATTATTTGACTTGATTATGTGCTATTTGCAGTTAATCTCCCACTATTTAAAAAAGTTTCAGGTATGTCTTTGGAAGTATTTGGTAACTTCTAGGGGTTTTTTGAAATTATTTGATTCAGCATTAGCAGGCTTTTGTTGGTTGTGTGTCAAAAGAACAGTCCACAAACTGATTGTCAAGGGAGTGGGAGGTGCCTTGCAGATATTAATGTTTGAAGAATGTGCCTGAGGCTGCTTATATAAATAATCTCCATTTTCTGGAAGTACCACACATTTGGTACAATATATATAAATATATATAGTTATCTGAGCAAGGAGGGGATACAGAGTAGCAAAGGTGTTGGAGTATTTTGACCATGCTTTATTGGGAAGTCTATGAGCTAGAGCTACTGTGAACTGTTGTTAAGGCAGAACGCTTACTGTGTCCGTCTCTGAACTTACCCTTAATGATAGAAACCGGTTTCATACAGGTGAATAAAAACTTGAAGAATGGAACTGAAGCTTTATTGAAGTTCTGCAAAATACCAAGGTGGAGTGATTATAATAGGGCTTTGTGCAATGATCAAGTAAAACTCTGTTACAAAGAAAACACTTCGACCGAAGTAGTCCTCTGCTTAACCTGTGACATAGATGTTATGGAGCTAGGGAACCTTAGAAAGACTTCCACATTTGGAGATGTGTTTCTCAGAGGTTACAATTTAAACTACTTCCTAGCTAATCCTAGATAAGTGGCAGCTCTTTAATGTACTGGAAATGGCAAATATATATTATTAAGAGAAATTATTTATAATGCCTTGTCATAATCGTTGAGGTGTTCTAGAACCATTTGCATACGACTCAATGTAATCCCATCCCATCCTACTGTTTACATGATGATTACTCCAAGATGACTGCAAAGGTTAAAAAAATAAAATTAAAATAAAGATGTATTGCACAAACTGCTTTGTAGTTTGAATTTCCGTGCTCTGAGTGGGTTACAGTGTTGTTATTACAAAAGGCTGCTGCCTTTACTTCGTTTGGGAGCAGCACCTGGGGAGGAGGAGAGGAAACGCTGCTTACTCCCTCGGGGCACAGGCTTGCTTTGGCTCCTTGCCCTACAGGGCTTTGCAGAAGCCATTTTTAAGGTTCCTAAGGTGTTCCTTCAATAAATCAAAGGTTTTCCCGGGACAGGCCCCATGTGCGGCTGGTTTGCGTGGGCAGACAGCGGCACGGCCGGGGCTGGGCTGGGCTGGGCTGGGCTGGGCGGCCCAGGTGAGGCGCGTTGGGGCCGCTCAGGCCTCTGGGCGCGATCGGTGCCCGCAGCAATCTCGGTGGGCGAGCCTGGGCTGGGCTGTGCAGCCCTGCGGCTGGCGATCAGCAGCGGTAAGTGAGCCTTCCCCGGGGCTGGGCGCTGTGCCCCGGGCGCTGTGTCTCGGGGTTGCCCGCGGCGGCAGCGCTGGCCCGGCGGGTCCGCGGCCGGGCAGCCTCGGCTGTGCAGGCTCCGAACGCACCCGTGTGAGTCAATAAAAAAGGGACCTTAAACGTGCACCTAGCAGCGACCCGGGGGACAACCTGCAGCACTGCGATGGGGGCTGCTGAGCAGCACCGAGAGGAGTTAAATTCTGAGCGTTGCTGTTGCATTATTTTTATGTGTTTTAATGTACATTTCTCTAAGCGGTGCACCGTAATCGACTAGTCCACCTGCAAAGTAGTTAGCTGTTACAATACTTTTTCAGGCAAAGAAATTAATGTTCAGGGAAGCTTCTTGGTTTTGCTGATCTAGAAAAAATAGTGGAATATATATAGAATATATAGTTGGATGAAAATCGTGTTCCACTCACTGTACACCTCCCCAGAAGCTGGGGAAAAAAGTGTTGGGATATGAGTAGCAACTGTCAAAAGTGCTCATCTGCTGTGCTGTTTGGGGCTGCAGGAGGTATCTAAATAAAGAACGTAATGCTTTAATTGAGGCAGTCAGCAGTATTGTACCAAGATCAAGTGGTGACAGTTGCTGCTCACTTGTGGTCTGATGCAGAAACATGGTGATGCTTCTGTGGTTCAGTGAGGCAGCAAATTCATGTGGCACTGTTAACTTGTCACAGCTGTGTTGGGTTTTAAAACTTTTTTCTTGTTGGTCTTGCTGCTAAGATATTGTGAATAAATACAATGTGAGCAAAATGCATTTTTAAAAAGGTAGGGTAATTAAAGCTTTAGTGTGTTAAAATGAAGTTGATAAGTAGTTTATACTCTTAGTACAAACAGGTTAAAAAAAGGTGAAAATATACAGTACATTGCAGTAGGAAGCAGTGAGCAAGCTATGATAGAGTAGAAGTAAATGCCAAATGTAATAGCAATTTGCTTCCTTAATATTATATGCACATCCTTTTTTGAGTAATAAGGGAGAAAACTAGCTGCTATTCATTTGTTCACATTTACATGAAACGCATTTAGGAGCTGGGTGAAGTTCTTGTATGTGTGACATGACTTGCCCCAAAATAGTTGTGGCGCTGGTGTTGCTGGCTACAGCACCTGTCTTGTTTGAAAGAAAAGGTCTCTAATTAATGAGGTGAAGCTGGAACAGGTGAGCTGTGATATGGCTGTCTCTAAGGCCAGGAAAATAGGGCTTAATTAGATGGAGCTAAAAATATAATCGGTATGATGATTATATGCCAGTGCCTGCAGCTGGGCACTTGCAGGCTCTGTGGGCTGATTAATGTCAGTGTCCATGGAGCCAGCCACGCCTGTGTGCTGTGGTTTAACTTGCTGAAAGTAGCTCTGTGGACTGAGATGAAAGTCAGTCAAAACACAGTTCTGCATTTATTGGTTTCAAAGTGTTAGGATGAATATAAACATAGAATTTAGCTCAGCACAAAACCAGGTCTGGAGACTGACTGCATGTGTGAAGGAGTGGGAGAGAAGGGACATTTCCAGGCTTTTATCTCGTAGGACTCCAACGTGGGCTTTGGGCCAGGAAAGCTGTTTCCCATGCTGGCAACATACGCTTTTTGTGCCAAGAGAACAGGAGCACATCTCTTTCTTCTAACAAGTGCTGACCTCAGATACTCCCACCAATGTGTACAGAGTTCTGCATTCAAACTGCAATTCAGCTAGCTAGTTGTGATATTGTGATAAGTATTTTTTTTTTCTAAAATATGTACTATCACAATTTCCTCTATTGCCCTAGAAAACACTTTATGAGTGGGAGTGGAAGGGGGAGCAGGGAAATAAGTCAGGAAACATAAATGAATTTTCTCTCGCCCATATTCTCTCCAGAGATACAGATGTATGCCTTTTCACATAGCTTGGTCTAATGTCACATCTCCAGTTTTGGGGCTTCCAGAGCAGTCCTATGAAATTTGATTGTGAGGCATCCCTGCAGAATGTTTTTAAACACTGTTATTTTGCTGAGAGGGAATGCTATGTGCAGCTTGTAAATGGTGTGCCTCCCCCTCATGCTTTTCTTTAATCAGAGATTTGTTTTGCTTTTCACCACCTACCTCTGCATAATGATGTTGTATGGTGAGATTGGCCTGTGCCTGAAATCAATTAGCTGTGATGAGGAATCTGACACAGACCTAAAACACTGCTAATTGAGTGCATTGAAAATGCTGATTTCTGTTTAGCAGGGAGCAGAGGATGTTGCCGCCTGTTCCTACCTTGCCCTCCTGCATTTTATCAAACTAGCAAAGAAAAAAAAAGGAAAAAAAGAGACCTTGTTGATAACAAATAGCAGTTGGTCTATTTTTTCTCTGAATCAATTGTGATAGAACTTTATTCAGGCAATTGTTGTGGGTTTTTCTGCTGCATCAAGTGGGCCGCCTTTCCACTCTCTTGCAATGTTCTCATGCATGTGTGTGCACAAACAATGCTAATTATTGTAAAATGTGAAGTTGGAAAAGCATCAGGAGCCTACATCTTTGAGTTCCCTGTGCATGAGCTCTGCTAATGAACAGCTAGGTTTACTCAAACCACAAAAATTCCAACAAAGTCTGGTTTCCTTGCATTTTGTTGCTCAGTGGCCCAGCTGATGAAATATCCAGGCATATTAGTTGGACATTGTGACATTTTAGTTATTCATTTTCCCTCAATGACTAAGAGAAACATTGCAGTGCACATATAAATGTGGTTTTATAGCTGCTTTATGACTGTTAGATTGAAGCTCATCAAACTGCTGTCGTAGTTGTGTTCATCGGAGATGTTGAATCAAGCTCAGTAGTTGTGAAGTTGTCTGCTGCTAATAACATTCAGAATATGGGCAGTGGTGGCTCAGTGAGCAATTACAGGGACATGGAAGAGTATGTGGTAAGAAGGATAAATACAATTCTCACTGCATGAACCAGTAGGGAGGCAATCTTGTCCTTTTTGGGACTTGCATATTTTGCCATCTAATTTTCAAGCGTGAACTTGAAAGGCTGTGCTTGTTTATTGTCTCAGTAGGGTGCAGAAAATCACTCAGGCAAGTGGATGTGTTTATGTAGAGAAACAGCTATACAAAATAGGAGTAGATGGGAAATGCATGCCTTTACTTAATTTTCCCCCATAGATACACCTTTAAAAATTAATAAAAAACAGCTGTGTTTCAAATAGGGAGATTTTTTTTTTTTTTTCCTTATGGAAAGAAACCAAATTGTTACCTGGTTCTTTTTCATCCATGTAATTATTCAGACTCATTAAGGAAAGATGCTGCTCATGAATAGGAGCGCTGGGATTCTTTAGATTTATTCTGAGCAAAAAGGCTTTTTGAATTGTGTCATGTTTACTCTGTAGACCCCATCGATCTAACTTTCTTTTCTTTGAAGACAATTGAGTTATGACATCTCAAAATGTGTAGGAATGTGTGATTATTTGGTAATACAATTGTCTTTTCACATAAAAAGCAGCGTGCGTAGCTGTCATCAACAGGCAATTATAAATAATGAAGCAGAAGAACCAGAGAGTGCCTAGAGGGTTTGAGAAGGTGGACTTTGTGCTGCTCATGTCCTATAAAAATAAATCAATAGGTAAAAAGATTTAATCTCACAGTAGTAAAGCTTCTGTGTTCTGGAAGACAGACTGTGTAGTACTAAATTGCTGCTTTAAGGGAGAGGCCTGCATTTCTGCCTGCATCTCTGTTTTTGAAAGCTTGGAGTTGGTTTTGCGAAGCATTCTGGTATTAGGGGGAGAAAAAAACCAAACCGACCCTCCCCCCTCCCCCCACCTGTACTGTACCTGTGATGTTTTATAATGTAGAGGGCAAGGAAAGCTTTTGAAGACTGTTTCTTTAACCTGATCTTTTTATTAAGGTTTTGTTTGTGTTAAGGTTGCTGAAAGTTTGGTGGTTTCATTCTGGCGAGTGAATCTGTTTCGCCAGTGGCCTGCATTGTGCTAGTACTCTGTTACTGACCAAGAAAGAACAAAGCATAGAATCAAATAGTCAGCTAATGTGAGTTTTTCAGAACAAGGGAGGCGTGGGTGTCACTGCTTCCTCTTCTCCCAGGTCTCCCTGTGGTTTAATCAGTCCTGCTGCCCACTGCTGCCTCCTGTGCTGTCTGCTGGGAGGAGGCTCCTGTGCCATGGTGCAGCAGCAGGTCCCAGCCTCGTCGAGTCTGCTCTTTGCTCTCGCAGCGAGAATGCAGCTGAGGCCTTTGCCTCTGAATGTGCCTGAACAAGAAGGTAGCAGTGCTCCATTTTGATGTCAAAAGTACCCTTCTAGATGTAGATTTACTATGCCTTTTTTTGCAGGACTTTGTACTTAGACAAAGAAATTTATTTTATGGTTTTCTAGGATGCTTCTGTTGCAGAGATTTTATAGCATAAGCTGAAAGCTGCAGCTTTCTGACAGTGCAAAATGGGCAATTTGTGAAATTAAATAAAATTCCTAACATTTTTTTTTTTCAGGTCTTTGTGAAGTAAGTGTTTACATTGAGGAAAAGTGCAATAGTTATCTGGTTGAGGTTGTTAAACCTGAAACTATTCCCATCATCTCACAGAATCAGCTAAGAATCCTGTTGTATTCAAGACCTTTTTGTCTCTGACTCTCTCTTTTTCTTCTCTCTCCTTGTTAGATCACCTCTGATTAAAACAAAGCACTGGAGCATTTACTCCTTATTATGGGAAATAGAAAGAGGGTGGAGAAATGCAGCTTGAATTAGAACAGAGAATCGAGAGGGGAAGGACCACTATTGAAATCTCAGCCCCATGAATTAATAATGCTTCTCAACAGCTTCAGTGGGACTAAAATTTCATTCCCAATCCGTGTTGATTATGAACTCCTCAGTTTACTCCTGGGGCTGTAAAATGGAAAAAGATCCAATCGTGATTAAAGAGTAGGTGTGATTTGAATGGAAGGTGATTACTAAAATCTCTCTGAAGTCTCCTACCCTGCTTGTGCTGCAAGCATTTCCTATTTATAATAGCACAGCAGAGCTATCCAAGCAGAAAATGACACCAGAGAGAAGGAGTTTTCTGATTGTCTCTGATTAGGTTCAGTGCTAACCTTGTAAATTTGCCTATCAGATGGGGCACTGCCAAGTCACCCATAAACCTGATGTTTTACGAAAGATGGAAAGGGTGAGGAAACTCCTGCACTTGTGCATTGCTTGATACTTTCTTCTTTTTTTTTCTCCAAAAGAATTTTCGCAAAGATGAATCCATACTCTTGGATGAGAGCTACTGAGCTACAATTTAGTGTTACAGAAATTACTCATTTAGAACTGCTTTGTGTTCATGGATTTCTGTGTATTTATTTATGTGTGTGGATTTATAAGTCCAACAAAGGTCTGAATCTCTGAGGTCTGTCCTGTTTGAAGGTAGTGTAGCTTGGATTGGTCTGTGGAAATCAAAACAGAGCTGTGTTTAAGCAAATGAGTAAGCATGACTTTCCCCCCTTTTTTATCATCTTCATATTCTGTTGTCAGCTTAGTTGAGCTTTTTCATGGCCAAAGATTTTAATTTTTAATAAAGTAATTGCAGTTGAAGTCTTACAGTAAGGCTATATGTATTTAAATCCAAGTAGGGATTATTGGGGGTGCTGTTACACTTGCATATGCCCTATAAAATGTTGAGGAAACATTAAGAGTTTATGCTAAAAGGAATAGTATTGAAGTAAATTGAATATTCTTTCCCTTTTCTGTATAAGTTGAAGGCCTAAAAATACCCTTTGGAAGAGTACTCCAGTGACCTTGCGAGGTACCAAGTTGGTGTCAGTTTAAACTGAAGACAGCTGTTGGATACAAACAATCACAGCAAAGTGAATCAAACATTCTGTTTCAGTTCAGGAGAGTAAACAGGTTTGTTTTCCAGATTAGGGTCTGTTAGATGTGTGTCTTTAGTGTTACAGAAAAGCAACAGTGTTTACTTGCCATGAAATTGGCACTTTGAAAATGCTTGGTACCATTTTGGTTTAGCGAGGGATGTACTTTGACATACTGAAACATGCAGGTAATATGTTCTCAAATTGATTTGAGGCAAAGTGTGTTCTTTAGCCTAAGTTTAAATTTTGACTGGTTAATAATTGTAAAAGCCCTGTTTTATTGCATATGTAAGATATTGGTGGGGCTACCACTTATCAAGTATACCTTCTTATGTATTTGTTTATGTTAATTACTACCAAGGCAATGCATAGAAGAAATTATTTATACCATAATCCTTTGTAACTGTAACTTCTCTTTTGTATTTTTGTGGCTTTTGTAAGCCTTCTCCAGAGCTGCCCCAGCTAGATGTGCACTGAAGGGAGCCCAGCAGGGCCGATGCTCTCGCTGTGCCACGGGACGTTGGTTGTGTGCACACAGAGTGTGGGTGTGAGGGGTGTGGATGGACATGCAGAACATTGCCTGGACACAGTCTTGCTGCTCAGCCTGTGCTCATTATTTATTCAAAGAGGAGAGGAGGAAATTCTGTGGAGCAGGGTGGCAAATGCAGCATTGCCAGTAGATACAGGGTATTTTGTTATCTCCTAGCTTATATTTAGAGTGTAAGTGCCTGAGAGCAAGTACCCGGGCTCTGGTTCTCTTACCCTGCACCAGCACATTTGTCTTTGTACATTCCCTTATTTTCAGTCAGTGGTTTCAGTGCTCACTTTGTAGGGAGATACATGACTATAAAAACCTCAGGGTGAGCACAAAGATCCTGATAAAGTATTTAATACATCCTCGAGGTGTACACATCTTTTTGTGCTGCTCTTGCTTGTTTATATGCTGTCCTTGCTTCCTATCCAGGAAGTACATGACAGCAATTTCCTAAACAAACAAAACTCTACTACTTCACGTACCAATTTAATTAGTGGCATTTGATTTTTCCAAAAATTACATCAGTAATTGTTCAGCTTTCCAAAGTATTTCTTTTTCTGTCCCAATTTATAGATACATGAAACTGTTGTGAACCTTGCAGCTCACAAAATACTTTGGTTTCTTTTTCCTCTGTTCTGAAATGTTATTTTTTACAAGAGGATTTATCTTTTTGTCTGGGTTCCAGCATCACAGCACTTGACATGAGAGAAGTACGAGGTATTGGGCCCCTTGTTCAGTTTCCCTGGGCCTCCCTTGCCTTTGCCTTTCCATGGACAACTCCCTGTCTAATGAGGAAATCTCCGTGGCCCTCAGATGTTGTGTTGTGGTTCATGCAGAGGTGTATGTGCAGACTCTTTTCAGAACTTGTAACTACTGTTGCTTGGAAACTGCCCCTTCTAGAAAACCATTTCAGAGCTTGCTCACAGCTTTACATGATTTAGTTCTTGATAGTCAGCTCTGGAGCCCAAGGTGCAGCTGCATTAACTGTTGAGCAATTCCTAAATGTTCTGCTCAACAAACTCCCCCAGGTTTGACCTCAGCAGCCATTTGTGGGTTTTAAAGCTACCATTGTAACTGTGAAAAAATCTAGCAGGGCTTTGATATCTGAAGAGCTATGTGGTGGAAAAACCCAAACCTGTTCTGTAGCTGTAAACCTGACTGGTTCTCTCTTACAATATTGAGCTTTTGGTATGTCTATGCTGTGTTTTTCTTTGATTGTCACCTCTGAACTTGTGCTTTTCTTATGAGACCTGAGTTCTGTTTGTCTGTCAACACAAATTAAGCTCATGGAGCATTATTAATGCTTGACAAATAAACCTATGCAATTTACAATTTGTTACTACTTTTAAAGGCATTTGAAAAAACAAACCAAAACTATTTCAATACCATACATGCTCAGATCTCAATGAAAGCTTTTCAGAAGCTTCTGTTGGAGACAAATATGCTTGCATGTTAACATGAGCTGATAAAAATAGATAACTATGAAAATTAGGGATTCTACTGCTTATCTAACAATGATCACAATCCTTGTCTTAGTCACAAAAGAAATCTCTTAACTCTGGAATTTTTTTTATATTTAAATGCAAACTTATTCCTTTCTGGAGAGGATTTCAGAGATGGTTTGTTCTTGTAGAACTGAATCACATTACTGTCTGAATATATGGTAAGTTAACACTAAGATTATTTGTGTATAATGTGGAGATACTGGCAAATCCAGGAACAAGGATATAAATGCACTTTGCAAGATACAAAATGGTACCTATATAAATTCCACTGTAACAATCAGACAAGTGAAGCCAAGTTATTGGTGTATGCCATTTGCATTTCTATTTCTTTTTCTGTTGTGGATGTTCTCTCAAGCTAGCATGGAAGAAGTTTTTCCAGGAAAAAAAAAATGACGTAACCTTTAGTAATTTTACCTACTGGTGACATATTATCTTGAGGAAATTTAATGTGGTTTATGGTTAAATTAGGTCTGTGTTATAACTTAAATTTGGTATATCAAACCTGTAATTTTGGCCTAAATGCAGTGAACTGAATGTATTGGAAAGGGTGTTAGAAAGACTTATGGGAAGAAGACAGAGTATGTACTACTCTCCTCTTGAAAATGCCGCCTTTCATCATGGTGTGGGTACTGATATGGTTATAACTGCAGTTTCACAAATATGTACTTTCAGAACTGTTAGGATAAATCTGTTGCCAATTGTCTGATGTGTTCCAGGCAGCTGAAAATCCCACAGATGATGTTGCCTCACCCATTGTGAATAATTGCTTACAGCAAATACACGTCCTGGCATTACAACAAACTGAGAATAAACATGCAAATTAGTAGCAGTGGTGTACATGAAATTTCAGAACATGTTTATTTGTCTAAAGCTTTGTTATCTGACATAGGCTTCAAAGAAATAAGTATTTTTGTCATCTGTAGTGTATCACTTCTAAAATTTCTGCAGTTCCAAAGTTTTTTGTGTCTAGTCCTTGTATGTGAGGCTCCTTTGTTCCTTCTCCTGTCCAGAGTTTCTTCACCCATGGGTGGTGATGATGTGATGTTCTTTCTGCTTCCTGTCATAGAGTGGTTTGGGTTGCAAGGGATCATTAAAAGGGATCTAGTCCAAACCCCTGCAAGGAGCAGTAACACAGAATCATAGACTAGTTTGGACTGGAAGGGACCTTTAAAGTCTTCTAGTCCAACACTCAGTCTTTGATAAGATCAGGTTTTCTCGCTCTCAAACAATAGCACCACTAGTAAGAGTAATACCTGGGAAAGGGCAGTGCTGTTTGCCCTAATCTCTTCTCATGACCTGTCACCCACCCTAACAGTACTTGCTGAGGAAAAAGAAAATGTTTCTCATTTTATTTCTATATTTCATGTCCATGTTGCCAGCCAGCCATGTGCATGCAAGTACAGTTTTCCAGATGCATTTTTTCCCTGGTTTTTCTTTTAAAAGTTTGCATTACATTATGCTTTTTTTTTTTTTCCACTTAAACAAAATGCAGCCTTACGGAATTTGTGATGCATAAAAAAAATAGCAAACTGTTAGGTGCTATGGAAATGAAAGGCATAGAAAAGAATGAAATTATTGATGACCAGAGCTGGAAAGGGAAAACATGGTCAGGTGGTGGTATTAACACTGACAATTCATGTGCTTTTTGGTTTGCTTACTGATGTGTCTGTCCCAGTATTCAAATGAAATGTAATGTACTCCTTTGAAGTGGTATATCTGTGGTGTTTAGCAGAAGATAAAAGTGCAATCTTGTTTTCAATGACATTTCCAGCACAGCAATTTCAAAACCATGAAAAAAAAAATTAAAACCATTTCATTTTAAATGTTCAGGAAATAGATGATTTGTCACAAATGAGCTGTCTGCTATAGGTTCACTCTCCTTAGTTCCTGGAAATCCTAAAAGGTAACATTTTGGGCCACTGTGATTTTTTTCACCAAGGTAAAATGTGATTTTCCCTGGTACAAACTTTGTGCCAAAGTGTAATAAAAGATCCTGCAAGGCTTTTGCCTGGTTATGCTAGAAAACTTTCCTAATATTGCTACTACAGAGGTTGGTGACCATTCTTGCCCTACAGATTTTGTCTGGCTGTCTAATACAGCTGTACTTTTCGGTGGTATTTAACAGACTAGACATTTTTCTACTTGTTGACTGTAGGGGATTTTGGATATTTCTGGAGTTCAAGACAAGGAGCAACATCTGAAGCTTAAACCTTAAATTGACTAGAGTAGAGGCCTAGATATTTCAAAAGCTATTACATGTGCTTGTGGACCTTCTTCCCCATGTCTCATGTTTCAGTAAATGACTTTTTCCTAAAGAGGGACAACAGTAATCATCCCACACTAGATAAATTGCACACAACTGGTCCAGGTTTTTTTGGGAAAGTAAGGGTAACACCCGTTTACATTTGCTTAGTCTGATCATTCTTCTAGGCATAGTGCTGCATGTATTGTCTCCAACATTCACCTGTCTCTGAGATACAGTTATGCATCAATATCTATCATGTTAGGCACATTGTCTTGTGTGAATAATGGGCTTTTTTGATCCCATTTATGTATTGATAAAACAAACATCTAATAACTAGTTTCTCAAATACTGACTTGCAAGGCTCAGTTTATTATATAGATACATGTTCAAAGTCCTTTTTAGTGGGGTCTGTTAACCACTGTGTAATTTGTTGCACCAATTAACACAAGCCAATACCTTTGCAAGTAATTAAATCAGTTGAAAAATGTTGCACAACTCACCCATCTGTTTGAAGTAACAGCTAAATTGCATTATAATACAAATTAAAATGTACACTTCCATAACCTCTACTTCTAAGACAGCACCTGCACTGTGTGCATGTATGTTCCCCTATTAAAAACTGTAATTTTAAGTACATGCTGTATATATTCTTTATTCTAGCCCATTAGTTTTATCCCCATGCATAGAAATGCTGAATCCAAGAAACAAGGCAGTAAATAATATTGCCTTTTAATGACCAATTAAAGCAGCCTATCATCAACCCTGGCATCAGCTGCATTACTAATTCAAAGTACAGCTGTGCTTAGAATGAAACGGTGCTTGGGAAGTACAGTGAGCCTCATCCATGCAGGATACCACTCTCCAGAGGCAGCAATACTTCATTTCATAACCCATCCTGCCAGAGTGGTGGTAAACATAATGCAGAGCCTCAGTTCCTTTGCTGGGGGATGCTCCTTGGAGGCACCAGCTCGAGCTGTTTGTGTGTTACCCTGGTCCCAGCTTTGGGAGTGTGACTGCCAGAGCCTCGGGAATGGGCAGACTGGGAATTCCCTTTACAACACCTCCCATTTCTATAGCTACTGTAGCCCTGTAGACTTACTCTCTGTTCCAGATGTTAGCAGAAGTTCATTTTCTGCTTTAAATGTGATAATAGTAAGATAAGCTGTCCTGTCCAGTGAAACTAATCCAATAATGCAGTTTTTGATACCTCAAAGACAGCAACAGAGGAAAGTACTGCTGTGTTCAGCCTTCATGCAAATACTCTTGTAATAAATTCCATACCAGATGTCTGACTATTAAGGAAGATGGGAGGAGAGTGGAGGTAACACAGAGAGCAGAAACAGATAAAAAGGTTAAAACATTGAAATTGTGGAATAAAGTATACTTGATTAAATGGGAGTTGAAGTGAAACATGACAAAATGCTGTTTTGAATTCTAATGAACTATCCAAGGTGATGTGAGGAAAGGTAAAAGGAATAAGGAAAGAAAGCCAAACAACCTTAGACTTGTCATAGTGATCTCTGCAGGCAGAGGCAAAATGAAAGATGATAGATCTTTTTTTTCCCCATATACCTAAAACAGGCGATATCAAAGAAAAGATTCTTGAAGAAACTACTTCAAGTGCTACTTGTCCCTTGAAACTTGCTGAATTCAGTTTGCCAGGTATTAGTGTAGGACTGTAAACTCTTCAGGTAAGGGCCCTCTTTTCATAAAAAGACACTGTGGCTGGTTTGAGTGGGTACTTTTAGATGGGAGAATGCTGAGCTATGTAAAAGCACATATGGAAAATGGAAAGAGTGATGGAAATAACAGGGAAATGTACCAGATTGTTCTTCTGTACTTTTAATCTGCTTCAGAGTGAGGCTAAGTGATTTTTGTAAATCAAGGAAGAAGCTTGTAGTGATGCTGTAGGGTGCTTTCTGCTCCCCCCTTGCTTTTACTGCTATCCTAAGGTATGCAGAGGTCCCATTTCTCTTTGAAGGAACAGGTCATGTTACAAATTGGCTAGAGAAAGGGACTCTTAAAAGAAAAAAGGGGGTGCTTGATAGATGCAGATATGGTAGGTGTTAGCCAGCACACCTCAAGTGTGAGGTATTTGCTTCCCCCAAATACAAGTTGTCTGCCTTACAAAACTACTGCACTTCATTCTGTCCAGCTTGTTATGTAATGCTGCCTTTGCAGAATAAGTGCTCAAGGGTAAGTCTTGCATGACAAATAAATGCCTCTGCTCTTGGCTCTTTCAGGTGAGGCAGAGGTATAATGTAGAATCAGCTAATATGCAGACCTAGAAGAAAAATGGATTTTTTTCCTGTGTTAGGCAAGTCATCAGAGGAGATGCTTGACAGAACTTAATTGCAGGTGCGGTTGAATAAATACAGTACAGTATTTCTTTTTTTTTCTCCCCAGATGACTCCTCTTCTTCCATTTCATAAATTCATATTTTTTAACATGAGAAAAGGAAGCAGATGCTATTTAGTACAATGTTCCATGTCATACAGATCTCCTTTTTTTGCTGTGTTGCTGCTTTGATAGGCCAGTGTCAGCAGTTTTAAGAAGGTTTTTTTACATACTGTTTTCACTTAGGGCAGTGCAAATTTCTCTGGAAATCTATGGCAATCAATTAAGTAAATGAGAAAATAGAATGCTTGTAATTAAGATAATCAAGCTACATGAAATCTACACTACTAGTACTAATATCTGTATATCTCCAAGCTGTCTATTAATTAAACACCGTGTAAGTGTTGCAATTAGACTCAGGCTGCTTTGGTGGAAACAAGAGAGATGAAAATGATTGGAGGGGTTTTACTGTATAGGAAACTCTTGGTTAGTTTAAAGCATCTCATTATGGTTTGTAAGGTTGCTGTGTTGCTGCAGACACTCCTGGCATGTCTGAGCACTCTGTTGCAGGCTTCATCTCCTTCTGGAACAGGTGACCCAAAGGAAATACTCTTTGGTTTGCAAAAGCTACCTTTCTTCTCAGCGATGGGGTTATTTTCCCCTCCATTTCATGGAGGAGTTTTGGATATTGAGCTCTAAACCCAGTGGAAAAGAGGTTCGATATTTTGTTCTGCATAGGAACCTGCAAAAGGAAGGATGGGGAGAGAGGAATTTTTCTGACTAGTTCTTACAAGAAAAGGGACTTTTTCCTAATTTTGTGTTATTTTGTGTTGTGCTTTTATTTTGGTATGAGGACCCTAAAGTTGCCCAGACCTTTCTGAGAGATGAAACAGTATCTTAATATATTTATGTTGGGAGACAAACGCTACATGAGCCTTACTGGGTAATCTGGGTGTGTTCAGGTTGTGATTCTTCCTTTATTTTGTGGTGCTTTGTGGCGGGGGAGGGGAGGAAGCAAAAGACTCTGTCAGGGTCAGTGTGTGTCTATGAGAGACCAGGGAGGACCCTTGCCCTCTGTATGGGTGACCCTGGTGGTCACACAGCAACTTCAAACAGGTTTATTGTGGTTTTATGAGATGTGGGTTTTGGGGCATTTCTCCTTTTCTCCTGGGTGTAGCTTCTGGTGGCTGCAAACCCACACGTTAAGACACCATGCAAGTAGCAGAAGAGCCGTGCTGAGGGTGTCAAAAAGCTTTGCCACCTCAGAATGGCCAAACCTGGGTCTCATTGGCTGCGGATGCTAAAGCAGCTGAATAGGGTCGAGCAGAGGATGAACCCATCTGCTGCTTTGCCAGGTATTGCCGTGGCTACATTAATATTACTTCTTTGGCTTCAGATGAAGTAGTACACCTGATCTGTGTGGACATCAGCCTGATGAAGTTGTTGCACAAATAATGAATAAAAATAGTATTTTGTTTTATTTTTTCAATTTAAAAAAAAAAATCTGCTTTTACAGTGCAATATTCTTCCTCATGACAAATGAGCTGATTCACTGATACTGTGTTTTCAGGTAATATATTTACATTTCTAGAAAAAAGTGAAGAAGAAAACTTACAGGACACCTTCAATTTTTCACTTGATTTTTTTTTTTTTATTATTATTTAACATTGATACAAAAAAATAGTATCTTGATTAGCAGCTTTGCTGGCAATCCCACAAAACTGTAAATAATACATTAATCTAAAAGAATGCACTCCTACAGACACTATAGATAGAACAATATATACAATTTAGACAAATAAATACATAAGTACAGCCAGTCATATATAATGATACACCTAAAGTTCGGTTACTGTTGACAAGCTTTTCTAGTTAATTACACTCTTCATTTACAAATTGCCATTGCCATCTACATTATAAAGACAAAAAAAAGCTCAAATAATCAAAATTGATACTTAACATTATTATTAGGAAATGTGAAAAATGAACCTTGAGACTTCTGTTTAAGTACTCTCACCGTTTTAGCAAAATAAAAAAGAAAAAATGCTTTTGTGAAAAAATTCTTCCTAAAGAGAGGCACTTCCCCCCAGCTGCTTCGCTTAATGTGCTTTGTTCACATTTATTTTGAATCAAAATGTGATTACAGTCACGCTTTGCAAGTGACTAGAAGCCAGCCTATTTAACCAAGTTGTCGTTTGTCCCATGCCCAATGAAACAAAATTACATTACCTTTAGGTAATGTAAATATTTTTTTGATTAAAGGAAGTCTATTGAAAACATTTGTTTCTTAACAGTATCCCACATGGCACAAATACTACTGATTGGAAGGGACAACTGTCCCCATGAATAGATGTATTGTTACCTTTCTATATCCAGGTTCCAATACTGAAATTTCTGATCAAAGAAAACAGTAAATCCAAGTGTAATGAGCTAGTGAAGTCTAATATCAGAAAATTAATAGAAGTAGAAAATTAGGCTTTTGTTGTGTTGTTTTAAATTCACTTGACAGCAAAAGAAAAAGTATCTTGTACATTCAAAAGTTAGGGCACACATGCTTAAGGCTCTTGAAACACTGGACAAATATAATGCCTCACTCAGCTCCATGCATAACAGAATGCTACATAGCAAGCAGACTTACACATATATACAGCTGAATACAGAAGAAAATGCCTTAGAAATATGTACATCAGTTTCAAGATGAACATTTACATTTCTGTGGAAGGTCTATCTATTTATAAATGGCAGGAAATACACTTTTTCAGATACTATTTTCAAGGTGTACCTTGCAATTATTAATGCAGTCTACTTGTACTAGGAAGAGTTCAAGGCTACCATGCTACTTGAGCCCTGAGGTATCTGGATTGGGAGCCCTGCTGTCCTCCTGGTTACTAACCAAAGGCCACAGAAGCATCAGCAGAAATAAGGCAACCAAATCCATTTGCTTGTGATTCAGAACCCCCAAATTGCTGCACAGTGCAGAGGGATAGAAGAAGTGATTGCAGCCTGTGGGTTCAAATTACTACAAAATGTGTTCTGGGTAGGATGGCATCTGTGCTGTCTGATTTACCCAAGGGCTGGGGATGAATCTCACCCTCATTTCCATTCATAAACGAGAATATTGTGGGATTTGTGTAAGGAAATCTGAACTTCATCCAAGGGCTGGGGATGAGTTCCACCCTTGTTTCCATTCATAAACAAGAATACTGTGGGACTTGTGTAAGGAAATCTGAACTTCACCCAATCAGTGTGCTATGTATTCACTTATGCAATTAGTTGTACCTTGGGAGTTCTGAGTTTGACAGGACCTAGCAGCTTTACCAAGGACTAGATCAACTAGGGAAGGATAACTCTTAATTATGCTGCAAGAGATTTAGCGTTTTTATAAAAATTACTGGGGGTTTTTTTGGGTTATTTTTATTTATGAAGGGTACACAAGCTTCTGTTAACAGTAACTCCTCGGCTGCCTCTTGTGTAGCTTCACCTTTAGACCTGACATAGATTTGCTTGAGATGGCTCCTGCTAGTGACTTAAAGGCCAGGTGCACTTTACCTTATTTACAAGTAGTTTCTTTTGAAATGATAGTGCTGTGTCTGTGAACAAGACTAACAATTTGCCATGAAACTGCAAACCTTTTAGGGTAGCATCTTCATTCTTCTGTTACTGTTGTAAAGTGCTGTGTACATCTATGGCAAAT
Organism: Orthonyx spaldingii; assembly: GCA_013397795.1. Lineage (NCBI taxonomy): Eukaryota > Metazoa > Chordata > Aves > Passeriformes > Orthonychidae > Orthonyx > Orthonyx spaldingii. The sequence continues at coordinate 315,493 of VZTJ01005631.1, read as the reverse complement.
TCAGGTCAAAATTTCCCTTTAGATTTCTCTTCAGTTAATTTCTGACAACTTTATAGACAACCTGAATAACATACAGACTTAACAGTTTCACATGTATTGCACATGATGCCAGCTGCAATGAATGAGGCTCTGTGTGTGCTGAGGACGGTGTGAGTAATCTACAGCTAATAGTATATTTGGTGAGTTTTGGTTTTTTGTAACTTGTGAGTTTTTCATTACAAATTATTTGCTGAGCAATATCATATTTCACCTCTTTGTTATAAGGTGATATTGAATGGAGATGGCCTGAATTAATCAAAGAGTTTTCATGACATTTCATAAACATTTATATGCAAAATACATATAAGCACATTATGAAACTTGAATAAATCTTGTGTGCTTGATTTCTGTTGCATGTCCAGGGAATCCTGAGCGGGACCTCAGTGCGTGTTGACTGTGATGAGTAAACGGAGAGCTTTAAAAGGTGTTTAAAAAGGCTAGAATTTGGGGGTTCTTAATAGGTTTTTCTTTAAAAGCCCTCTATTTTGCTGTGAAATTTGTACATAACTGTTGGGTACCCTGTTGTCCAATCAACAGAAAATTGATCGCATTCTTTTATTGGACTAAATTCTTCTATTCTACACTGTTAAAAATCTGTTAGAATCTTATTCTGATACGTACTGCAGCAAAAAGTAAAGCTTACCCTTAAAAAGCTGCTTTTGTGATACTTGTTTTTAGGTAAATAGTGCACTGACTGAAGTTGAAGGAGTATGCTGCTTATTGACACTTTCAGCATTCAATATAATTATATATTGCTATTCAAGATGTTTAGTGGAGAATCCAGTGATACTAATGACAAACACTGCCTGCTTTGAAATGAAAAGTTAAGATATTCATGCTTTTCTCATTTATTGTAAAGATAGTTTTTCATACATCTCCCCTGTCTTATTTCACCTACAGATTCTACTTAATTTTTAAATTGTGTTACATATTTTATGGGCTATTTTAGGAAGTGTAAAGAAATGGGTTATTCTGAAATAATTTAAAGAAATACCATTTGGTGGATGAAAATATATTTCAGTGTGTGGGTTTGTTTCTAAGGCCAGTGAAACTTGGATATTCTTACCTGTCTAAATTCTGCTATTACACCATTAGTAAGCTATTTGGGAATTGCACACGTACTATAAAATACACGTCAAAGTAGGTATATAAGTTCAGTGCAAATGTATACTGCTTAATTTATTAGCAAGACTCTAAATAGAGACAGTCATAGGATTTCAAAAGAAGAATAAAAGTATGTTTGTAATTCTTCATTTCTTAGGGCCTGAGTCTTATCTCAGAGGCTGGGGTGTGAATTTTTAAGCAGCTCATAATAGTTTATTACTGTCCTTTTACACACAGATGCAAGAACGGATATGTGCAATAGATGATAATATACAAAATCTGAGATTTGACTCTAGATCCTTTCAGTTGGCATAATGTCCTTATGAAAAAGAGCCTGAAGTTTGTAAACCAGTAGTCAAAGCGAGAATGAAAAATCAGTCATTAAAAATTCTCTCACAGTTAATATCCCACAGTTTAACCTGTAAATCAGCGGATCACTTTGTCAAAAAATAACCAAACTGAACCAAAATTTAAAAAAAGGTATTTACATCTGTAAAAATCTTAACATCTAAGATGTTTCTTGCTGGACATGTCATTCCAAATTCTGTGCATTTCTTCTGGTGTTATCTGGTGCACTGTGATCACCCTGCGGTACCTGCACAAGCTGTAGGCCATTTTCCAGTGATTGAAGCCACTGTTTTGGAAGGGGTGAATGCCCAGCTTCCGAAGGCAGAGTCCAACGTACACATCTTCAAGATGAAGAAGTCTGGTATGAAGGGAGGTTTTGTAAATCAGTTCTGCTACATCAGCTGAAAAAATGTAGCCAGTGCCTGAACAGAAGGGTGGGTAATTGCTGTCGGGATACAAATCTCTGGGCATGTACCACTTACTGCGAACATCTCTTATTGGTCCTCCATTTATAACATAGCCAGTGAAGTACCGTCTCCTTGGCTTGGTGTTGGGTTTCAGCAGCTTATAAATAAGATTGTCCATATTTACAAAAATATCACTGTCTGTCTTCATAACGTACTTTGCTTTTGAACAAAATGTTGCTACCCACCTCATCCCCATCAACGTTTTCAGAGTGAGGTTATGGTAAGAGTCGATAAAATCCTCCACAATAATGTCATGAAAAATTTGGCTTTCTTGCTCTACCATTTGATTTAACACCGGATCTGCATTTTTTCCAAGAAGAAATAGTGTGGCGATTTTAATTCCTTTAAAGTTGTTTTCATCTCCCCACGTTTCTCGAATGGCTTGCCTTGCATCAAACTCTTTGTGAGTTGTACTGATAAGAATGACCAAGAATGGGGCGCTCTTCTCACATTTGTTGGGTTCATTGATAAGGAAGTCAAAGGAATGTGGATTTATAGGTCGAGTTCTTATGTTGCCAAAGGAAACATTTTTTCTGGCTATGGATATGCTACTGACCTGTCTGTGGCCTGTGTAGGAAGAAGTAGGACGAGTTATACTTAAGTACCAAAGAGCGCTTGCCCAACAAACTACTGTCAAAATGTATAAACATGAGACCTTTGAAGGCATTGTTCCTCTAGCTCTTCTATTCCATGTGGTGAATAAATAGCCGTTGTACCATGAGCGCACCTGTGTCCTGAAGAGGCAGCATATTATTAGTGAAACTTGAAAGTTCGATATAGAAAAGCAACTCTGTAATCATTCATGGATCTCGGATAGCAGCTATTAACCCTGCTGGCACTCAGCTTTTCTTCTTTTACTAGCAGTGGCTTCCATTTCTTGGAATTTTCTGTTATTTCTGAAAAATACGAAGAAAAATTTTCCATTGCGAGATCATAAATGCCTTGGGCAAGAAAAATGAGCTTATATATGGCTGGCCATTAATAAGCTAAGTGTCTTAATGAATTTCTCAGATACTCCTTTTTTCTCATCAGGTACCAAAATGCAAGATAGTCTACTGGAATTGAGCAGTATAACTGAAGTAATGCTCTTATGATTGGCAATTTCTCACAGATAGTTTTATATAAAAGAAATTAAGCATGCATACCATGTTGACCATTTAGATAATTTTAAAGCTATATGAAAATAATTTTACGGTTTCTAGCATTATTTTGCCTCCTAGCATTTTTTCTGGACAATCTTTCAAAATGTGCTGTGGAACATTTTGAAATTATTTAAAGAATGAAAAATAGCGTACTTTATCCTAGGATCAACAGTATCTGTGGCAGCTATGCACACAAATATCTACAAATCTAATTTAGTCTAAATGTTAATGTTTGTCCTGCTAACAGGAACACACTTTGGTGGAAATCAGACAGAATGGAACTGATGGGGAAAGGTGCAGAAGAGAGAGAGAGATATGTATGCTGTCTTACCCATGTAAAGATCAGCGCTCGAGTAGACTCCATAAAAGTCTAAAAATAAATTAACACAGTTCAGTTATTCCTGTTGGCTTCCTTTTCCTCTCCCCCCAAACCATGTCTTTCCATGAGCAAACATCATTTGTGTACCATGTAAGATAACTCACTATGGCAGCCTAGCAGTGGTGGCACTTCTCCGGCTGGCATGCAAAGAGTTCCTGCCTGGACAGGGTTCCTGCACTGGCAGCCCTGTCCTGTGCTGTTCCAGTCTTGCCTCCAGCAGCAGGTAGCTTAGAGACTTTCCTGGATCAAGGGAATGTGCCAGCACTGAACCTTCCATTGCTCTTAGCAAGTGTGCTGGGAAGCAGTTCTGTTTATCATCATTTTGTGGAAATGAAACAAGCTGCCTCAAGCCTGCCAGCTCAGTGCTGACTCCTCCAAGGCACATCGGTAGCTGGAGAGTGCCCGTAGGCTCCACCTTCCTGAGTTTTACTACTGAGTTACTTCAGAGCTAAAGGGTAGTAGATGCATGCAACAGAGGAGCTTTTTGCAGGAGTCTCTGAAATATTTAACACTTACTTTGGATAGAACTAAATATGTATTCAGATAAAAAGATAGAAGCCTTGTCTTAGAAATATCCTCTCTGATTTCACACTGCTCTGACACCCTGCAGCCAGACCCCCCTCTAGACAGGCCATTAGAATGAAAGTACTGTTAGGTTCCCTGTGTCATTATTTCACCCTGAGGTTTAAGAACAGCAGATAAACAATCTGAACATTTGCTAAGTCTATACAGACTGTAATTAATCTCCTTATAAATTCTTATAGCTAGCACTGTCCTGCTAGTCTTCATTAGACATCCTTTTAATTAGTTAATGACCAGAACCCACATACTGCTCTTCCCTTTCACAAAATAGGGTAATGTTTTGCCTGTTTCAGAGCTTCATCACTCTCAACTGCTTTTGCCCTATAACTGTGGGAATTCAATGAGGTAGAGGTGGACTGTGATCTCCTTCATTACTTGCCACAGGACTCAGGGTCTGCGATCTTTTCCCACCAAACAGTACCAGCAAATGTTTGGGAGCAGTGCATGTAAGTGAGACTTTTATTTGCTCCACAGGGTGCAGAACACAAAGATCTTGGCAGGACAAGCACATGTACATCCTTGTAAATAAATACACTTGTGAGAAATATATACACAGATGCTACTGTAATGTCTGGCGAGGAGATATGTCCTGCTATAACAACTTGCTGTGATACAGTTCTGAGAAAGGCAAAACCCACCCCTGATCTATCTGGTAGGTTGGTTTTGTTTCTGGCTTCATTGTGAAGCTCTGCTAATGCTCCCGCTGGAAATGTCAGTGAGGAAAACCACGAATGCAAAAAGCTGTAATGTAATGAAGACACAAGAGTATAAAGTCTAGAAAACTGCATTAATAAAGAAAAAAATACAGCAATTGTGGATTGAAGATGCAGAGCAAGAGGTATGTCAGTCAGTGTGTTTAATGGACTCCAGCATTAAGGACTCACAAATAAGTGCAATATTCTGCAATATGAGGTGTTATTTTAGGAACCTATATTTTGCATTATCTAAAAGTATATGATGTTCTGCATCTTTTCTTTCATGAGGGTGGGTGCATTAGTTACCATGAGCATTGTGCAGCTACACGAGGGAAAGGAAAATTGTAACCAATGCTTCTTACAGCTCCAAAATGACGTAAAATAGCTTTTCAGTCCAGCAGTGACGTGGCTGTGATATCCAATCTTGTCTGCTCTGAAAGGATTAGACGCAACAAAAGCCTTACTCAGTTTTGAAGGAAGATTCTGAGCTGTTGTAGGGAATTTTTTTCTCAGTTATGAAATCTATAGGTAACTGTGCAGGATGAATGTTTCTTATATTGGCCCTTGGATTGCTGTCTCTTGAAACAAGTTTATTTTTTCTGTTGTGTATTTGGTGGGGGTGCTTTTTGTTTACTTTGCCTTTTTAAAAGAAAAATAAGAGCTGAGATGGTATGCTTTGGTTTGGAGTGTTTTACACCAACCCTGTGGAATTTTTGAGCAAAGTGCAGGTGAAGTGGTTACGAGTGAGCTGGCTGTAGTTCTCCTGATGAGTGAAATTTTACATTTAATTATTTTTTAGAAAGATTGATGAACAAAATGAGAGCTCCCTCCTATTCCTTCTCACAGGGAGTCTCTCTGCTATTCCAAGTCTGTGAGGTGAGGATGTAAAAATTTAAGTTCATATTCCTTCTTTACTTGAGCTTTTTGCTACACATGGGGAAGAGATTTGAAAGAAAATAGCATAAGCAAAATTGGCAAATAGTGTAAATGCAATACCAAATTAGCTGAGAAGTCTTGGTCTGTAATTTAGGAGAGATTATTTTTGCCTCCAGGACTGATCTCTCTTCTTCTTTGTAATATCACAGAGGGGGTTGGATAAGTACCTATGTTGTGTATTTTCTTGGCCATAGGGCAAATGCTCCTACAAATTATTTCTGGTAACATTGGTCCTGCCCAGTGATTTCAATAATGTTTAGCTTGCACGAGCAAGAAAATACATGCCTTGATTAGGCAGGGAAATATGAACTAAGCAGTGAAATACTTAGTTTGTGATGTTTTAGCAGTCAAGAATTTCAGAGGTTGCCAAATTCTATTATTAAAGATGATGCTAATTAATCAAGATCCTAAACAAGCGCCTAACTAAGGCTTACCTTCAACACAGGAATAATTCTAGGTATCTTGCAAAATTATTCACAGTGTCAAAGTCTCTGACAGCAAACCTTTTTGTTGTCATGTGTTGTGACCTGAAACTAAAATTTACTAAGCCTTGTGGGACTTGTATATCAAGGATGTGAATTGCAAGGAATGAATCAGAGTGTAAAATGAACGTACTCAAATTATGGTGAATTAAAAAAGTTTGTGTTAATTACTCATTTGGAAAAGAGCTGGAATAATGGATGTGAACTAAGATCAGAATATGATCAGAATAACAACTGAAAGCACTTCAATGTCCACGTTACTGTACTTCCTTTAGTAGTTTGCCCACAAGTTGTTCAGACTATTTTTAACCTCATCAATAGTAAATATTTCAAAAGCTGTTTTCAGTATTTAAATGTGTAGCAAATACTTTTATATATTGTATTTTAGTCCTGATAATGGATTCAGTATATCATCTCTATAAGGATGACTTTTTTTTCAGTTGTGCCATGATCTACTTGAATTTGGTGTTGAAATTTGAAGACCTTTTAACCATGAGGATATGGGATGTGACAGGGAGAGTGGAAAGCTCTTGTCATGTTTGGATTTTGTTTGTTGGAATAGACCATATCACATTTGAGGACAATTACACAGGCAAAGGAAGGTGTCATCTCCCTTCCTTTCTTCTTTGGAGTGAGAGAAAGCTTTCTAGCATGGCAGTAGCAATGTTTAAGCTCTTGGAGCCGTGCTTTTAAAATTGTTTTAATTCAATCTGTCCCTTTTTCTAACCTGATACTCATACTATAAGTAATAAAAGGCTCAAGCATTGAGGACAGATGAGTGCAAAAAGCAAATGTTTAGCACTGTGTTTCTGTACTGTGACACAAAAGTTGTGCACTTAATTGCACTATCCACAGCTCGTGCTGTGCAAGCCAGAGAAGCCACCCAGTCACAGCACAGAAACAGCACAGAAAGCTGTACTGTGTACCTTCTGTAAGTAATTGTTGTGATGAGGACTGTATTTGCAGCAAACCTTTTGTGAGCTGACTGCACATCAAGAATAATCCTCCAGATGATGAGCGCATTTGAGAGTCTTGTTAAGTGTTCATGGGCAATTTTCAAGCTGATGCCAAATGAGTTCAGCAAACGTTACTCATCAATGGCAATATTTTGCCAATATTTTGGAATGCTGCTGTCTCTGCTGAGAGGCTGTTGATCTTTCTTTCAAGAAAGCCTGTCCTGTACAGGTGCAGTTGCATTAAGGTATCTAGTGGATGCCCGTGATAGAAGCCACAGCTCTTGAAGCCTGGCTGGTTGTCATATTGTAATCCACACTGTGTCACTGGTGCTGAGGGGGGTGCTGGGTGCAGGCAGTCGGGATGCTGAGTCCTGAGGGGATGACTCTGGGTGAGAAGCCAAGGGAGATCACAGCTGCTCATCCTGGCACCCAGGAGTCTGTTAGGCACAGCATGACTGAGTCAAATTAACACTCTGCATCTCTGCCAAAATGTACCTTTTCCTTTCCCTGTAAAGAGGGAATGCAGCTGCTGAATTATTTAGTAAATGTAGCAAACTCTTCTCCTTTTCCCTGAAGAGACAATTTTGTAAGTTTTCTATGATCGTGGCTGTCATCTGTATATAGACCAAGATGCTAAAATGTCTTCACCATCTATGAAGTCCTTAAATTACCTAAGGAAAAGTCTGTGATTATTACTGAATCTTGTTGAGAAGATAATTATACTGAACATTAAGAGCACATCTACCTGGAAACTTGGGGATCTGTTATGTTCTAGGCTGTATGTTTCCATAGTAATTTCTGGAGCAAATTCTGGACAGATGGCTCAGGTGATTTAGCAGGAGATTGCAACCTCCTTTCTGGGAACTCCATTTAAGGTTTCTTAAATACTCTAAATGCTTTTTCTGCCTGGGTTTACTGGATCTGAAACCAAATCAGTGCTGCAAAGAAAGACTTTCCTCTCTATAACATTGTGGAAAGGGCCTGTAACAGATCCAGGACCCTCAGTCTTGGGCTGAAGGGAGGAAAGTACAAGCATTCATTTCACATCCAATTTTGTTTAGAAAAATAAATTCTTCTATTTAGAGGCTTCATAGCTGTCATATGTTAAATGAGGCTGGCTTCCCTTCTCTTCCCTCAGAGACAATGAGGACAAATATTTTCTGAATCATTCCTTGTTCACAGATATATTGATGATAGGCTTTACCCTAGGCAGCACCTGAATGTGAAAGCAAGTATTTGCACAAGTGCAAACTTCATGCTAACAGTTCTCTTTTCATGAATGCTGATTTGCAGATAGTTTTATTGTAGTTCATCATTAAATTGTAGAATTGATCTCTGGAAATAAATGTGGTATTTATAAATTATTTTTTAATATTTACTACCTGCTCCTAATGTGAACAAAAGGTAAGAATGTACTGTCCATTAGGGAATTTTATCAAAAGCTTCTATAGGGAAAATGAAAGTTATAGAATTTTCAGCAAATGTGCCTGTGCTGCTGAAACTTCCCTAATCTTTAAAGAGCTACTGTAGTCTTTTAAGAGTTAAAGGTTGTCTACATGAGAGTAAGTCTGCCTGAGTGACTTTTTTGTATTTTCCACTTTAGATTTTTTCAATGAATCTATCTCTATAAAAACAGGATTTTCTGTTTTCAAGAAGTGCTGAAACAGCCCACATAATACAACTAAACTGCAATTTCATTGCTTTTTTCTCATGTTTAAGAACAAATGATGCAACCATTTTTTTCTCAGCAAAATAATTTACAAGTTAAAAAGGAAACAGTGACCACCATGACTAAGCTGTGAAGTGCAATTTTCAATTGCAGACAATGAAACTGTTGAAAAAAATATGTAGGAATTTTTTGATTAACAAAACCACCAGATTTACCATGACTGAGGGGAATGGGATACATTACTTGTTAGGAAAAAAGGAAAGAGAGATTAAAGAGGAAGGGAGGGAGGGAGGAAGGAAGGAAGGAAGGAAGGAAATGAGAAGAAAAGGAAAAGAAAGAGGGGAGGGGAGGGCAACCCTTGGCATGAAGGACCATTTCTTGGCTGACATTGTATAGAGGTGGAATCCCAGTATTGGTTTGAGCAGCTTTTCCCTCTGGCTTGGTTTGTACATCAGGAACATTATAGCTATAACTTCCCCTTTAAGTTTTGCAGCTCAAGAAGTACTTTTTATGCTGAAATTTCCTCCCTGCTTTCTCTGAGATAACCAGAAAAAAAAAAAAAAATAAAAAGAAGAAAAAAAAAAAAAAAAGTCTGATTTTGTAAAATCTGATATTCCCCTGACATTGAAATGGGGTTTTAATCCCATTTGGCACATCTCAACATTACATTTTCAGTAGCCCTCTTGCTGTTGTGGTCATATTTTAAAACCAAGTCTCTCTGTCACAAACACACAATGAGTATGACCACCTAGTCCCCAGCGGTATCACACAGCTGCTCCCATGTGGAAGGAGATGAAAGGACAGACCAGACAGACCCAGGGACTGTCTGTACAGTGGATGAGTTTCTAAAGTTTTAGCAAATCCGCTATGCTTGGTCAGATACTAATCTAGAATGGTTATAAGCTAGACTTTACTGAACTGGAAATAATACTAGAACTGGAGACACGGCAGTGAGGTGTTCTGTCTTACTGCAATGCTGATTGCAAGTGATTTACCTGGAGCCAGTGCATGGGAGTTTTGCTGCTGTCTTTAGTAGAAGGTGTTTTAAGCATATATCGTTTGCACTAACAAAAAGGGAGAGAAAAGAAATGAAAAACATAAAATGAAAGGGCAGAATATTTTAAAGCAGAAATCTTGTTATTTTCTTTTTTTTGTATTTTCTTTTAAGTGGCCCATGAGATATCAGGGGTCAGATCTGTGCATTTCCCCCATGAATGCTTTTCAGAAACTAATTTAAAAAACACTTTGTGACTTCATGTTGTGGTAGGTCATTTGTAATTACATCAATCATGTCCTGTTACATCAGTAATGTGTAAATTTCATCTCAGTGTGGTTATAAATGGATGCAAATAACATGTTTCACTTTAGGTTACCATAGCCACGACTGTTTTTTTTTTTAGCTATTGTGCTGTATTCTAGTGCGAAATCTCACAGCAAGGTTCCTTAGCTCATGTCACCACCAAATTGTTTACATCTGGTGAAAGCTTAGGACAAGAAAAAAAGAAAAGCTTTCAGTTTTAAAAAAAAATTCAAGGGGGAAAACCTTTAGAACTGCTTTAATATAAATCTTTATTACTCATGAAACAATTGTACATAATTCAAGAGTCCATATCTTAAATTACCTTCAAGTCATAGCATTTGAAATCAAGTGTACTGCTGTTTTTGTCTTAACCTTCTTAAATTTCACTATTATGTTTCCTTTGCATTCACAGCAATGCCTGTGAAACTGTGGTCTGGGTTATGACACCAAAATAGATGACAATGGCCTTGATTATATAAATGCCTACCCTAGTGGCACTGCTTCCTCAATTAATCTTTGTCAAAAAAGAAGTAACAATTATGTGATGACTGGAACATCTGAAATCATAGTGTCTGTGGTGATGATAACCCATCAAACTGGATAATGAACTACTTGCCAAAATTCACATGATATTGGGGGCTTTGAAAGAAAAATACGAACAATTAAAGCTTTTGGATTTACTGGGAAAAGTCCTAAATTAGTTTTGAGCCTGCCCATTAAGGTGTCAATCATGATGCTTGAGGAACTTGGCTTTTAACTTCATCAAAACTGGGGGTGCTTCAGGCTGGAAATAGCTGTATATAAATACAGTGTTATAACCTCTTACTGACAGACAGAAACTGGAAGGATTCTGTAATATCTCAGGCATAGCTGTACAATACCTATATTTATTGTAATTGTTATGTATCTTACATATGATTGTTGGAGAGATATTTCATTTAAAGGCTGAAAAGTAGCTGGAATTCACATTATTTTCCCAATTCTTCCACAGCAATGAGGCTAGAAAATTTTGTAATTAGTGAATTTAGTAGATATATAATAGCATAGATTCAACTTTTCTGTTTAAGGAAAAGGTTAGGTATTATCAGATGTCCAAGGAAATTGTTGGATACTGTGACACTGTGTCTACATGGGCTTTTTTCTTTCTTTTCCCTGGAAATATTCTTCGTGTTGAGGAGGTCCCAGAGCCTTGACCTGTCCATGCACAAACAGACTGCAGTACAGTTTTTTCATATTTGCATTACGGCAATTCATGTGAAGCTATGTTGTGAAGTGTTCGTCCCCATGAGCTGTTTGTAAGTCAAGCTTCGGGTCTCTAATACCCATTGTGAAGCTGTGGTAAATTTTACACAGGCTGTTGCTTTTAAAATTGCATGTCTCTCACAGAACTGTAACTTGAAAAACCCCTGCAACCAAAGAAATGGCTTTTGTCTTCAACTTGGAAGATCCAGCGCGTACTTCAGCCAGATGACTTATTCTTGGATATGTGAAAAACGTTGCACAGACATATTTCTTTTTGGCAATTGGTCATTCATAATTGAGATCCCCCAGTCTAGTGGGGCTCTGCTGGTCAGGGCTTTCTGAAAGCATTGCCTTGGGTCTGGCAGAGACAGTTTTGGCTGTAGCAGCTGGCTGTGCCCCCTCCCCTCCAGCTGCTCGGTGTTCCTGGGGGATCCCTCCCACACCCAGCACCTGCAGCTCTGGCTGGGCTTCCCCAGCAAGTTACCTGCCAGAGAAGGGATAGGCCTGTTGGGAAAGTGGGATTTGCTTGCTCTGTGACTGAAAAGAAGGGGAATTATTGCCTTGGATGCTTGCCTTAAATACCTGGAGTGATGGTTTTCTGTGGAAGTGTTGGTGTGGCCACCAGCCCGTGTAGGTGCTCACAGGCCCTCTGACCTCAGCCCACCCCAGGGCCAGCACTTCTGGCCCTTAGCTGTATATAATTGCCTTAGAACAAAGAAACAGGTTGCTTTTCACTTTGTCATAACTAAATGATAGATGGGGTTTTTCTCAAACTTAAATGAAAACCTATTTTTATCAGGGATTGAACAAGAAAAATTTCTGCTGCAGAAGAGAGGGAATTTTTTTTTTTGCAAAGCTATTAACATTTGAGAGCAAGCTAGCATCTGACTCTTTCAGCTAGCACATATGGAGCATTTCACAGACGTGACCCCAGACTATTTGTCAGCATTTAGTTTTCTGAAGCTTGCAGTTGAATAGATGGCTGGGCAATGTTACACTTAAATGTTCACTCTACACAAGAGGCCATATCTCTTGTGGCGTGATTTAAAAATGGGCTCATAATAACTGGAGATTTTTGGATGAATCAAATAAAGGAGTGCATGCTGCAGTTATTTGGTAAATATATATCCTGTTGAATCCACAGGAGTAAAACTGTCCTCATTCTTCTATGATATTTCAAAAGGTGCAGCAAATTGTGTCCTCAGCTGACACTTAAGTTTGAAAAATACTGTTTGTAATCATAAATGGGTTGCTGCCTCCTTAGCTAAACTGAAAACCCACTCTGGGTTACCAGCTATGCCTACCTAGTCCACCCTCTTGCTCAAAAAACCTGTTTATTTTTCCATTGTATCTCCTTTACGAAAATTGTGAAAACTGTGTATTAATCTCAGTGAAAGAAACTTGGATGTCTCTGTAGAAAGCAACTAGTTAACAGCTTGTCCATTTGTGCTCAGATCAGAATTTAACCTGACTCCTCTGAGAATTGTTAGAAGCAAAAATTGAGAAGTTTTCTTGCAAACTGTTATTGATGAACATTTTGTAAAAATTTCTTTGTAAACTCATCTCCCAACTGGGCAGAATATGGCTGATAATCTTAGGTATCTGATAAAGCAGCAGGAAGAATTGCACTTTGGTAAAGAGTAAATCTGAATTTCTGTTTCAACTTACTTTTATCACTTATGTCATTAGAGATGTCCTTCATATGTACTTTTAAAGCTTTCACTAGGGAGCATAAATTTCAAATCCCAAACATCTGTGTGAGTAGTCAGGAATACTGACTGATTTCTTACATCTTTTATCTGTGAGCGTTGTTAATTAGGGGTGTTTGCAGTGACTGGAAACTAGGAAAATAGCTGAACAAACTTCTTTCTAGTGTTTGTGCATATGTGTTTGTCTGTCACTAAATGCAACAGGGGCCATTTCTGTGGGCTTATTATGCTGATAGCACATTTTGCTTTGTCTTTTTCCTATTGTGACTAGGGAAGCGTAACCAGAACTTCTCAGAATAATTGGAAACTCTCCAGTTGGCTTCTCCACCTGTAATTGAATTGTCTGCAGTGGGCTGATGTAGGTATAAATGTAGACTCATTTGTCCATATTGAAGGATTTCTCAAAACAAAGGCAAAGGACTGTTATGTAAAGGATGACCTCAAGTATATTCAGAGTTGAAAAGCAGGGAAAACAGTCTTGCTCCTCTGTGTTGACTCTTACTGAGACTCTGCTGTGGCACAGGTAAAGTGTGTGATTCCAGGGCTGCTCCAGAGAGGATTATGCAGCAACCTGTACACAGTGTTGCTCAGTGTTTTCTGTTCCAGCTCCTTGCCCTGCACAGGACACCCCAAGAGTCACACCATGTGCCTGGCAGCGTCGTCCAAATGTTTCTCGAACTCTGTCAGGCTTGGTGCTGTGAACCACTTGCATGGGGAGTCTGTTCCCGTGTGCAACCACCCTCTGGGCAAAAAACCCTTTCTTGATATCTAAACCTCCCCTGACGCAGCTTTGTGCCGTTCCCTTGGGTCCTGTCACTGGTCCCAAGAGTGAAGAGGTTGATGTTTGTCCCTCCAGCTGCCCTCGTGAGGATGTTGAAGACCACAGTGAGGTTGCAATGCTTTGGTGTCTTGTGCCTTGATTCTGATGCAGCTCAGCAGACAAAATTCTCTTTTTATCACCCACTTTTCTTTGGGATGTGTTGGCTCCTGCGTGGATAGGAATGCAGTGCACTACTGATAGAAATCAACTTTGTGAAGCAATAAACAGTAAATATGTTCTGTCACTATGCCCAAGGGAGTCATATCAACCTTAGTTATCCACGTGTTTGAGGCCAAGCCTTAAGGAAAAAGAGGGTACATGAATATACAGTGTAAAAATATAGATTGGTTCTCTTCGCTCTCCATCTGTGGACCTTCAAGGGTTCTATAAACACAAGCTCACTGAGCAGCTGTATACCCCAAGGAGGCAGATAATACAGTAATAAAATATGCCAAGCAATTTAAGGGTCCAAATCTTGATACATACCTCAGGGTTGTAAGAATTAAATAGAGTAGTTTAACAGAGAGACATTCTTCGGGGAGACTTTTTCTTATAGAAGCAGCATAAGATCAAACTCCCCTTTTGACAATTTTCCAGACTTCGGGAGTGCTTAGTCTTTGAGCAGAATCAGAAGAGATTGCTATATAAATAAGGTGAACCTAGACCTCTGGAGGAAGGTGTTTGGCTCACAAGGTGGCTGGAAAAAACAGGGATCCTCCTGAGCTTGTTTTAACTCTGTGCAGGGCTCCCTCAACGTACCAAACCCTTTTCTCACTTTTAGCAGTGTCCTTTCAGCATTATTTTAATCTGAAAGATCTCTTGAACAAAAGAGATTTTAAAGCAGTCTGCAGTCTTTGGTTCTATTTATTTCCCAGCTACTCTGATAGCAAAGGCAGCATGAAGCAAAAATGAAAAGAAATGCAGTGAAGCAGCTGTGGGGCCAACTGTTGTGGGATCACACAGCGGTGGAAGGAGCCCTCCTTGCTGTGTGACCGAGTGCTTGCCGTGGGACTGTGCTCAGTGACACAGCCAGGCTCTGTCTCCACTGGCACTCTGTCCATCGAGGAAGAAGGTGTGCTCAGACTCATTCTCCTTATGTGGAAAAAGGCAGGAAACACAAGGGTTGATGCAAACATCAGTAATGTTTTGTCCTGGTGCTTGGGAGAAAAGGATTGATTTCCTTGCACTCTCAGGAAAGCGGGACAAGAGCTGCTGGAGAGGCAGGTGGTGTCTGGCTAAACCATCCTGGGTGCAGAGAGGAAGACAGGGAATCCTGCCTGGATTGCAGAGTGAAGCCTCTCCATAGGGAATAGTTCAAGGTGAGAGGAAGACAAATGATCTAAGTGCACAAAATTTCAATTTATTCTTTAAAAACCTTTCTTGCTACTGATGCAATGAAGAGTAATGCCACAAAACGAAGGGATGTAAATAATTTCTTGATTGTCTCTTGTCTGTGTGGTAACAACATAACCAAAAGCTACCGCAGTACTTTTAATGAGAACTTCACAACTTTGTTATTCTTTCTCACTCTTCCTTTGTCTTTTTCTTTGAACAAAATAATTTCTCTGTCTGTATAGCTCAGAGTGTGTGTACTTTGCAAAGATGCTGCCATCTGCCATTTACTTTCCTTTCTAAGCTGTGATCTTAGACATATATTTCAGGGAAAAGGAAGTCAAGTGGCTGAGTTTATTTTTCTTTTGTGTGAACAACAATGGGAATAATTCCAGAGCCAGGCAGTAAGGCTGCCTGAAATGCCAACTGCGAGTCACCTTTTCAGTGAGTCATTAATTCATTCTGTGAAGAATATGCAGGGTAAAAAACTCCATTTCAATTCCTACTCCCATGCACTGGCTGCATCAATTAAACTCCATATAGCAAGTTTTTGAGATTAAATCAAATAAATTTTTTACTTTTTCTAGTCCTTATTCCAGTTCATTCTCCCCTCCCTCTCAGCCCCTTGCCACACATGCCTCTTGCAGCAGACAGGGGAGCAGTGGAGGCGCTGCTGGGCACATGGCAGGGCCGAGGCTGCCTGTCCTTGGGTCACCCCAGGCTGCCACGAGGCAGCCGCTCACCTCCAGCCAGGACATGGCCCTCCCAGGAGTCAGGAACCCCTCAGGGGGCGAGGGGGACTAACAGTCCCCTCCTTTGCAGGGAGAGCGAGGGCAGGAGAAAGGGAGCCATCTTCCTCCCCCTCAACTGCTTGTGCCTTGTCTTTGGAGATGAGTGCTTCAGGAGCTGAGAAAAAATACTGCATGAGATCAAGACAGAAAACAATTCTTTGCATCTGGGAAATTAGAGCCAGTGTGTCCATAATCTATCACTGATGCAAAAATATCCATGCATTCATGAATACTTTATGATGGTTTTTAGTCTGATCAGTTCCCAGGTCAGATGTGCCTCATGGTCACACAAAAGTCTGGATGAGCACAGCCAAGGGGCATCATCAGCTTGAAACAGGAGGATGAGGCAAAATGGGGCAGACCTGTTTTCACGACCACACTCCTGCCTTAAATGATTATCAGAGAGCTGAGGGCTCCCCTTATTCCCTTTGGAACTGAAGCAGTAGCCCCAAGATTTCCTCATACAAGAGTAAAACCACGCACACAGCTCCTTTCCTTCTCTTACATCAATTGCAAACAAATAAAAAACCAAAAAGCTTTTGCTTGCATATTAAATATTTAGGTTTACATTTCAGTGATCGCTGGAAAGTTTTGGAAAACAATTCAAGGACTTGTTGAGAAGTAAGAAAAAATACTCTCCCTTTAAATTTTTTTTTGTTTTCACAATACCTAATGATCCCTTGCATCTTTAACTCTCCTGAGACCACTCTGAACTTACACTGGAAAGCTAATTGGATTTTAACAGGAAATCTGGTCGTGCATCTAGCAGCTTGAAGGGGCATGAATAGCATAGCATTTGAGAATGTGCTGCTATTTTGAAGATTGATGTGATTTTCTGATTTTGACAGAAAATGAAGACATAGTGAGAGGCTGTCACAAGCCTCTGAATCAGCCAGATTCTTCTTAGAAGCCAAAGACAGCTTGGCTCAGGTAGGCTATTTTCCCACACACGCCTTTGCCAAAAGAGAGTGTGTGCCGAGGCTTTCTCGCTGTTGTTTTTTCCCTCCAGATGGTGTAACGAGGGATAGACTGCTCATTGCTTGCCAGGGGTTGTACAATGTTGTGGCAAAATGCAATCCCAAGCTGCAGTTTTGAAGGTAGCATATCAATCACTTACTCATCAGGTTCCTGTACTTCTTGCATGCAGGGTCAAACCTCTGTCATCAGGCCAAGCCTATTAACAAGTTTCATCCAAATGTTTTGAGAGGGACAACATTTGATATGTTTTCTCTCCAAATGTTGATTAAAGTGTCCACTGCTAGGAAGGTAAGAGCCAATATGCAGCTAATCCTTTTTAAAAATCTGTATCTCAAGCCTAAATTGCTAAATCCCTCAGGTCAGCTAAAAATAATAATGCTTTGGGTTTGCCTGTAATTTTTCTCTACAACTAAAGTAAAAGCAAGAAGTTATTTGGTGTCACAAATTATTTACTTTAATGGTTGTGGTTTGAAACAGATTGAGTTTTTGAACTCTTAAGATTCTTGCACTTAAATGAAGCTATAATAATAAATAGAGATAAAGATGAGGATTTTTTACTAAAGGGTGTGTAGTTTTTTACCAGACTGATATATACCTCTTCCTCCTGTTGACATGCATTTTCAAAATAAAGCTGATTTTAATTGCACTTTCAGTGGGTAACACAGTGGCAGAATGATCCACCTGGCTGTCAGGTGTTTGAGGGGGATTAAACACATCTAGGAACAAAGTTACCCCCAAGAGTAGCACATACACCCTATTTAGTCACTGCACTTGAGAAAACTTCCAATCTAGATAGGGTTACTGACAAAAACAGTCAAGGAAGTCAATCATCCCTGTCGTCTTCAGGTGTAACTTTATTTTACATAAACCATTCTTGTTCTAGGTGTTCATTCAACCTTGCAGCAATCCAAGATAGCCAAAGTGATGGTAACTTAAAATAAGGGCACTCACATTTATGATAATAAAAGCAATTTTAATGTGGCAATATGCTGCCATTTTAATAAACTACTACAAGTAGTCTCTCTCTTGTAGTAGGAAAGGGCAGGGTATTTGGTGTTGAATAATATTTTTTAAGGACTTCAGAATGACAGCCTGTGTGACAAACACATGTAAGAAGATTGCTTTGCTGTGAGTTATAGAACCTAGGAAAAAGTCCTCCAAAAAGCAAGATCAGTTTTTAAAAGTGACTTGCTAAGAACGAGTAAGCTTGCTCTCCAATTTAGGCTGTTTGGAAGGAGCATGGGTGAGATTTTTAGCATCTTAGTGATATGACAACAGACAAAATCTACAGTCACTCTTGAGGTGCCCAGTACACTGTATTTGGACCACCAAAAGTATTTTCTTCCTCAAGCAATAAGAGATTATTATCCTGGCTGGCAGGAAATAAGCTGTAAATTATTTCTATATCTAGCACATAGGGAAGAAAAGCCATCAGATAGTATCATACATGAAAAATTTGTTGCCTTGGTCTAGTAACAAAAAGTTTAGGCATAACATCTTTTAATTTGAGAAATGATGAAACCAGCAGTGGCAAGAATAACACTGCTAGTTTCCAAAAGTAGATATATTAGATTGAGAGGTAGGTCATTTGTCAGCCACCCCATTTGCTCAGTGTTACAAAGCCGGAGACTGCAGCACAAGATTACATATTCTAAGGCATCTACTTCTTTCTCTGTATACCTCTAGAGACACTGAAGAAGGTCTTAAATTTCAGTGTGCTCCAGGATCTCAGGTTCTGGAGGGAGGGAGGGAGATTGCAGGGAGGTGTCTTTATACAGCAGACATCTGTAGCCTCGAATGCCATTCATAAATTAGGCTCCTATCAAATAACAGTGCCCCATGGCATCTGCTGTGTAAAAACTGCCCTTCAGAGGGACTGAGCAATCTTCTGCAGGATGGATTAAGCATTTTACAGTGCTCATAAGAAACCAATCTGAAAAATAGGTACCAAACGAATTAAATCATCCCTGTTGGTGGATCTCCTTTAAGTCTTTAAAAACCTGCTGAGAGAAGTATGAAGTTCCTTTTGCAGTATTTTTTAGACATGGTCTAGCTATAACTTTAAGTGATAGATGCAGAAAAGGAATGTAGTGGGCCATTTCAATTCTGCCTTCCTTCTTTGTTTGGCAGTTGATCTTGAGTGCCCACAGAGCCCATTAAACTCATTTTGCTGTAGCTTTACTATTGACATTTGAGATTAAATGCCAGGGTATGAAATTTTTTTTTAAGGACTATGATTTTTTGTTTCAATATGGCATTGTCAGGACCAACAGTCTGTAACAGCCGGCTGTGGTGTGTTATTTCAATCATTTCTTCTTGCCTAGGGAAAATATTTCTGATTAGTGTAGTTACCATCCCTTTGTTACAAGGTTGATACAAAATTCAGCAGTGTTACTGCAATTGAACTTAATGGGAGCTGTGACTGCTTGGGCCTGGCTTTTTCCTGTTTGCAGTGCTCGCTAATCTCCTCTCCTCTCATAAGCTACAAAACAGGATAATTCCTTTACCAAAACAGTGATGAATCCTGGTGCTACAATGCTACAGTAGAAGATTTTTCAGTCCTAAACCAATGCTTTACACATGGTATTGTCACCCACCCAGTTGTCATTCAGTCTGAAAGAGGTGGAGGCTGGAGACCTGGGGGGCTTTAGAGGCTGGTCCAGGAGTGCCCACCTGGACTGCCCTCCACACAGCTGGCAGTGGGGGTGGGTCCAAAAGGAGGTCCAGAGCCAGTGCCTTGAGGTTTTACCTCTCAGGTTGGTTCTGGGGCAGCATCCCAGCACATCTGTGTTAAGGCCTGGGAGTCTAGTTCTATATCTTTGTACAAAAAACCCAGGAGAGTCCATGGAAATGGCCTTCTGCAAGTGTAGGACACACATGTGTAAGTTAAACACATTTTCCAGTGTTTTTTCATGCTCTGAAATGATCCGAAACTTTTGTGGGCAACGTGTGGTAGAAGAGGTCTCATAAGGTGTTTATATAACTGTGATTGTGTGCAGCCTAATAATACACTTTCTGCTCCTGCTTGATAGAAGCTTTTCCTTCCACTGGATATTAAGCAATTTAATGACTTGATGAGTAAGAACAAGGTGATTGCAGAACTAGTCTCAGCGAGCTAAAAGTGAGCATGCATCTCTTTTTGCTGCTGTGCTTTCTGTTCAAATGGTGCATTTAATTATAGGCATCACATTTGGGAAGACTTCTTTGGTTTGCAGCAGATACCTGACAATGTCATCTGGAGTTTTCTGTTACAGCAAAGACTTTGCCTGAGAGTTTGCCTGAACAATGTTGTATTTTGTATCCCACCCAGTGCATAAGAAAAGACCTTCAGGGGCAAACCCAGCCCAGGTTCAGCATCTATTGCTGGAGTCACCTGGGACTCATAGCTTGCATGCAGCTTGGAGTGCAATGCTTTCTCAGGGGCTTAAGAGAGGGATTTTGGCCAAGACTCTGGGTATCTTTCCTTTTGCTTTTGTGGGGTTATTGCAGTCTGCCTGGGCCTCTCTGTGTAAATAGCATTTATACAAACCCTGGTGTCAGCTGTTACTTGAGGAGAGATTCTCCCTTTCTGCTGCTCGCTCATCCTCTCTGCTCCAAGATTATGTGCACATACAAATACAGCTTCCAGTTACAGTCTTAACTTCTAAATTTATAAATGAGTGTTAAGCTTCTTGTGCTACTGCTGTTGCTGCAATCTCTGTTTCATCTCTAGTGGGATGGGTCTCGTGACATTTACAAGCTTTTTGTTGCTTAGTCTCTTTCTTGAAGGGCACCCAAATAGTATTAAATACGTCTGAAATGGTTCCACAATGTGTTTCTAGTTTGTTTTTAGACCTGTGGTTTGGCTGGCTTTTTTTTTTTTTTTTTTTTGAAGTATTTTTAATAGAGCCTAGATTGGTTTGTTAGATATGGTTGGAGGAAATAAAGATGTTTACTGTGACCCCTGTCTTGCCCTATGGCAGCCTAGTGAACTACTGATCAGCAGCTACAGCTGTAGATTCCAAACATGAGAAATCCAGACTGTGTTCTGAGGAAAGGCTGATTTACCAAGGATCATTTGGAAGTCCTGCTGATGCCTGATTTTCTGTCACCAGTGTTTATAATTGGCCTGGGCAATGCATGGCTGTTTGTGTCTCACAATGTGCACTGCTTTATTTCTCTGGTAAAGGTTAACTGTTTAACTGATTAATTGTCCAATGCCAACAGACTAGATTTAGCAGTGGCAGCTTGGATTTTGAGAAGATGCAGAACACTGACTTTATAAATGTAGCATCTGGCTTTTCCTCTTTTGACACGTGATAACATTTAAAGAGCTGGTCAGGCTTCTGGAATTTTGAATACCAGATGGGAATGTTATATTCCCTGTATACTTTATTATGTCTAATAAATATTGAAAGAAGTGGTGGCTGTCTCACAGAGGACCTGTGCTTTTCAACTCACAAATGACTGGGCATTTATTTTTGTTGCTACTTTTAGAATTCTCATTATCACCTCTGTCCCTTCACCACCCTAAGCCTTTCCATGGACAGCATGTCTGCTTATTGCTTCTATAACACCTTTTTTAGGAGCAAGATGCTGCCTTCTTCCTTTGTTGTCACAGGAGCTAAACTTAAGAGCAAATGCCAGATAGGAACTGGACTGTGCCCAGATCAAGTTTGTAATGCCCTCCAGCATTTTAATATTAACACAATTATTTTAAAATTAAATAAAGCCTTTAGAGTCTTTACACTGCATTAGAAAAACAACAAGGTAAGAACCAAGCAGACTACAAGGCAAAATAAAAATTTTTAAATGCTGATGGACTTCTGATGTTCTCACATACAAGTCAGCTGTTTTGTGTTCTTTGTTACGCTTTACAAGCAGCACAGAAATCAACCTTACGTAGTCAAGATAAAGTGAATCTCAGATTCTCCTGAGAAAATCTAAGCTGCAGCAGGCACTGCATCTGCACCTCCTGTGTGTCAACTGCTGAATCTAGTCTGCAGTGCAAAGAAAAATAATCTGTTTGTTTGGCTGGCTTTTTTTTTAACGGGTGGTAGTAGTGGAGTATAATGGGTAGTCAGTAGTGGAGCTGCTGAGACATATGTAAAACTAAGCATGTACAGTCCAATATAACAGCTCATTAGACAGTTGTAACAGTTGTTGATCAGTGCAACTGTAATATTTTCTTTAATTTTTTTTGCTAAAGACCAACATCTTCCTTAGTGAGGATATTGTTGAAAGTAGAGGGAAAATTAATGATCAGAATTTTGATATAAATGGATCCCCCAATATTATATTAATTTAGATTTGAATGTGTTTAGATGTGGAAAATATTGGTTTCATTTTTAAAAACAATGATTTTAAATGTTTTGAAATACATAAATATAACTTTTTTTTTTTCTTATCATAATTAGAAATGTAAACACCACATAACTGGAGAAAGAGTGCCTGTTCACTTGAGAGTTGCACTCACTATTGCATGCTCAGAAATAAGACACTCATCTGAGCTTCAAACCTTTAAATATTTGGTTTTGTCTTCTGACATATAGGAATTCCTTTGAAAATATGAGATCACAAAAAGTGCATAATTAGCACTGAACTCCTTGTATAAAGAAGAGTAATCTAGAATTGTCAGACTATAATGCCTGTTCCTCATGACAAATCTGCTGCATAGCCATTAAGTTATTACAGCATTATACAGTTAAGCAATTAACATAAAAATGAAACTCGTGTTATTTGAGATTTTCAAATTGTGGTTTTGATGAACAACATGAAAACAGGAATAGTGAAAGAAAAGTTTTATATTCTTTACATCCCACTGACCCTCATCCTTACTTTTAGCTTTTCTGCTAAATATCAAAAGATCTGGCATAATGGAGAATGACAGGAAGCACATCTGACAAAACTCTCTCTTAAGTCTTATTGAATAAAACATTTGGTGGAAATGTTTCTTGGCACCATCAGGTTAGCATTAAAAGTATAATGGTTTTAAAGCAAGCCTGAACACCCCTTGAGAAATGACAGTTCCAGATTTTAACATTGAGATTACAGATGCTGCTGAAGATATCAAAAGAAATGTGCCCAGCAGTTGCTTAGTGCACTTGCTCATGACAATACTATTTGTCTGTCAGAAGGCCACCTGCATGGGTGATCTAACACTGATGATGCTGCCAATTTCTACATTAGGAAAAGTAGAAGCCTTGATCATTTTGTCAGTCACACAACCAAGGTTCTTGCCTTTCTCTTTCTTGAAAAGTTTCCCTTTCAGATTTCTGTAGCATAGTTGAAGGGACCAGTTTGTCTGAGTTCTGAATTAACAATTTGTTTCCATTTACTTGACAAGTAAATCAGAAAAAACCCAGCCAATAAAAGCTATTTTATTTTGCTTATTTGTTTTCAATAATAACCAGTGCTAAATACTACATATATAATACAAGAATATTTTAAAAGATATAATCCTGGACAGAATTCTCAAAGCTACACTGGGTCGGAACTAGGTGGTCTTTAAGGTGCCTTCTAACCCAAACAACTCTGCTTTTGTGTTGAAGCCTAATATAAGAGAGCAAATTCCAGGCAATTATTTGGACCTAGCTGCACATGTTTCCCATGCTGGGGTTTTGCATAGGGTTTGAAAAACTATAGACATGGTATGTGCTGAAGTTGACTTCTTCTATGAACTAGTCAGTGTGTTTGCAGAGTTTTCTAGCATTCTCCAGCTTCCCCAAAGCCACACCACCAGGAAACATTGTGTCCTTCAACCTCTGATGCTATCACAAGAGCCTGTTCGTTATGGGCAATTATAAACGCAGAATTATTTTTCCATGTTTTCACGTAGTATGTTCAGTCAGCTTGAATTACTATTTGTATTTTTCCAAACTGAATTGAGGAACACAGGGGTTTTTATTGCTATAGCCAGACACTGAAAATGAAAGACCCCTAATATGGTCTCCTTGGCACTGGTGATTACTCAGGAAGCATTCAAGGAGGATCAGAGTCAGAAAGATCTGGAGTTAGAAAGAAGGTCTTGCCATCACTCGTTTTACATTTCTCTTGGAAAAGTTATCTTTCTGGGAATGATTTTTCCTCCATTTTTCTAAAAGGAATATCAATAAAACTTGGAAATTTGAATGTAGATTTCAAAGATTTATATTTAAAAATGTGAAATCAAGTTAATCTGGCAATTCTGACCAAAATTGTCTTTTGTTTGGTTTCTTGATAACAGAACTTTGAGATAAAATAAACAGAACATTGCTTAAGTTGATAGATACAGTTTTAGATTTAGAGTTCTTTTAAAACATCAAAAGAAAATGCCTCATTTGGTCTTAAAAGCTCTGGTATCAGTCAATTATTTAAAAGTAGGGAGGTATTTCTCATTCAAAGACAGTTATGGTCTCATTATCCTTATTAGACACAAATCTTATTGGAATCATCCTGAACTTTGCTTCTGTGACTAGTATGGCTTTGAATGAGGCACTGACATTTTCAGGAGGCTCATTGTTACTCCTCTTCTGCTTTGCTGTATCTTCCATTCCATTCCTTTACTGTGGCAAAACCCAGTTTACTTTTGTTCCAAAAATACATTCATTCTTTTTTTAAGAGAATAGAAGTAGAGAGGGGGGAAAAATCTCAATCAAATGAATATGAATATTTGTGTCTCAGGGAATACTTCCTTTTAAAAGTTCCTTGAGAAACTTCTATAAAATAAAACCTGACATATACTCTCGGTGGACTGTGGTATATAAACATCTGTATTTTGACCCAATCTGTTTCACCCAAGTCCATTAACAAGAGCATAATGTATTTGACTTTTACGTTGGTGTAAAACAGCAATCAAATTAACTAGCTGCTGAGTATATTTAAACTATAATGTCTTCTTCCAGTAGGTTGTATGGTGAAATAAGTTTTCCAGAGATTCCTCTCCCTGCTTTGTAACAACCTTCTGTTTATTTCAACTGTTGACATCAGAAAGTTCTTACAGAAAATAATGTGAGAATACAGCTTCATCTCTAACATCATCCTCTCATGTAAGAAGGGCTTGGAAAAGAAATTTCTCAGTACTCTTGGATACAAATCATGTATTCAATAGATACTTTTTTAATGATAATGATTTTTAATAATTTTAATGATTGCAGTTTTCTGTGTAGGACACCCTCAATGTTCCAAGGATAATAATTAATTGGTTATCTGTCAGGCTTATCCCACAGGACCTAATCATCTCCGTTTTTGCTAATACTACCTTCTTCTCCAAAGGTGCTTTTTCTTTCAAATTTAATAAATGGTTGCTATAATTAATTTAAACATGGAGATTTGTTTGCAAGCTGCCCTTAGGCTGAAGTCTGTGGCTTCATTTTCAGGCCTTGCATACCTAAAATCATGTCTGTTCTGTTGTCTGCTATATAATATCATCTCACAAACAGTGCTACCTCTCCCTACAAACTTAGTCTTAGAAAATACACTAATTAGTTTCCTTTTTCCTTCTATTTTGCATATTTCCCTCTCTACTTATAGTTTTATGTAATTTGCTTTGCTTGGCTTTGGTTTTTTTCATTACACTGTGAGCTTTTAAGTTCGGGGATACAACTTGATTTAATAGGATCTGATTTAATAAGATGCTGGCAGGTAGTACAGAACATAAATCAGTGAAATAATTGTTCATAAATGATTTTAATGCAAATATATCTCCAGTACTTATTGTAGAGCATTTTATTTCAAATTTTCTGTTTTGGTCTAAAAGTTCCCTTTGTATTAGACTTTTGCTTATCCAGCCTGTGAAGTTAAGCACTGGAAGTTCTGCTGCTGCCAGGGCGGTCAAGGGGAGATGTCACCAGCTAAAAGTCTGACTGAGTGGTTTTAATTGCTATGTGCTACTAATTTGATGAACTGCCACATAGGAAATGTGTAATAGGATGTTTATTCAATGTTCCCTTGCTTTCAGGTGTCTTTGTCATGTCTGAACAGAGTGCTGACATTTCTGTCATCAAGTTTTGGGTTAAAATCTCAAACTTCAGGTAGTCTGAAACAAACAATTTTGTGAACTTTATGATGATGATTAAAGAGAAAAGAAGTTCTACCCTCTCCAGAACATTAATGACAGACCAGGTAACATATATTCCATCCTAGAAATGAGGTTAAGCACTTTGAAAGCCAAGGCATATCAACAGAAGTGAAATTGAGCTTTTCAAAGCCTACTATCCAATCATCTCAGATAGCAAGCAAATCACTCTGCTAAGTGATTTTAAGATGTGGAAAGTTTTTGGAGTGCTGTTGCAAACTTCATATTACCCTGAAGCATAAACCACCATAGGCTGGCTATAGAAATGACCCTGTTAGGGACAGCTGTACAAGTGACAAATCTGCACACAGATTGCCAGATAAAGTCGTACAAATTCTATGAGTAGCTGTGCTATTTAAACCTTTCAGTTTTGTGAGGTATGCTTCTCCAATGATGCTCATGTTGTTATTCCAATCATAGATTACATCCAGTCACTTCAGGATTTTGAGGTTAGTCTGGGGAAACATCAGAAAACATAATTTATCATGCATTTGCAGTCAGCTGTAGTGACTGAATTGACACGCATCTCCTCCTCCTACAATTTTTCGGATCACTTTTACAATTTGGTCATGAATTTGGGAAGAGCAATGCCAAGCCATTCTACACTCTTCCCATAATTGTGCTGGTGATGTTTGCTGTCTTTGTCAAAGGGGGAGAGAACAATGTTTATTTTCCCAAAATTGAAAACCCACTTTAACAAATTACAACCTGTTTTTGCACCTCAAACCAGTCAGAGCTATGCTGGAGGAAAATTCACTGAGCAATCCTCACCAAATATTCTTCCCAGGCCACTAAGCCACTGGGTACTTTCCCTTTTTTAAACCTTCTGATAAAAAAATAATGACATTTCAGCATATGACATTATTTAAATTTCAGGCTTGAGATGTAAATTTTCATGGTTTTAAAGTTTTCATGTTTTTAAGATCTTTATCTTCCTCTTCATGGCCAGGTCATTTTGCAGAATGGAGTGAAAGGAGCCTATATAGTTACTTGTTTTTACTTTCTAACTTGCCAGTAAGAAAGTGCCATTGCTTTTCAGAACATAAAACGGTGGTGCAGAGTTGGAGACTTGTGGAAGCTGGGGCATATGTTTAGTGTTTCTCAGATGGATCTGGACTTCTATTTCTGCTTTGTGGCCAGCCACAACCATGTGGCTCCAGCATAGATGATGCACAGGGAAAGCTGAACGTTTGCCAGCAAAATACTCTTTTGCTTTAGCCAGTTGAGGTTGTGTCTGCGAGTTGACTTGTCCTTACTGTGACCTGCTTTATTCCTCTCAATTCTGTCTGAGGAAAATGGGTTTACATTCTGCATATATTATCTAAAGCATTTCGAATGTTTGTTTCCCATTACATTGGAGCCTTGCTGGAGCTGTTTTTAATCCTTTGCAAACATGGTTTAATAGAAAGCATGGAGAAGAGAACAGAGTAATCTAATCTCTGTGAGGATTTGCATCAGTGATGTAGGATAGGAAAGGACACAACCCCCAAAGCTGTAGATCCCCAATTACAGGACTTGCCTTGTGCATGCAGGAGCAGCAGAAGCTGTCAAATCTGCAGCTGTCTTCTGCACCACTGCTGTTGGCTCATGGAGCAGAAGCTGTGTTTACTTTGAGCCCCTGCTAAAGTTTCATTCCCAAAGGGGTCTTCACCCTGTAGCATCTGAGAGACATGGTGGGTGGAGCAGCTGCTTCCTTGCTTCTCCCCACTCTCAGGTGTGCCCTTGTTGGAAACCACCAGTAAATAGATGTCTGTGTGGGGAAGGCACAGGGATGTTCCCTTTAAGTGCCTTTCAGTTTTCCCATCACTGATGCCTGACAGAGATGTCATTATTTATAATTACTGTAATTTTCTGTTGTCGAGCTGTAATACAAAATGCTTATGTGGATATTTTTATACATGTACACTATTGTCTGGCAGTTAGGGATTTTTTAAAGATGTAATTGGTGAATTCTGGGTGATTTTATGAAGCCATTCTATCATGAATGCTTTGGTATGCATGTGACCCATGATAAGCTGTTGAGGCAGAACAGGGCTGGGTGAGGAGGAGGTGGGGTGGCCATGCTCTTCAGAACATGGACATGGGGATGTGAAAATTCAACCTCTGAAGATTGCCTGAAGAGCTTGGAGCAGTTACATCCAGCCACTGGAGTTGCAGCGAGCCTAAATTTTACTCAGTTTTTAGTATTCTAACATTTGCCTTGAAGCACTGTTTTATTGGTTAATTATATAGCATGCCTTTATGTGTTCTCTCTATATAGAAAATATTTCCAAAAAAGGTTGTAAGATTTCCTTTTCCATTCCCTGGTTTAAATTAAACAGGACAACCTTAATATATTGTAGCCATCTTTTAACCTTGCAGCGCAGCACTATGGTAGTGTTAATATTTTTTGTGAACCTGATAGTTTTGTTCAGTAGCAAATTAAAATGCTAACCATAAAAGCAGATCTCAGTAACACATCATGTGTTACTGCTGCTCCTTTGACAAAATTTCCTTGTTGTTCTAACGTAGTAGGATCAGCTTTACCTCTCACTCCAAAATGTCATCGCATTGTAAATAGCACATGCAGTGTTCTGTATACGTACTGTGATTGCACTTAGGCTTGACTCGTTCTCATGCTCCTTGTTCCACTGAAGTCAATGAGGTTATGTGGTTAAGTGAGAACAAAATTTACTCCTTTCATTTAGACTAAAATGGCAAATTACAGCTCTGAGTGCTTCTGGGAACACAGTGAAAGTCACAATAAAATTTAAATATAATTTATGTGTTGATCTGAAATAGGAAACTTTGAGTGCTCAGGAATGTTACAGAAAATTGGAGTGACTGGTGTTGAATTTTGGTCCTGATTCTTCATTGCATTTTCACCACCTCATTACAGCTAATTACAGAATTTGAGATCTGCTATTGCTTCTTATAAAAGAGGAAAGCAGTTTCTGTGTAGTGACAAAAATAAAAGTGTTGGACTCAGTCTTTACCAGAAAGAATTTTTTTTAAAAATAGTTGAAGGGAATAAAATTATTTTTGTAAAATGGTTTCTTTTTAAACACAGATATGGGCTGAAATTAACAACATTTCATAATAAAATACCAATGACTTTATCTTCGTCATCATCCATCATTATTTTAAATCTGAATGAAAAGGGCTGTGATTTGCACAAGTCAGTACATGCTCATCTGCATCAGATGTGCAACCCAGACTTGGCTTTTTCCCATCTCAGCTTTTTCTGTTCGTACTGTGGTATTCTCTACTGTGACACATTGAAAAAATGGAAAATTATGTCCTCAGATTCTAACACCCAGTCTAAGTGTGAAATATCATGTAAGTTTTAACGACTAGCTTGTGGGATATCTACTAGTGTTTTATCCAGAAGTGCAGAGCACTAGCTGCATTTGTGATTTATCAGCACTGCAAAGAAGAGGCTGGTTTCATAAACACACTACACTTGTCTGTCCCAGGCCAGAGCTGGATCTTGGACCACTGCTGAATTTGCAGTTTAGTGGGGTAGATGCTGCATCCTCTATGGGGGCAGTGAAGTCAATGTCCTGATGATAAAGTGAGGAAGGCTCAGACAGCCTCTGAGAAGCAGTGCTTGGTATGATGGGACAGGTAAGGCTCTGGGGCATGTGTGAGGTAGGGTGAGTGAAGAAAGTGGTGCAATAAGGATTTTGTGAGATCTCAGAAATCCAGGGGGTTTGGTTTGAGGTATATCTTATGGTAAACCCAACTGAGATATGAAGATGAATTGGTGGTGTACCAAAAGTTACAGGGATTAATGTTGATTCTCAACAGAAAGGCATTATTATCTCCTTGTCTTCGTGTGTTTAGCTTTATGTAGAAAAAAAAAAATCTATATTTTAAATATCAGTGTAATATTTCTGAAAAAGTGAATATTGTGCATAGAAAAAACTGGACAGATCAACTGCACTGACTCACCTCTATATAAGCAACCTCTATTAATACCACACTGTAGGACCTCCCAGTGAGTGGGTGGGTGGGTGGGTGTGTAGCATTGCCCCTGGTTTTGCATGTGCACAAAGTGGAACACTGGCACCCTTTGGGTCCAGTTGCTTTCTCCTGCACTCTCAGAAGGTGTGTGGAGCTTTCTGAATGCATGCTAGAGAAGCATAGTTTTATATGGACAACTTAGTTCCTTTTAAAAAGTCATAGAGCAAATAATTTTCCAAGATATGGCTCTGCTTTCACCTCATAGAGACGAAATTTAGGCTGGTTAAATGGATCAAAGGAAAATGTAGCTTTTTCTTGTAGCTTGGCCACAAGAAAAATAGGTTCTCTAATTGATTGGGTCAAGAGGACCTCAAGGACCCCTGCTTGGATGAAAATGAAACGTCATTTACAGCAGAGACAGGAAAGCTGATCTAACACAGCTAAAACAAATCAGGACCCTCAGAGATTCAAGTTAAAACTAGAGTTAGAGGCAAATGTGAATAGCTTAATCTGTGGAGGGCCAAACTTTGTGTGCTCTGAGGCCATATTCATTCCCAAGCTGGTAGATAGGTCAAACCACTGTAGTTAGATTTTCCATGGAGAGCAGCTTTCTGAGGAAACTGCTCAATGATGCTGAAATCTCTCACTGGCTTTTTCAGCTGATCCCTCCACCTAGCTGCCAAATCTGACAGGCTCATAGGACAAATCAGGGTCCTGAACTGATTTGTTGGCAATTGTTAGTTAAAATGAATGTGAATTGGTGAGGACAGATGAAGCAACAACAATAAAACCAGCCACATCTTCCTATACTTTGGAAATTGTGGAGATCATGGGTTAAAGCTGCAGTTTTCAGGGAATGCTCTTACATTTTTTCAGCTGGGTTTTGCAGAGGAAACTGAACAATATATTCTTTATGCACTAAGAACAACCTGGAGTACTGTTGGTAATATAAGCAAAAATCTAAAATCAGTTACTATGCCCAAAATACCAAGTATTAAAGCCTTTTATGTCTCTCCTTCCCATACTAATGTTTATATCTTTTTCTACAAGTGCTCAGGTTCAAGCCCCCAGTAGGATTCTCCTGGCAGGCAGAAATTGATGCAGCTGCTGGTAAACATCCTGTAGTGGTCATGGGGCTGTGGCAGGTGAGCAGGGTGGTTATGGATGATGAGTTATAGTCTCCACTGCTGACCTCGTGGGAGGACCACAGCCACCTGGAACAAATTAGTGCAAACAGCTTTAATGTGCTCAGGAGGTGGGGCAGAGAGCCAGGGCGCACCCAAAGGTGGTGTAGCTGCAGGGAAGCCTGAGCAGCCTCAGGTTCTGTCTGACAGGTGAGTGCTTTGCACAGCAGGAGGTTAGAAATGCAGGGGAGGGAAGAACCAGCTGCACTGACACCAGCTTGTGGGTTGCACAGCTATAAGAGAGTGAAGGATTAGCTCATTCATACTAATTATCCACTCGTGTGTGGGACAATCTAACTCACTAAACCTATGGGTAATTACTTACATTAACATATTTGTGTATCTATATACCTATAGAACGAGCTTTCTGAAAGTATATAAATACTGATGGTTTGGTATGGCTGAATGATGCTACCCTTTTTTTGAACTTTGAAATTGATTTTTTTTCCTCCCTAACTAGGATTTTAATGAGCCCATAGGAAATATTCGCTTTTTAGAAAGTCTGTGATTTTTATAACAGTTTTCTCTGAATTAATTGGCAGAAACTGATCTTGACCTCATTTTCCAGACCCTGGAAAAAATGAAATTGAAGCAGTTGACAGCTACATATAAATGACAACTTTGCACAATAATTTATTAGTTAATTTTTCCTACTTGGAGATGACTGTCCTTGTACACGAGGTTTATTAGTATTTTTCTGTTATCTGCATTTTCCATTTAGTCATTATAAACATGCTATTAGTGTTCTATACATTGCCCTAGTCACATAAAACTTAGACTTTATTTTGTTTTTGTGAAGCTGTTAATTATTTTTCTACACAGGTTTTTAGTGGGCCTGCAGGAAATAATGGTGTTGGTTTTGATTTATTTTGAAGTAAGATTCCCGAGGGCTGGATTCAATAATACAATCCATTTGTCTTAAGCACTGCAAGGGCTCATGGCAAAGCTCTAAAAATCAATTTTTTGAGAGACAGAGAGAAGATGTGTAGCTGTACAACGGTTTTAGCAGTCCAGAACTGTGAGGTGTTTTCTTTTTTTAAGCAGTCTTTAAATAGTTAGAGATTTGTTTGTTTTAATAGGATTATAGTCAAATATTTAAGTCTCAAAATATAGACCCTGTAAGTAGACAAAAGTGGACATAGTTTATAAAAGCAAATAAGATATATTAATGAATTCAAAATAAAATCGCATCGAAGCACGTTGATTAGAGTGTAAGATCTCTCCTACAGAACTGGACATAAAACCAGAACTAGAATGTGATGCTAGCTAGAAATCATTTAATGCTGTGGTTCCATCCTGACTTAATGCAAAATATGAGTGGCCTGGCTGTCAAAAAGTGAACTTTGAAGCCAATTGAGGGATAATTTGAAAGGCTGGTGGCACAGCACACGTGCAGAGATAGGGGAAAGGAGACATTTTAGTCTTGATGGTGTCGCCTTGAGTTCAGGTGTCTCCCTGTGTGGAGCTGCTCTCAGGACAAGCTCACTGATGGCTGGGACAGAGCAACCTCTGCGTCCTCCAGAGCATCTCTGGCAGGTGGGGCCCTGTCTGCCCATCTCGTGGGACCTTTGCCTGTGCCTGTCACCTCTCTGGAGCGCTTTCAGGCCACTTCCAGGGAGAAGGAAGCCCCCTTCTTGGGGGCCCAGCCAAATGCTGGTGCGCAAGTGGCCTTTCTTGGTCACCAGCACAGCGTGAGCCCCATCTCACAGGGGTAAAAGAAATTAACGAGGTTTATAAAGTAAGTCGCTTGGTGAAATGGTTTCCAAATTTGTGATGCAAGTTTGGGAATGAAAATGAGGTTCAGGGTCCTCTGAGGTATTCAGCCCTTTCTGTAGGGAGAGAAGCTGTGAGACAGGTTGATTGTAGATTTGACTGTAATAATCCTGAAAACCTGACAGTGAAAGTGTTATGGATAATGTTACACAAAGCAGAGTGGAGGAGCTGAAGTATGATTCTGACTTGCAATACAACAGAGAATATATCAAAAGATTCTGTTTTGCTTTGCTACTGTGGAACAAAGACTGGACGTGCAATGTGTGTATTGGTTATATTTTACATAAATCCTTAAAATGTTAATATTGGAGTGGATTTGTTTGAACAGAATAGAGATGTTCAGTTCATTGAAAGACTTCACAATATTCATTTATAACAAAGCTGAAAAATAATTTAAACAGCCTTTTTATTAAACATGAGAGACCTAATCCGTGCTTCAAAAATGTATTTGCATGATTTGAGGGAACTTCTGGGACCAAAAGATGGTGAAAAAGAGGCTTAAAATTAAAGAATTATATGGTAGTGAGACTTTAAAAAGACACTGAATGTAATCCTATAAGCCCTGTAGGAGTTACGGGACAGGACTTCAGCTGATAAAGTTTTTGTTGCCCCATTAAAGTAATTCTCATGTATTTATGGAGGAGATCTGAAGGTTTATATTTTCAAATTGCATTCCTATATAAAAAAATCATCTCTGAATGGAGGTCTGTGATCAGGGATTCACCTAAATACAGGTTATATGACACTGCTGTCTCCCCCTTCTTGCAGAGCTGCCCAGGGCTGAGGACAGGGGCTGGACAGAGCCAGTGCTGAAGAGCAGGTGAGGAGATAGACTTTAGTGCCACTATAGGGCAGGGAAAAATCAGATCAATCTGAAGTAATGGTGCACTGTCCTCAAACCATTAATTTAGGGCAGGAAAGCATTCTTCCTTTTCTTCCCCCCACCTTCTCAGCTTGTCAGCTTAAGTGAACTTTTAAGATCAAAAGTAAACCAGTTGTTGTACTGACTTGCTGTAGGGACTTCATAACACTTTTGCTTCCACATCACTTTTTTTAGAGAGATGGATGGCATGTAAAAATTGACATTAAGCAATATATCATTTGCTAAATTATTAGTGGGTTTGCTCCCTGTTATCTTACTAATTCTGAGGTGCTAACTGCTAGCCAATTCTCCCTTTTTAGTAGCAGTGACTACTTTTAAAGTTATAGAGATTTGTGAGTCATAGCAATACATGGAATTACATATAAATGCTAAAAACTGTCATTTTAGTTCCCCTAAAAATTATTAAAGTGCAACTCTGGATATGCATCATCCTAGTTGTTCCTAAAACTCGTGGAATGAATAATTTATATTACTAATGTGGTCTTTTTTCTGTTTGTGCAATACCAATATTTAAGTTATGATTTCTTAAGTGTTCATGTTTATTTGGCAAGATATCTTTTGAGTTTTTATCTCAAAGAAGAACTGCAGTTTTAAAAAAATTTATACATAAATATACATAAATATCTGTTATTTCAGATAAAAAAGTGGGGTTTTTTTGCAGAGGTTCCTCATATCAGTGGATCTTGCATTGACGCTTGACAACAGCTTAAAATGGGTTTGGATTTGCTGGGACAATTTGGAACTGTGCTGACTTGTGGGTGCATCTAGAGGTGTTTTTGCTTGTGGGATTCTACCCTGTGGTTTTTAAACCAATCCACTTTAGAGATTTCTGATTCTTGCATAAATAGTTCATTAAATATTTATTTTCTTTGCAAAAATTCAAGGAAGTTAACTTTTTTTTCATTATCCACTCATGCAGATTTGCTTATCCATATTATACCTGTCTCACTTGAGTCATTGGACACAATGATCACTGATGTCCTCCTTCTTCTGTGAACGTCATCTGAAGGACACCGTGCGGAGGACACTTCACAGACAAACTGCCTTTCATGTCCTCAGGCCCCACTTCAGATGGGAAAATTTAAAGCATCAGGTGAGTCTGAATGACTTTTATACTATCAGAGAGATAGATCACAATTAGGAAGCCCAGAACAAATGCAACTGTTTCCTGGGCAATGAGGCATGAGATTAAAGGCTGATGTCCAAATGTAAGAATCCAATTAGCAAGTGACTTATGTCTGTGGTACAGAATCAAAATACTGCTATTTAATACTGCATATTCCAGCACTGTGTGGCTTCCTCTCCTTGTAAACTAAAGAGGAATTTTTTATGAGTAGTTAAATGTGTCTGGAATAACAAAATGTGGTGTTACAAAGAAATGGCATATGAGAAGTGGTGTACAAGTGGTGCTTTCTTCCACTTCATGTTTTCCACACTGAACACTGTACAACAGGGCCTTTAGTGGTGCAAGTTATTATGGATACTGACTGCAGTTTCATAGCTTCTGATAAATATGGGGATAAGCCAACTCAGTAGTTACACATTGGGTAGGAGAAGGATGTTCTTGAGAGGATGCTTGCAGTATCAGACTGCTGCATTTTGCAACGGTAACCACTTCTCCACAGTCTGATAGTGCTTTGGACATTTCTGTGATGTTTTTCCTAAACCTAAAGTAAATAGAGGGGAAATTGCACTGTTCCTTTATGATATGTTCCTCGAGGAGTGAACCGATGAAACTTAGAGATGGCTTTATGGGAGGAATGTGGTCACGTTAAAGACTTGAGAGATTTTGGTGGGAGAAAGACATGAAGGTTATAGACTAATTTAGATAGAGGTTTATTTCACAGGTCATTTATTTGGATGATTGGGATTTTACAAAAGGAGTCTGGGGAAATACATTAATTTCTTTGAAGTGACTAAAGTGTATAGTTTTATGATCTCACTTTATTGGGTAATGCACCTTTCTGATTTCCTTTCAACAGCTCCCCAGAATGTATTTATAACTTATAGGATCATTCTCAGTATCTAAACCTGCGTGTTCATTGCCTGCATGTAATAATAAATGATAATGGAAGAAGAGTATTGAGCTGTTAGTTGTAGGGATTAGAAAATTCTTCTTTGATGCCCAAGAACAAACACAGCTGATGGGATATAATCTATGGCCGATGTTTCTGTGAAGATAAATAGATGTGTGAATTCAGTTATGAGACACATACATGTAGAGAGGGGAAAAGTGAGGACATATGCTGGCCTTTCAAGCAATGTGGAGAATGTGCATTTAAATGTACTTACAGGTAGGTCTGTAAAGTTGATCTAAACACCAAATAAAAAAAAAAAGTCAACCAGATGTGACCCTGTATGCCTCGTAAACCCTACTGAATAAGTGCTTTTATTGCTTTGCACAGAGTGCCTTGCTAAATGTGATTATGGAGATCTTAAATCCACATTGGTTTAGGGTAATGCAAAAAGAGCTCTGTTTAAAATCAGTGAGTAAATATATCCCATGTTAATAGAACCTACATCCTCTGAGCCTGGCCTCATGATTCTTATTATCATGGTTGCCTTCATCTTAAATTGTATAATTAAAATGTTTCTAATTGCCAGCTTATTAGAAGGGGCTTTGAATGAAGCAGTTGAGAAATTTGAAAGAGAAAATACGATAATTTTATGCTTTCATTGTTCTTTATTCTTAGTGATGCTTGCTTCATCCTCACAAGCTATCACTGTGTGTGGCCACTTTGCTTTATTGTAAGGGTCTCTTCTCATCTTGTCTTGACATCTGCTCACACTCTGTGTTATGGATCTAACTATGGTGTCATTTTTCCTGACAGTTTCAAAGTCTCTTTTAAAAAAAATACAGTTCAGAAGGTACAAACATGAGAGTCAGTGATCATAGTCTTTGATGTGAGTTTTGCTTTGCTAGATTTTCTGGGTTTATACCATGAACCAAAACTTCATTAGAGAGCATGTAGTTACTGAGACCTCTTCTGACACTGTTGTTTGCTGTTTTCCAATATTGCTGCAAAAATTTACAGTGAATGAGAACCTCCTGAAAGCATTCATAGCATTCTGTACTACTCACCATAGTACCATTGGCTCCATAAAGCTGCCAGAGACTAAGCTCCATTTTTCTCTTCTGTTCCTTTTCTGCTGCAATTACATTTTCTGAAATTAAGACCACCACATTTTCTAGGGAAAATGTAAGATTTCATGCTAAATTTTACCTGACTTCCACTTTTCCTGTTATAATTTAGGGAAATATACTCAAGGGATTGAGAAAGTGATTCAGATAAGGTGTCAGATGGAAAGGAAAACCAAAAATTTTGGCTCTGAACTTATGGACAAGATTGTGGACCCTTATAGACAGTCCCTTTGCTATTGCTGGTACTGCTTGTACTGTTCACTATGGCTTATGAAAAAGCATAATACAGAGAATGACCTGATTCTTTTTTTAACCCTTTCTTTTTCCTTCTTTATATCTGGTACTTCATGCTTTCAAACCCCTTCTGCTTCAACTTCAGCTTTTAAAATTCCCAGTAGATAATTTTTTCTGTTAATTAATGTACCAAAAGTAGATTGAGTTTGAATATAAACTGCATGAATCCTTGTTTATACATAACAATTCATAAACTTCTCTGTAAAAGGAAGATGGATAAAAAAGAAAGATGGGGGAAGGAGTGCAAAGCCATACGGAAGATAGAGAACAGACTTTCCTGATTTTGCCATCCAAAGTATGGAAGGTTTTGCAATACTCTTTTTTCAAGAGATTCAGTTCATTGTTCCAAAATGCCTCGTATTTTAATTTCTATGGTGGAGTTAATTTCCTTAATTTCCTAGGATTTCTGCTGTTTCTTGAGATGCAGGAAAAAAAAAATCAGTGCATTTTAAAATGTATATTTTCTCCATTTATTGAATAAATCATCCAGACAGGAGATGAAATAGCTATCTCCCTGCTGTGGATATAAAAGATACAATCATCTTTCTGCTGAACATCCAGATCTCATGCATGTTATTGTAATAGGCTTTGTTGCTGCTGAGACATGGAATAAAGCTTTCACCAAAAGTTTATTTTAAGTGCACTGGTTTTCGAAGTCTAAAGTAAGTGTTAAAGTAATGAAATGTTTTATATTCAGCTTTAACACTGGGCAGTCATGGCAAAAAGGAAATATTGCTGCATTCAGCCAGGTATTTTGTATTTCATATTATTAATGCTAGGCAGGGAGAATAAGAGATGCAGAGATAGCATAGAGATGTCTATGATTTTGTCAGAATGTTGCTTTTTGGTGTTGTTTGTAGAAACGAATGTGATTTTAAGATTTTTTATTATTATTATTTTAATATTGCAAACTGTCATTGTTCTGTTAAATATAACTTGTGACGCTTTGATTCATTTCAGCTGTGTTGTAGCTTAGGGCCAGATTCCAAGCTTACACAAAGTGCACATCCTTCTGCTAAACTGGACTGTATCAGCCTTGAAAAGTCCTGAACATTAAGGTAGCTTCTATAAATAGCAACATTAGTAGTTTGAACAGATGGAAAGTGTCTGCTATTCCCTGGAAGTCCACAGTAATTTCTTTCATTTATTGAGATGTTTGACCACTTCTTTATAGAGACTGTTCAGTCTGCTTGACATCTAGAGGGTGTGATACTGGACAGTTACAAATAAACCTTTGGTTTAAGGGGAGACTTTAGGCAGACTGAGAAGTCAGTCCCATTGGACCATCTGCTCATAAAAACAGAGCTGAATTAATGTAGACTTGAGTAGATGGACTGGTGAAAGCATATCTTATGAAAAATAAAATATAAATATTTCATTTTATGGGACTCTTACAACTGGAAGTGCAGAGAACACTGGGAAATGACAGTGCCTGGAGTAAGAGTTGGAGATTCAATGCAGCCATCATTTGTACAACTTAGATTTTATTAAAATCAGCAGGCATTTTACCACTCGTATTCACTACACTATCCCCTGTGCTATAAAAGCTCTCAGAAAAGTACAGAGCATTTGTCAAATCTCACCATAAATTGTACATTTCTATGAGCTTGTTGCAGCACAGTTTCTGCAGAATTTCAGTCATCCATAGCAAACCAAAGCATGTTATCAAAACCTTTTGTCAAATGAGTATGCAGTGATGCACAAAGCATGTATTTTAGATTGCAGAATGTTAGGAGATTATGTAGGCTTACATGGACTAATATGAAAGTAAGCTCTTTCACATCTGTCCAGAAACTAATGTCATTTTTAAGTAACACTTCAGTATTCTTGTATGTTTTTTGCTGGCAAAGCTTTTCCTACTGCTGTAGATATTTACAATGCAGCCACTGCATTTAGATGGCTGCAGCCACTGGCTACTAGAAAGTGTGAAAAGAGTTGTGTAAACCAGGTCTAGTAGAAGAACACAGGTTAGAGTACTAGAAATATTATATTAAAGAAATTAGAAGTTTAAAATTTCACATGACATTGTTCCTGAAAATGTTTATTTTATGTAGATATAAATTAAAAAGACAAAAATAAAAAGTCCATCAAAAAAGCCATGGAAAACAAGGAAGAAGAGAGTCCTAGGTGCTCAGGTACTGTGAGAGGCAAGCTGATTTCTGTTACACAGTACCTCAGAATAAATTTTAAAATTCCTTGATAAATTCTCCTTTTCTGAGAACCTCAGAGGATTCTTCAGTCTCAACTTTAGTTGCAGTCCTGACTTAGACACACAGATAGATTCAGTAAAGGGGTGTAGTCAGCTACAAAAAAAGAAAGCCTCAGCCTGTTGCTGTGCAGTGTGGCATCCCAAATTGCCATCAATTGGCACACACCCACGCCAGGCTTTCTCAGGGCAGACACAGCTTTATTTAAAAACAATCCAGGTAGGTACTGCTCAAGCTGGTCTCAGGAAGGGTCTTTATTAAACAGCAAACTGAACCCTTGGTAACCAGAGTTGCCAGTGTCTGTCAAAAATATTAATCTGCAAAAGGGAGATAGCTGCTGCTTTAATAAATATTATCCTCTGCTGAAACATTTCCTAGAAGCTAAAACAGGAATATATTTTAGGAGATATTAATTGTGCTGTGAGGTTTCCTGCTGATTTGGTTTATGGCCTCTGCTCTTCTCTATCTACGAAAGTTAGGTGGTCTTACATCATTCGATGGTTCAGTGATACTGATGTCATTAATAATTCTCAGATGCTCCTTGGGAAAGCTGACACGTAGGATAAATCTTATATGTGTTACTGTACTGTTTGTCAATAGGGAATTCCAGGCTTTTTTAAAAACTTATTTCTCTATTAAAATGAAGATGTATCAGGAACACTGATTTTATGATGATGGATGCTGAATGAAAAGCTTTAGAATAGCTAGAGATGTATGTAAGTTATGTGCTGTTACCCATTTTCTCTTGAGTTTTTTTCCCCTCATAATTTCTGGATGGATCTCTTTCTTTGGCAGGCTCCCAGAACAGTAACTATACTAGGCTGTTGGACATATGCTGTTAAAACTGATTGTCCGTGACAGTGTTCAGACAATTTATATATTCCCTAAAACTTATTTTAAAAGTCTTTTTGTTCACCCTCTATCTTAAAAGCCAGTTTCAACAAGCATTACTGAGATTTTGATTTACTGTTATGAGTGATGGTTTTAAATGTGCTGGTGCCTTCACAGGAAGATGAAAAACATACTCTTGTGTTATTTTTTTCCAACCCTGCCTGCAATTTCAGGTACCAAAAGCAGATTGTGCTTTTGCTTTACAAAGTCTTCTCTGAAATTCCCAATGACATTTAGGTATGGATTAATATTTTGTTGATTATTTTTAGGCTAAGCGTTACTAAATACAAAGTCTGAGTGTGTCACAAATATCTTATTTAGACATTATTCATTCTTGTTATCTGTAAAAGGATCTGTCATTCCATAATTTCATTACAATCAGATAATCAGCAGTATATACCTGAATGGGATTATAAAATACTAAGAATCTATGAATGCTACAGCTTTGTTAGTAATAGGATTACTAAAATCTGAGGGTTCTGTCCATCAGTTGTTCTATAGAAAACAACAGAGGTGACAAATCTGGGGAGTGCTGGATCAGTGCTGA
Source organism: Orthonyx spaldingii (assembly GCA_013397795.1). Taxonomy (NCBI): domain Eukaryota; kingdom Metazoa; phylum Chordata; class Aves; order Passeriformes; family Orthonychidae; genus Orthonyx; species Orthonyx spaldingii. The sequence continues at coordinate 274,622 of VZTJ01005631.1, read as the reverse complement.
AAAATGTGCACTAGGAAAATGCCAAACTAAGTTTACAAATATTTTGTATTCATTAAGAATAAAGATATACAGGTAAATATTCAGGCTGGGTATATAGAAAGATAATACTGTTAACCAGTCACCAGATATTATTTCTTCTCGATCCTTTTATTGGACCTTTGAATTATGATCCATCCTGTAATATGGAGTTAGACAGTCTTGACCAACTATCCTGTAACCTTACCATGCCTTTGTCCTGTTTGCTAAGCCAGCTAATAGTCTTTTTCAAATACCTTCTGCATTGTTTGATAGAGAAGCAAATACCTTTATGGTGCATTGGAGCAGATTTTTGGGTAATGAAATTTCTAATCCGTGTCCATTTAGACAAACTTGACTGATGAAAGTAGGAAATACTCAAAAAGTACAGCCCATTGAGTAGCCTGAATATCCAGTCACTTGTGTGTTGGTGCCTCTTGCCTTCTTGTTTAATTCTTCTAAATGCTATGTTGCTCCTGAAATACACTCAGGAAGTTGAAGTTCTGTGTGGTTTGCATTTTAATAGAATAGATGTACAATTGCTGATTTTTAGCACCTCGACTGACCTAATCCTAACGTGCAGTGGGCAAAGTTTGATCCTTGGAACCATTGATTTGCATGAACTGCTTATGCACTAACATGTAGCTAAGGTACAATAAAAGTGCTGTGTGATGACACTACAATGACAATATAATGCTCCAGGTGGCCTCTTTAGACAAACAGAGCTTTGAAATTAACACCTTTATACTGCATATGGAATGAAAAGAAAGACCTTTTCTCTAATAATGTGTACAAAGACTGATATTTTTAATTGTGTACATGTGCAGTAAAACGAAACCCAATGTTGACCTAGCTCTGAAGTAAATGAAAAGATGATTATAGCATTGCAGGTATTGATTAGTGTGCATTTAAATGACTTGCAGATTACATTCCTCTGAATGTATTCTACAACTATTCTAGTTGGTTTATGTTCCTTTAGATTTACAAAGAATCTCTTTCTAGTCTGTTTACAAAACAGAAATACACCTAAATATAAAAAAATCAAAACTTTTCCAGTAAACATGACCAAGCATCTGCCAGAAGCTACCCTGAGGTAGGACATATATACATTATGGTTAACCACAATGTTATCAAGCTATTTTTAATCAATACTTTTGTTCTGAGTCACTGTTCCATTAGTGAGTTGTGTGATACTAACTCAACTTCTTGGGTCAAGGAGCCTATGCAGATCTTAAAGTTTCCAACACCATTTATTAATCTCTCTGTGCAAACTAGGAATTTTGGCTCTATGGAGACATGCAGTAGCATTGTAATTTTGAAATTATTAGAAAACAGCAAATAAAAAAGTTTATGTCAAGGTAATCAGGCAAGTCAAGACAGATAAAAGATGTTAAATGCTTCTCATTCCTAATCTCACTGCTCACAAAGGTGTCTCAGCACCACCTTCAGCGTGTTCAGTCACCGTAGTGGGAAATGTTTTCCCTTCTTGCCTATCATGCTCTGATGCAATTTTAATTGTATCATTACAGTCAGTCCCTTTAAAGCTAATATGTCAGACTCTGTTTTCTTCTTCAGAAATATCAGACCTGGGATATGAGCTTAAGCCATTTCCATATAATGGCAAGAATAACTCATATGGTCTGAAGTACTGACTTGGTAGCTTCAGTGCTTTGAATAGTGATTGAAACAACAAAACTCTCACAGCAAACTGGGAATGAGCAATGTTTGTGCACTGCATATTACTTAAATATTAATTAAAGGGAGCTTGAAACTGAGGGTATAATTGGTGAATGGTAATGCCCATCCTTGGCCACTGTACAAATGTTTGCTGCCTAGGTCGGAGTTTGCAGCAGGGTTCTGCTTGGGCAACTCCGTGAGTTTGTCATTGTTCTGCCCTTTGGTTATTTCATCCAGAGAGGCTCTAGATATGTTGTGCATTCAGAACTACACCAGATGCACCAAAAATTAAAATGGAATTGTCAAACTTGGTTTTTTTTAATGAGACACTTTTCAATTTCCTGGAGCATGTGTTGATACTCTAGGGGAGGATATATCTTTTGATGGTATTTCATCAAGACAGTTGTGTAATTGGGTAGGTGTTAATTCAAACACAATTTATTTTTGTGTTTCGGGATCATTGTCTTGCACTGTCCAAAATACTTAGGCTTCAGACTTCAGCTTTGAGCTTACATAGTAGGAGATACTGTGAACACTGTGATTAAGGTTCATTTCACACCTGTCACGAATATTCATAAGTTATGGTCTTATGCCTTTGCAATGCATAGGAAATTATGGAATAAACTAGAAGATACAAGTTCTGTTAGACCATTTGTGTGCTAGCTTTACCAGAAGAAAAATAACTGTCTGCATAGAATTAAAAACATTCAGTTGCACTTTTATCCATAAAACTGAAAAGGTTGAAGGATGCACAGTTATTACTACATCTAAAATGTGTCTGAGTGTCAATGTTGAACTGGTTGAACTTTTCTTGCTTTTTTTTTTTTTGCTAGAATTTTTCTGTAAATAGGATTTCGATTATGTAAGTAAGGAAATAGTTGGTTTTCCTTGTGTTTGGATTTTGAAATACTTACTGGTGGTGGTAGAAATGCTCATTATTTGCTGAAAATTAACAGCAGCAGTAGTCCTGTGCAATTAATTTCACTATAGCATTTGGTCCAAGATGAAGTAAAATGTGAATTAGTCGTGCCCAATTTCTGCTTCCATTACTTTGTTTTAAATGTTTTATCAGATATTGCTGATGCATATTCTTCTAATTGAAAACATTTAATAGTTCAATGCATCTTAGCCTTGAAGTATTCTTCTGGGTGTGATGGATACGCAATACACCTGGAAGGAATGTCAGCTAGTTTATATCTGAGCTGATGCATAGCTGACTTTTTTTTAACATAATCTTTCTTTAGTGTCACTTTACTTGGGCCAAAATCAATTTTGTGTGGAAACTGTTTTGCAGCTTGTGTGGAATGAACTTGTGCTTTTGATTTGTTTCCTAATAAGATGGTCTAGCTTAGTAACTGTGAAAGCTGCCTTCACCTGATGCATTTTATGGTCCTTTTGTCAAGATTAAAGAGATAAGAAAGGCAAATCCTCAGGCAACTACTAAACACGCAGAATTTTTTAGGTTGCCAGTGAGAGATGAAGTGGATAAGTTTGACCCTTATGATGTAGTGTCTGTTCTGTAAACAAACAAAACCTCTCATCCACAGATGTTTGTTTGGACATTTTCCCCAAAAGATGTCTTCATATAGGAAAACTCCAAAAATTTGAATGTATTTTGTGGCATGGCATCCAGAAGATGTGCAGGCACTGTGCTGAGCCTACATTTCATTACCCTGTCTTTAGTGCAGAGGACACAGTTGTGCTGTGTTGTATCTTTTATAGAGATATCAGGGGGCTGATTTTTACAACATGGGAAGAAGAAATAGAAGATTCAGCAGGACAGGAACATTCTATGTTAGTAGCCAAAACAATAAAATCTGCCCTAGAATTACCACTTTCCAGCAGCAGTAATTGCAACAAAGACATAAAAGTACTGTTGAGCAGCTTATACATAAATAGATAGGGATATAGAATAGTCCCTCTTAAGGTGAAGAGTGGGGGAAAGGGATAATGCTTAATGACTGCAACTGGCTGGCAAAATGCTGTATGTAAATGAATAGAAAGGAGTAATCACTGGTTGACATGTTGCTAGGGTTTGTTGGGGTTTAATTTCATTTCTGAAGTTTACTCTAAATGTGGAACCTTTTGAAATCCACTTATAAGTGGTGTATATACTTATCCTATTATTCATTAAAAGGATTATTGAGTGTACCTCTTGTTTTAACCTTTGAAAAGGTACTCTCTAGGTCCTAAGCTTCCCTTTTTTTTGTAAATTGATTGTCAAAACCATCCACATATATGCAACGAAATTCTGATCCATGAACAGAGATGGCCTTATGCTGTCAGCGCTGCTCTGGCCACAACACATCACCATGCAAACTGCTGTGAAGAAAACTAGCTCTGTCCCAGCCAAAACCTGTACAGTGTCTGAAAGGAAGAGGCAAAGTCAACAGACAAAGAATGAATACAATAAATAGAAATAGGGTGCTGTACTGGCCTGACCGGAAGAGATCAGAAGTTCCCATGTGAGCTACCAAGCAGTTGTGTGTTACCTGTGAATGCTTTGGCACAGTAAGGAAAGTAACAGGCTGGCCATTAGCATGGTGTATTTCAGTGTACCACCTGTGGTTGTCATGGATGAATGTGCAGCCTTGACATTACTGAGAACTGGGCCTCTCTGTGGTTCTGTGTTGCACATTTCTGCAGTTCTCCTTAACATATAACAGCATTCAGTGCTTGTTTTGTATGTACAGATGTCAGTGTCCTCTGAACTTGTGTAAATAAACTAAGGAAATGCTGTTTCTTACTAGGAGATATGGCACTTGAGTCAAGTGAAATGTCACCTCTTTGCTCTGCAATGGAGGTGAGCTGCAGATCAGTGCAGGTTTTGTCTGCCTAGCAAGCTGAAGAACAGTTTCATGCCAGACCTGTGGCCCTGTACAGAGGGCTAGCCCCATCATCTACATAATAACTGCAATTTTAGTATAGCTCCTCAAGTTGCCATCATGAAAACTGTATTGGGTTTATTCTTTAATACATTGATTACAATAGATTATTCAGTAGCAGAGAGACCAGGCACAGCCAAGTAACTTTTGCCATGCTCGTGGCACGTGGAGTGCTGTTCATAATTTTGAGAAGGTAAGAAATGACCTGCTGATAATGTTGAACTTGGTGCAGAAGGTGGAAAAGGAGAAAAGAAAAAGACATATCCCTCTGATGACTAATAAATCCTATTTAATCCTTCCAATTTATTTTCCTATCTTTCAAAAGGCTGTGTGAACACATTGTCAGCATTTTTCATTTTTTCTTTCAATTAATGCACAAAGTTGGTTTGTTGCATCTCCTGCCTTGAGGATTCTCCTCCTTTTCTTTGCCAGGTTCTCCAAGTCATCATTCACACAACCTGCTTTATGTGATGACTGTTCTCTTCTCACCTCCAAGATGCCATTTAGTTTGAACTTGAACAAGGAATTTTGCTTTTGGGAGCATAAGCTAAGGTTGTGTCAGTTTGTTTCCTTCTTGCCACCCTCTCCCTCCAAAGTTGGTATGTTTTTGGAGTCAGCCTTCTGGCAGAACATGAAACACCACAGACAATCATAATTTTGTGTTAATGAAGTTGTCAGTGAACTAAAATCCTGAAGTGTTTAGTTAATTAAATATTAGAGAAATACCAAAAACTACAACAAGCCCTGCCATTTTAAGATTAAGTTCCATCTATTTGAATCTCAGCTTTCAGTATTACGCAGATTTTCTGCATTAACAATAAAGTCTAAAAACCAAGAATGAATGAAAAGCATGTTCTGATCAGTTAACCATGGAAAGCTAAAATCCTGTAGTTTAGCACCTGCCTACAAACCAAAAGTCATAGAAAAAAATTTCAGGTTGTGCTCTCATAGTGCTGAGTACTTGGAAATTAAAGAATTGCTGCTGTAACTATTTAAATGCCTTTTCTGTGATGTAATTTTAAAACTTTAGCTTTAAATGATCATCTGCACTCCTCCTTTACCACGTCCAGTGCATCCACCTAGACTTAGTTACATAATTCATTTTGCCCTTGCTTTAAGGTAGACCAAAGTGGTAGTGCTGTTGCCCTGTGAATCAGGAAGTTAGGACTAAGAATGTGTGATTTTTCTGAAACTCAGGTCAATGCTATTTAGGTAAACGTCCAGCTGGTGTGAAATAGGTCTCTAAAGGCACAGACTAGGAGTGATCTGGGCTGCACGTGCTGCCTCTTGCTGCCATTGAGGGTTCCCTATATTTGTGTAAATATTCTACAATTCAGGGTAGCAGTACATAGCAAACAGAGCATGTGCACTGGGGTGTGTGTTCCCCCCTAGGCTGTGCTTCTTTGCACACTGTTACATATTAAGTTGCTTCAGTTTATTTTTGTCACATAAAATGTATATGCCAAAACCTGAGGGATTTAGCATAGTCCCTTTTAAAGTGAAGGGTAGAGGAAAGGGATAATGCTTACTGCTGCTACTGGCTGGCAAAGTGTTGTATGCAAATGAATGTATTTTGCCTTTTTCTGTGGACAGATGGTAGTTTAAGGCAGTCCTAAAGGTATTTCTTCCCATTATGGTTTTGTAAAGCAGCACAGCAAATTGTCACTTTGTACACTGTTCTAATGGGACAAGGTTTTTACTGCTGGGTTGCTGCACAGCACTAAAACGATGTGAATTAGAGCTGGGTGCTGTATCCTGGTGAATCAATGTTTACAAGTGTCTGCAGTCATACACATTGGATTTCTGAGTGACCCTGCCTGTGAGGAATAATCGTTTCTGGCATCTTAATCTCCCTTCCTTTAGCACAGACGTCTAAAAATACAGGCCATGGTTGTGCTTAATTTTGTGAAATCCAGCAAGCAACTTTTAACTTGGCTGACTTCAGTGGATCCATCCAACCACCTCTTTCTCCCAGCTCCCAAAGAAAAATAACATTCCTGACTCAGGTCTGTTGCAGTCCTTCTAATGGTCTCCAGCTCTGAGTGGCAGAAGGGTCTTCTATTTTGTCCTTTGCCAGCCTCCTTTTGCTGATGTATAAAGAGTTGCTATTTGCTCTAAGAAACAGCTTGATATGCACTTCTGCAGTGACTCAGGGGAACATTACTGTCCAAATACAGCAGCTGAGGTACCCTTTGAAACTGAGAAGCCCTAACACCCACCTTGGCAGGACAGAGACTCAGCGTATTTGAAATTGCAGCTTCACTGCTGACCCCTATATTGTGTCTGTTTGGGGGTTTGAAATTTAGCCTTGGATCAAACTTGTTTCTGAAGTTATATTTATAACAAAAGCAGGAGAATAAAGTTATATTAAAAGAAAACTTATATAAAATTCCTGGGAAGGAAGAGATTAGATTGCTAAGGACTCCCCAAGCCTCTGGTTTTTCAATTATGAATAAGAAAGCAATATGAGCAGCAGCTGACTTGCTGGTCTGTCTTCACTTAAAAGTCAGAGCTTAGGCGTTAATTTAGAGGACTGAATGCTTTTTTTCACTAGAGCCTTTACACTTCCACCCTTCACAGCTAATATTGGTACTCTGTAGGGCAGGAAATATTACTAGACTAAGAATGCATCAAGGCTGAGTCTGCTTTTAATGGAATTAGTAGAAGTTTAACCGTTGCTTGTAAAAGGAGGAAGATTAGACCAAAAAAGATCTGTGTGTTAGGTATGAATCTGTATGATACAGATTTACTCACACCATTTTGAGTATATTTAAAAAAGATTGCCTCTTATTTTCTAGGGCATTATCTTGTTTTCTGTCTCTCCATAATTAGTTTCTATTTATGGAACAGATCAGATAAGTAGCTTCCAGATGTCTAAAGGATACATGTTTTTGCATGTAACAGTGTTCTTGCTTTATCTTTATGCAAATGCTTAATTATTAATGCTTTTTAAAGGACCACAGGAGGTATGTAGACTTTTTTTTCCCCTCTGTGGTTAATACCAGCAGCTTGGTTTTTTGCTTTCATTTGTAAGTACTTCAAACTCTGCCATAGAAAGGAAAAATTGGCTTTTATGTATTTAAATACACATAAAGATTAAAAGAATTGCAATCCTCATTTTTCAGTCACCTACCTCATGATAACAGATCTGTAATACGAGAGCTCTCTTTTACAAAATGCTATTACCACCATTTGTTTCCATTTTTCATCTTGGAAAAGCATTGTATTTCCAACCTAAATTCTTACTACATATTTTTAAGTTTCCTTATATTATACACACTTTTATATCTCAAGAGGTTAGCTAGTTTATTGCTTTTGACTTAATAAAATTATTTCAGGCAATTATGCTACTGAATTTTTTTAGTAAAATAATGTATGGAATTAAAAAAATAAGAAAAGAAATGATAAATAGAGTTACTATCACCCTGATGACAAAGCTGTGTGTTTAAATGCATGTTCCTGTGCACTGTATTCTCTATTGCTAGTATTGAACATTCTGTTCTGTATAAATTCAGTATCAGTTAACAGACCTTTGCGGTGCAAATAAAATGTAACTATTCGCCTTTAATGTCGTGCCAATAATGAAGTGGTAAATGCATAAACCAAAGTATTTAAGGCATGTAGGTATCCAAGGTACCACGTTAGTGTAGAAATAAAAGACACCATGGACACTGAGACACTTCTATTTAGAATGTGAGCCCTTTTATAGAGCAACAGCAACCTCCCTTCTCAACCTTCGACTGACCTCAGGTACCACACTGCCTTAAAGATGGGATAATAATGGAGATATCCTTTGTTTATAGTATCCTGTAGAACAAATGGGTTTTAGCAGTAGCTTTTGTATTTGTGCTATGCAAAATTTCTCAATAAATTCATTTCAGCTGTATTATTGTATCTTTAATTTTGGATTGTAAGGAGGGAGTGCTTTCTTAGGTTTTTTCTCTTCCTGTTAAACACTTATATTTAGTGTAAAGAGTGAAATCCAAATCTTTAATCATTAACAGGCCAAAGAACTGTTCAAGAATAAAAAAAGTCAGTCAATGCAGTTTAATAAAAGCTATATAATCAAATGAAATTATATATTAGTGTGCATTTATACTGTTGTATTTTCTATAAAGAACTAACCAGTCTATAAATCATAGTTATGTAGGTACTTACCACTTTAAAAGCAGCATCAAGTGGAATTGGTGAAAAATCCCCAAGGTGTAATCAATAATTGTTTAAAGTGATGAGCCTTTGTGGTATTATTTTCAAGTGCACCATCTGAAATCAGAAGAAATTTACCGAAAGTTTTATATTTTGTTGAAAAGAAGTCGCTCAGACGTATATTAACTGCAAAATCCATGTCTGTTGCCTTCTACAGAGTACAAGGACAGTGTTTTATTCTGAAAATGTCTTTTAAAAGCTGGGTAACTAGGTAACTTACACTGTGCCACATGAAAGAGTTTGGATTGCATTTTGTGAAGCTGAATTCCAGTGCAATGAGTGAAGGAAACAGATGGAGTAAGAGGAGGACAGATGGGTATCAAAAAACTACAGCTGCCGTTTTCAGTACCTGTGCATTAACTGCCATAAATCAATTTATTTTCATTTACTGAAACAGGAAAATCATAGATTATTAAGCCAAAGCACTACAGGTCCCAGAACCACTGTATGTTGAAAGCATCTATTTGTAGTATTTAATAAGGGTCCTAAATGAACTGCATCTGAGAATAAGTTTCTGTGGTTAGAACGTCACCACCAGTCTGGTCATTTCATTCTGCCAGGGAGATTTATACATCTCTCATCCCGTGGGGGGAAGATTCGTTGGTTATTAGTTGCTGCACTGGACAGCTTTAATGTTTTCCTTGTAGACAAGAGGTGGGCTACTGAAGTGATGCAGTGAGTGCTACGGGACTGCTCTGCCACAAGGCTTCAAGCAGCGTGTGCAGGAGCTGAACCTACAGAGCCCCGAATCCAGGCTGAGCGTGCAGGAGGCCACTTCCTCTCTCTCTTGCAGCAGCAGCTTTGAATTGCAAGACATGAAATGGTGGTTTAGAAAATCAAAACGCTATTACTGTACATATCAATACACCAGTAGTCCTTATTTGCTGTGTGGCACAGCTGCTCTGTCACATACTTGACCTTGACCCAATTTGATCATCCCTGTGGCTAAACAGGAAGTTCAGCTGCGAGCCAAATAATTTCTCTCTACCCCTCACCCCACCAGTTACTGCTAGCTTGTCGCTGATACTGTTGAATTTTTATATGAACACCTGTCCATTAGAAATTGGATGGTGTCCATCCAGACAATTTATTTTAGAATGTCTTGCAATTAGTGGACTGGGAAAATTGTAAAATGCAAATAGAAATCACCCTTATATTAGAAATACGTGAGAAATTAAGAAATGCAGGTCAGAATGTGTAATAGCTCTCTTTCTTGTTGCATTTATATCAGGAAGTTTTATGCCTAGAGGCACTGCACAAAATTTCCACTATATTTTGGTGCAGCAAAAGCAGAAGTATGAAAATGTCTGTAACTTGAGTATCTTGGAATTGGTTTTCTGTGAGATTTTTATCACAGTTGCTTTTAAATTTTCCTGTGAATAGTTTGAATTAAAAATTCACATTTGAAAAACTTTTTTCTGCCTAACTTTCAAATTAAAAAATAATTTTGGGGGTTAGAATCACTACTTTATGTGTTAAAACATAACTGAAATATGGTGGTTTGTGATCAGGTGTAAAAAGATTGGTTAAGCTTTGTCCCTGAATCTATTTAATGCAATTTAGAGCCTAATGTGGTAAACCCTGAAGTTTTTACCTTTGTTAGCTGTTTGTGGGTTACCTGCCCAATATTGCCTCATTCAAGGTGAGCATTGTAATGGCAGCTGTCATCTGTGCTGAGACTGGGGTACAGTCTTCAGCTATCAACAAATCCTGTTCAAAATGCATCATCTTCTCCCACCATTAAGCAAATCTCTGTTGGATTGGGATGTAGCCTATGAATCAGGCAAATAGTTCAGAAGGGATGTGATGGGATAAATAGGATGCAAGATGGTTTGCCTTGGTTTCATAACTGAAGTGGAAGAGAAGTCATTGGTTGGTTTCCTTCAATTAGGAGATATTAGCAATCCATTTTCAGAATGGCTCAATTTATGCAGATTAAAATATACTAGCTTTTTATTAATTTTTTTTTTGAGTTGAGAAACATAAACATAGTTGTCATTATTTTTTTTTCAGTGAGGCGTCTTAGAAAATTCTGTCTCTCCACAGTAATTGAGCTGCTTCTGCTTCCCCACCAATCATTCATTTTCCAGTGTGAGTTTTGAATAAAATAAGTGTGAAATATTTCCTTTAAGAAGGTAGCAGATAAACTGTAAACTACACAGCATTCTTAAAGTATCGATCCAAAAGAGACAGTTTAAAATCTTGACCAGGGTCAAAACAGTGAGAAACTATTTCTGATTTTTGTAATTTAAAGAAGGAAAGGAATTATAACTTATTCATTCTAAAAGCATAGAACTGCTTCATGAATTAAACTCAGACTTGAATTTACAATTTACTGCTATAATTATATTGAAAACAAACATCCTTGCAACACTCAAAACAGTGACTATTAAATCTCTATTAAATGTCATGGCCACTAATGAGTCTGCCCTAATAGATAACCCTTCAGCCCATTGAAATCTGGCAGTGTCAGGAGCATCTTGATACCAGTATGGAAGAGCAGTGTAATTAGTTTGGTGTATATAAGTTAGACTCGAAGAATCCTGGGAAAGGGAGAAGGCCATGCTGCTGTCAATACTTCTCATCAGTAAGTTTAAGTGATGTGCAATTTCATTTATGTATTTGATTTGTATTCAGCCCGGGCTGAGACGGCCTTTTCTCAATCTGCCTGATCATTTTGAATTCCCTGGAGGGAATGCTTTTAGAAAAGACAGCAATCTTGCACAGTGCTCTTGCTGGTGACGAAATCTGGGGCTTCTGGCCCTGACATATAGACAGCAAGAACGTGTATGTACTGCAGAGAAGAGGGCTCTTTGTTAACCACCTCCTGGCAGACTTTTGCTATTATGTGCTGAAAACTCATACCCAAGGACTAAGGCTAATCTAAGTTGCAGCAAAGATGAAAACTCTCTAAAGTCGTCAAAACTCAAGTGCTTTGTCTTGTTCCTACCCATTATGAAAGATGGTGTGCTGGTTTAAATGTTTGCTGGAGCTTGAATCCCTGTGGGTTTGGTTACACGCTTCTGCTCAGGGAGAGTCCATAGACTTTAGCTTGTTAAGGTGATCTAAGGTGTGAAAGAGCTGTGGGGCATACATGGCAAAAGAAAGGTCACAGTGTTATTACAAGTACACATGGGAATAAATGTCCACTGTGTTCACTGGGTTTGGAGCATCTGTCAAGAGTTGAGTGTCCAGCAAAATTCCCGTATAGGAAATTACTCTTCCCAAAGAGCTGTTTCTTCCTGTATTTTTGTCAGGCATCTGATCGATTGTAGTTAAGTTGAACTTCATCAGGTAATCCAACAGTTGAAACAAATGTATTCTGTTCACCATGTGTAAGCAATAGGTATGAATTAGTCTAAGGGACTAGTTAGTAAGTGAAGCAAACAGCAGATTCAATTCTGTACATGAAATTAGAATTTTATCTTTAAGCTTTTGAGATCACATTTTGCAATAATGAAAAACCTTTCAAATAAGTTACTTTAGTCTGGTTCTGCTTTGTTATTTCACTGTTAAGTGGTAGACTAAAAATGAAACTTAAAATTCAGTGTATTTGTTGGTGTTAACACCATTTCTGTTGTATCTTTGGGATTCTCACTTACTATTCTTAGTTCCTTAATCAAAAACATTTAAAAAAAAAAGGTTCCAGGCAAGCACTTTTTCTCCTGACACTGACTGTTCTTGTTGAGATTATTGAGATTTCAACTTCTTTATGAGGTGAAAGATGGAAGTATCATGGCTTGAGGCAGGTTTTAAAATTTTTAAAATTTTTGAGCCATGGCTAAAGCTAGTTTAGATCACTTGGCATGGCCTTGAGTGAATGTAGGAACAAGCTGAGAGGAGGTGGTTAGGTCCAGACAATGAAAAATAAACTTAGACAAACAGGAATATGATGAAGAAAAATGTAAATGAAGGTATAAAGAAACTTAAACTGAAGACAGAACAGTGATTATTATAGATAGCATAGCAAAAAACCAAAGGAGCAGATAGAAAAAAAATTCAAGTGTAAAAGGGTTGAGAAGTTTTCTGGAGATAACACCTGTCTGACTTCTTTTGTTCCAGACTCTGATTCCATGACCCTCCGCACTTTTTTTTCTTTTTTAATTTCTCACTAGTCACATGAAAAAATTGCAGCAATTAATCAGAAAACATGGAATGTCAAGCTTTTTGTGTGAAGAGAGGGAATGTAGGTGCAGTATGCAGAAAGATTTCTAGAACACTGAAGAAAAAATGGGATGGAGAGTCTGAAGACATTTTTTTGGATATTTAGCTCTAACAGTCAAGTGTTAATAATTTGGAGTGCTAGAAACAGGAGTCAAAGCACCTTGTTGTCTGTATATCGTTAGTAAAGGACCACCTGTGAACGAGATAACTTTAAAAATATCCAGTTCTGAATATCTGACACTACTTTTTTCTGCCTTTAAACAACTATATTAGCAGAATAATAACTCATATTGTTTTTCCTTGGATACTTAAATTTATATATATAAAACTTCCTACAAATACAAAATACTGGGTGCAGACACAAATAAGAAAGTGTTAAGCAAGCAAGCTTTGTAAGGAACCTGATTTTCTGATGATGAATGTTCTGCAGAATGGCTATCATGAGACATCCTCCTACTTAGCAGTAGGAGTGGGATATATAACTAAATATCTCATCAGAATGATGAAGATCATGTTTAAGGTACATTCATTTTCCCCAGCCCTTTTTTTTCCCCCCAGACATCCAGCTTGCTAAAGAATTTATCACTGCAAAGGATGATGCCTAGTGTAGAACTTATTTCCTGCCAGCTGTCTTTCACAGGTGTTTGTGTGACCTCATTCCCTTGACTCCATCCAAAAGGAAAGGTGGAAGATCCGTGCCATTGTATGCCCTTGCATTGGAAAGTAGGTGTTCCAATGCTTGATTTTTGCCATGCATTCACTCAAGCCAGAGTACTTCAGTAAACTTCAGCAGGAATATTTTTAAGCAAGCATAAAACAGTTATGACCACCATCATACTTGGTATACTTAAAGCTAAGGACTGATGAACTATTGATGAAGAACTGGAAACCAGTGGTTATACTTAAAACTTTTAGAATGAAGTGTTTTTTCTCCTTTCTGTAGCTGTTTCTGTAAACCTAGAACTGACTCTCAAGTGTTGGTTTGTTCTGATGGCATTTCCATTTGGAAATGTCATGTATTTCAGGAGAAATTTTATTCGTGGAAGATCTTGAATTGCAGCCTTTTTAAGCAAATATTTTCCTTGAGAAGCTGAATGGAATTCTAAATATACCCCATTCTAAACTTTAAACCTTTTTTTAAAAGCTTCTATTAAAATATGGAATCAGAGTTAGGAAAAAACCCCAACATCTTAAATTAATCTAAACCAATCTAATAGAGGATTGTGTGTGTTTGTCTGTACATGACAATGTAAGTCTAATAAATCCAAATACAAATAGCCATTTCTTTTGTAATGGCTGTTACAGACTGTAAGTAGGGCATCTGTATGCTGCCTGAGATGAAGTGGTCGCTTCTTCATTGAGTGGCAGCAGCAGCAGAATTTTGACTGCTTTTAAAATAGGTGTTCATTGCAAAGTTCATGCCATCCTCACTAAACTGAAGCTCTTCTGTGTTTAGATGATATAATGACCAAGGTCTAGTCCTGCAGCCTACAATTATTTGAGTTATTTTTGCTTTGTGCTGAAGTCAGCAAAAATTTATCACAGGTCAGGGACTTAGAACTGGCTTTTTGTGGTTGTTGAGCACTGTAATTCCATGCCAGCTTGACTTACAATTATGTTCCTGACATCTTGCTAAGTTTCTGTCTATTTTATATGCAGTGACAAAGGCCGAGTATATTTTAAACAGAGACTTATCATAATATTTTACAGTCTCATTAAGACTTTTGGCCAGTCTGATCTACAGTTTCATCTTTTTTTAATGCATTTCCATTTTCTCTATATTGCCTACACATACTGAATTTAGAGGAGACTTTACTTCATGAAGTGTCTGCTTTTGTTACAGTCATTTTACACTTCTTTCATCATTATTGCATGAGATTTGTATTGAGTATATAATTTAGCTTGCGTCTTGCTCTGTGTTCAATCAAAACATGAATTTTCTGCCATAACACTTTCATAAAAAGAAAAAAAAAAAGAAAGCACTTAAACAGGATAAGGGTGTTCCAGCATGGTGTGCCAATGTGACACATCATACTTGTGTATGCAGGTTTGAATCCCCTGCAGCTTGGCAGTGTCTTAAATTTCTTAAATGGCTGATGAGTTTTTGGTTGTTTATGTGAAGGGTTTCAGGACTTCTGCCTGCAGTTCATAACAGAAAAGCTTCTGGCACTGTTAAGACCCTTTTTGTGCTGGCTGGAAGTCCCAAGGCAGAACAGGCAGGGAGTCAAAATTGCTGCAACAGACGTGAAATCCTGGCTACACTGACTTCAGTGGGAGTTTTGCCATAGATGACAGTGGGCCAAAGCTTTAATCCAGAAGTAGTCTTCCCTTGTTGATAATCCCAGTGTATGCCCTAGGGAAGATTGCTGCCACCCAGACTGTGTTTGTCTGTGCAGAGAAGATGTAAGTCTCTTATGGTGTCACACTGTGCCTTTCACAAGCACAGCACTTCTGGGAATGAAATTGGGACAGAGGAGAAAGAAAATCCTAAGTGTGGACACATGCTGTCTTATTGCTCATGTCCTGAGTCATTCCAGAAACATGGATCAAGCACTCTGACCTGAGCAAGATTAGCTTCTTGAGACTGCAGAAGAGGGAGTCATCAGTGACTGCAGCCAGTGCATCTCCCAGTCCCTGCTTCTGCATTTGCAGATTATCCCTTTAGTGACAGACTTTTAGTACGTGAAGCAACACTACGTTCATTAGTTCAGTCCTACTTAGCCCATGCAGACCGAGTTATCCATGTAAATGTGATCTAGTGAGCTATTCTCAGAGATGCTTCATAAATTTTTATGTTAAATGACAGCAGCAAATGGGAAGTGTTTGATACTTTTTTAGTTACGTGGAAAGTATGTGGTGCAGAGGATCAGAATTTGTGTTAATCAGTGCTGATTGAAAGAGGAACTCGTCTAAGTTGTGCCAGGGGAGGTTTAGATTGGATGTGAGGAAAAATTTCTTCACTGAAAGGGTTATCAGGCACTGGAACAGGCTGTCAGTGAAGTGGTTGAGTCACCATCCATGGAAGTATGTAAAACATGTAGATGTGGCACTTAAGGGCAAGGTTTGGTGGTGGACTTGGCAGTAATAGGTTTATGGTTAGACTTGATGATCTTAAAGTTGGGGTTTTTAAAAATGATTCTATAAGAAGAAAAGCAGGTAGAAATAACTCCTCGTCCTTAGGGAAAATACATTTTATTATTTCTGTCAGGTTCCCATTAGAAATATTCTCAAGTTGTCTGTTTTCCAAAAGTATTTATTCTCTTATGCATTCTGCCTAAAACATCATTTTGTTGCTTTGTGAAATTCAGAATCATTTAGAGTTGTAAATAATACTCATTCAATCAAGTACAAAATAAGAAACCATTTCTGCTTCACAGTGCTGGAAGTAAAAATAATCTCTGCTATGTGTTACTGTCGTAAGTCTTTATTAAAAAAAAAATAGAAATGTAATTAAAAACATTTTGGGGAGTTTTTGAAGAGTCAATGTTTGCTGCCTATCTGTATACATCCCAAATGTATGAAAAGAAATTGCTATTGCGGTTTCTGTGGTGGCAGAAATTAAATTCAAAAGTTGTTTACACAGGTAACAGTTCATTCATTCCATATTGTAGGTGGAAACTCAGTATTTTTGTCTGTAATGAACTGAGAAGGCTCGTTAACTTCAAAGCATTGCAACAGTGGTTTATCCCATATGAATGAGAATGTATAGGCACAATACATGTATCCATTATGCTTATACAAGTCTTGTGCTAATTTTACAGAAAAAACAAAATAAGCAAGTAATTTTGCTGTAATTAACTTCACAGAAAATTACCACATTCATTGTCTTACTTCAGTCTTCACAGAACTTGCTTCATTTCTACAAAGATCATAGGTGGTGGCAACCCAAAGAGCACTTGCATGTTGGGTAATCATAATTTTTGGGTCTGAATGTGAGATAGTGTGCTAGCTGAGCATGATTCTAGATTTAGATCTCAGTCAGTCCCTTCAACTGCTCCTGAAGCTTTGAATCCTTACAACATTCAATTCCTTAGTAGAATTCAAGTATTAATGAAGTGAATGAGATAGTCTTGCATCATCCAGAACCATGAGGTGTGTACGAACATGGAAGATATATTCAGAGATAATGTTTCTGGATTCTGATACCTTTAGGATGTATTTTGGGAGCAGAAATTAACTGCTGCTTCTTCTGCACTTCACAAGAAGTTCTGTTTGTGTTTTATCTTTTCTGTAGTTTATAGAAAAGGTTGGTCTTTGAGAGAACATTCTTTCAGGAAATAACTTATTCTTAGAGTATTAGACCTCTTTTTTGGGCATGTCTATGTGTGGCTTTTGCTATTATCTGTTTTCTAGTCTTGCACTTTTTTTCCCTTAAGACTTATCTGCTTATCATTAATTCCTGCCTGAGCACCTCACATTATATAATGACACTTTAAATCTCATTAGCAAGACACTGGATATTTCTTCAGAATCATTCATTGCATTTTTATTGTGATGAGCAGGTATAAAGCAGTTCCTATTCCACAATAATTTAACTCATTCTACTACTCTCTTCATGCCAGTTCTGATTTGACATGTCTACTCCTTGAGCTATCTGCATCAATCTCATTTTTATATGACAAAGCACTGTATACTTCTATGCAGGTCTATAAATAAAAAGCAATAAGCTGACATCTTTCACCTATATCAAATGTATTTCATACCCTTTTCTTCTGGTTTACTTGCTATTAAACTTATGTCTCTTTATATCTGTTGTCTGTCTGTAGTTCCCGTGTCCCTCTGCCCCTTTTCTCTCAATTGACAGAATTTTCAGCTGCAGATGAAGTGTAATACCTCTTCTACCTCTGTGCTGATGGGTTCACACAGGCATTGCAGACAGTTTTTCTGCTATGGTATATAAAATAAACTGTCTACAGCCACATATTTGCGTTCACACATATAAAGTACTGCTTCTTTCAAGAGATATGTCTAATATAGGAAGAAAGTTGAGGATCTCACTAAAACCTGTCTCTGAAATCAAGACAAGGCTAAAAACCCAGAAAACGATGAGCTGAGATCACTGTCAACTCAAAGTTCCCAATGACCTAATCAGGCCACTTGCTACACAGCAGTATCTAAGATATTTTAAGTGTTCATGTTGTACTTGTGCATGGAAATTGTCCTATGTTTGTAAAATTCTGATGGAAGTTCATGTAGTCTTTTTCAACACTCAGCGACAGAGGTCCCTTGCATGTAACTGGTCTCCAGGACTGAATACTGGTGTCAGGCTGGCTGATAGCTCCCACCCATCAGACATGGGAGCAAATTGCACTCGTTGCTCTGGGACATGCAGCAGGTTGCTTTTGCTTTTATTCACACTGCATGTTACTGTGTCTTGTCCTTGTGGCTTGCTTATTGTCCCTGCTCTTTAGCCCCTGACTCCTGCTCTGACTCCTAGAGCTCCCACTTGCAGCGCAGTCCCACTCTGGGTTTTGGTCACTTAGCTCACTCACTGGCCATACTCCTATTTCTCATCCTCTAGCATTCCATGATTTGTCCAGTTCTTACTTAGGATCATCTTAACTAGATCTTTTATCTATTAAAAAAACCCAGGAAGTTGAGCAGAGATTTTGATGAAATTTTTGTATAAGTAATTTAACACTTTCTTCATGTTATTGTTGTAAACTGTTGTTACTCCCTGTTAATGGTGTTTAATCATTCAGTATTTTAAAACTTTAGGTATATTGGCCTTTAAAAAGTAGTCTGTAAACCCTGTAATACCTAAAAGAACACTTTTAATTTACAAGCAAAAGAGATTAAGACTCATTTGTAAACATGTTTGATGGAAGGATCTGTAAGATCTAAGACAAATACCTTGTAAATAATGTGAAATTTTTAAGAATCACAAATTATGGTGACAATATGGTCTGTTACACCCAAAAAAGTGACAGGATTTATAAATCCAAGTAAAGAGTTATAGAGAAGTAAGGGAAAAGGAGTAGATACTTTGAGTGTCAGCAGAAATAGCTGATGCATTTCAGTTTGAATTTTATTCTCGTTTAGCAAGATCTCTAAGTAAAGATGTGTCTCTGGGTTGTTTTAAAATGTAAATGTGTCAACATTAAAAATAGATTAGATCATATGAGAGGATGGAGAAAAAGACAACAAATTCTGAATGGTGAGGTAAATCAACATGCCCTCAAGTGGTAACAATCAGATCTTTAGGGGTACTAGAATGCTTCTTGTCTTTTTTTACTTCCTTTTTCAGATGTTAGGCAAAATCCCATTAAGTTGAAGTCACGATTAGCTCAACTGCAGAATCACTTTTTAATTGCAAACATTGCTGTGGCTATTTTTGATATCAATTGAATTCATGGCATTCTTCAATATTACTGATGGAGGCAATGACACAGAGCATTGCAAAGCCTGCCAGGGTACAGTGTATTGTACAGTATCAGCATGGATGCAGTGCTCAGGTTTCTCCTCAGAAACACACATCTGAAGGTTCTGATCCTTTAGGTATTAGGGTGATATTGGGGTCTCATGGGCACTACCACACAGGCTTCTGATCTGTAGAACTGAAATGTGAGATCATAATCTAAACAAAGGGAAAACACAAAACATAACTAATCTTCTTTTGCTTTACTACTTCGGTGCTTTGGTGACTAAGCCTTTGTGTGTGTGTGTTTGTGAGATGTAGCTTTTACTGTAGGCTTGTTTAGTGTAACAGCATGCTGTATCACTAATTGTTATTCTTAGTGGGTTTTTCACTTCCTATTTTTTGGAAGCTGTTTGAATGCCAAATAGTAGCAATCATCTGTCAGATAATAGATAGGAATCTGGAATTGTAATTAAATGTAGCTACAGTACATGCACTTAAATACTAATTAAACCACACTGACTCTGAGGTCGTAAAATGAGTGATTGTACTAGACCCAAATCAAAAACAGATCTTGTCAATATAAGACTTTTTTCATTCCTAATTTTTGTCTTGCATAGAAAATAACTAAGTAGCTCTCATTAAAAAGAGAATTTCTGTCTCAAAATTCTTACAATGTAAACAAAGCCTTCTGAAAGATTTGATCTTCCACCATTGGAATGCTATTCCAAATTGTTCTTGTGTTAGTTTGCAAAGCGTTTCATTAGTTTTATGAGGATTTTTGTATTAAGTGTATTTTAGAGCTAAGACAGGAAAGGAGGCTATATTTACAGTTCCCAGAACTTCTCATTGTAACAGTTTTCATTCAGTTGCTAGGAACTTAGCCAAACTTTTAAAGTATTTGGGCTGAAATGTGTTGTATTATGATACAGACTTTAATTATGTGAGAGCACACTATTCTTCTCCAACTCTTTCTCTGCCTGCCTCATTCAGGTCACAAGATGGATAATACTCGTTTAACAGACAGTTTGCAAATATATAATTTAAAAATGCACTTCATTCAGTTTGTGGCCCCCTGGCTGACTGCAGCATTCAAATCTTTCTCTGAATAGGACACTATTGATTTCCTCAAAAGACTGATGGGCTCCATCAAAACTACAAATGTTAGTGTCTCCCTTTTGTAATATTCCTGTGAAATGAGTGTTTACTATTATTTCTGTTTTACAGCATGGTACTATGGCACAATAATATATCGTCAAAGCACAGACCAGTTTGGGTGACCAATGTGAAAAAATCACCACCTAATTTCTTGAAGAACACAATTTTTAGTATTTGTCCAAAGCTCGAGTTTTTAATACTAGCAAGTCACCTATGAATTGTTAAAACTTCTGCAAACCTAAGCCTTTGTGTGCCAGACTGTGTGCTCAGAATACACAGCAGTTTTGACTGCACCAATGTGCCCGGGTTCATGCAGGAAGCAGTGGCAGAACTTAAGGAAATTGAGTTCTCCGCTCTACTTTCTTTAGCATGAAACCTAGACCTTCTTTCATTTCTGTAGCAAAGGAAAGTGGGATTACAAACATCAAGGTCATTCTCTACACAGCTGGCTTTCATCTTCTGAATCTCATCTTTTCTGTGCACTGCAGTGACAAGATTTTTCTATTTAAATTATAAAGTGCTGACTCTTGATATTTCGCAGATAAGTGGGAATCAGCAAGACATATGGTTAATTTTCACTCTTACTCCCATAGAAGAAATATTTTGTTTATGTAATATGGAAATCTTTGTCATAATCTTTGTTCTTGAGTTTAGCTTAAAACCCTTACTGGCATTTTTACTCCAGTCACTTGCAAAAGGCACATGCTTGGGATCTACATGAAGAGCAGCCCATGCTGTTTTTGTTTTAAAATTATACCAGTATTTCAGGTCCACATTGAGATACACTGGACTGACCTAATGACACATTTCAGAATTCTTATCTGGTGTTATCTTCAACACATCTTTACTAAAAAGTGATTTGATGATAGAAGCTGGAAATTTCTCAGTAAACTGACTTTTTTTTTTTTTTTTTCCTGTTCTCATGCAAGCAGCCTACTTTTGAAAATTTTGAAATACGAACCAAGAGCTTCTTTTACAAGGTGGAAAAGTACACAAGCCCCTGCTCTGGGGCTAAAAATCTGGACATGGGGGGCTCTGCAGCTGAGACTGATTTAACCACCCATGGCCATGTGGTCTTGCCCTAATGTGGTAAAAGACAGCACTCCCAACTGTATTGGTTGAAATGTATACTATACTGACATAGGCATACTAACTCAGGAAGACAGCTTTTTCTGGAGAGTTATTTTTAACCTAGATCAGTTCATGATGTGGTTTATAGTAGAATTTCACAAGCATTTACAGTGCTTCAAAGGAAAGGCAGGAACTTCTTAAGACAGCTTTTCTCTGAAGTCCATTGAATTTGGAATTACAAGTTAAGCATTGCAGTATGACACCTAATTAACATCCTAAATCCTGTCTGTGCAGTTAGTTACAAACACTGTCAGTTCAGGTCAGGATTAACATTTTGTCTTATTCTAACCCACTTAGATGGAATCTGTGTTTATGGCAGCAAAACTGAGCTACCTTGCTCAGCTTTTATGTATAAAATGGAAAAGGATGGAGATCAGACATTGAATAAATTCACAGGCAGAATGCCACTGCTGCTGTTGTTTGGTTTGTTTTTCCGAACAGAACAGTTGTAGGTGTACATTAAGGGATATAAAACCAGATACACAAGATAGTACATTGACTTAAATTAAGCCTCAGGAAAATGAGTGTCAAGAACAGAAGGAAGAATTTTTTATGCCCTGTCATTGGGCCAATAGGGATATGCGGTCAGCTGTTACCCAACTGAAAAGAAATCTGATCCATGAGATAAAAATGAGAAAATTAGTTTCGTGTGTGTGTTTTGGTTTTTGGAAATCTTCATAATAGACATCTAATTCATCTTTTAAATTGTCCCACAAGACTCAGGAATAAGGCTGCACCCTAGACTTCATTATGAACCGCAACGCAGGGAGGCAGGATCGTGATCATGAACAGAATATTTGGTACTCTGCAAGTAAACTGAGCCCTATGTCCTTAGAACCTGGCATTTTGATATTAATAGGTGGGCACAGTGGGTGGGTGAAAAGACTTCAAATTACCTTTTTTTTTTTTTCCCTTAGGAAATAATCAATTCTTGTGGGGAATCTCAGTGTCTAATTTCTTTTGTTCGTTTGTATCTCATGGCTTTTGCCATCTTCTAGGCCTGATTAATGCATCTCCAGGTCACCAGGGAAAGGGAATACAGTAAATAAGTACAAAGGTTGTTCTAAACGTTAAGTATCAGTAGGAAGCAGAGATTGGAGAACTTACATGTGTTAGGCAGAATGAACAGTTTTCCTTTATTTTTTAAATGGCAGTGTGGAAAGATGGCTGGTTGTAAAATTAGAGGAAACGGAGACGTTACATTCACATCCTAACAGAAGTTATAACAGTACGGGAATTTTAGGGTAAGATATAGTTGTTGCTCCCTGGATGGAATGTGGTGCATGCTTGAGATCTACTCCACGATGATTCCCCGCATCCACAATCTGCAACTTGCTGAAGGGGATGGGATGGAGGGTGGAGCGGAGTGGGGGCACCGTGGCTGGGCTCTGTTGAAATCCTTGCAGGAAGGGGAACTCGATGGTGCTTTGCAGCTGAGAAGCCACATAGCACCTGTCAGCCAGGGGAGAGAGGGGAGGATGTCCTGCTGCTGAGCCAACACCTGTGGAAAATCCCTCTCCTTAGATGAACTTGGTTCATTATAGCCTAATTGTAATATTAACACACACCTCCATCCCAAAGTGCTTCCAAGGTGCACCCGCCTCTCTCTGGGCATGCGTTCTACATTATTTTTGACTGTATCTTTAAAACCAAAGTGAGAGAATTTTACACCAATCAGTAAAAAAGGTATGTATGGCCAGAGTCACTCAAGCTCCACCTAAATGCTAAGAAATTGTATAAAAGTAAGTAGAAAACAGGGGAAAAGTTAGGGAAGACTCCATTGTAACTGCTGGGATGAGCTGACAGGTTGAATCTGTCTTCTCACTCATAGGGATGTCTATTGGGTAAGAACCGTGCTCTGTATGTGCCAAACACTTTTATTGGAGATTAGAGCTTGTCTGTATATTTCTTTGAATATGTTTTCGTGTCAGATACTATCACTGGCAACTCTTAAACCTTAACCTGTCACAGTTTTCTGTTCATAAGGAGTGTTATTCTGTAAACTGTCGGTGCGAGTCCTTCGCGGGCGCTGGCAGTCGTTGGCAGTGGGTGACATACTCAAATAAAGAGGGACACTCACTAAGGGGTCATAAAGTGGGAAGGCCTGCTGAAGGGTCTCCCTTGTGGTGTTGGTGTGTCCCTGAATAAGTCAATAGACCACCCTCCAATGCAGCAGGGCTGCTCACTGAAGGGTCCCCCTCACAGGACGCTGACAGACTGGTTGGACTCAAGGAGCTTGGCTTTCCTGGGGCGCTGACAGACAAATACTAAGAGTTGAGTAAATCCCCCACACTAAGGGTAAAGGACATCTCTCCTTTCCACGTGACACAGTGCTATCATCTGTAGTTTATTATAGCTAAATAGAGATGGTCATAGCAGAAATAAGTCAGCAAATCATACTGAACTGCACCCTGAATAACTGTTTTACTAAGAGTGTCCTTCAAACTATCATTCAGAATTTCTGCTGTTTTTCAGTTTTGTGCAACTACTCAGTTTTATAAAACTTTGTGGATTTTTTTGTATTTATCCTTTGTCAGTTTTTGTATTAATATAACCATACCCTTTATAAATCATAGAATATTTCGGGTTAAAAGGAACCTCAAAATTCCTCTAGTTTTAACCCCCCTCTATATAGATGTAGATTAAAAACATTAAAAGTAAGCCACCTTACACATTTAGGTAAACCCATTACTGAAGGTGAGAGGGACAACCCTAATTACTCTTTCCCAGTAACAACTTTCATGAGACTGTCTGAAGACTCTAATCAAATGAAGAGATTTTGTCCTGCTGAGCAGCTGTCAGTAAGAAGGTTCTCAACTAATATTAAATGTCTTTCAGCAAAATATTGTCTACATCTGAACAAGAATTTTTATTTTCTGTACAATATTGTAATAAGAAGTATTTCTCTAGAAGTCATCCTTCATCAGCAGTGTTTGGAATTATTCAGTAGATTGCCAAAAAGAAAAAGAAATCATTTAGAGAATGTAATATTGCAAGGTGACACACAATTATAGACCTGCAGCAGTGTCAGCCAGTTAGATATTAATTTTTGTTAACTTCATGGAGCTTGCTTTAATGTTCAGGAAAGAAGACTGCAAAATTGAAAACATATAACCGGTTGCAAAACTATTTTTATAACCCAAGGAAAAATAACTCTGTCCTGAAAGATTAAAGTCCCAAATGTCTGAGATTTGTAATAAATAAAATATAATTTTCTTTCTTCCAGTGAAGCATGCACATTAATTCTGTGTGTATTCTTCACCAGCAACTGGAAGCAAGCTTGGTAGAATTTTCTTTCTATAATCAGTGTCACTTATCTACATCCCTATGGCAGCACTATTGCAGGCTTACTAAAAGGTTTTTGGAGAACTGCTGACAGATACAGATTGTCCTCACGAACCTATCCTGGCAACACAGAGAAAAACACACCTCAAGGAGGTTCAATTCACTGGACCACTGGAATTTATTTGAAAAGTAGCAGTTTTCACAGCTAACTCCTATATTTCTAAAGGGAACCATAAATAGGAACAAAGGGAAGAATCCCAGGATACGTATTGAGCTGTTAGTACTTTATCTCCACTGCCTGATGACATGAAGTGGTCAGCAAATGCACCTGAAGAAGTCTAAGCTAATAGGCCATCAGGTACCCATAGTGTAAAATGTTTTTGGAAAGGAGATGTAAGGTTTGACATCTTGTGACCAAATAGCTATATTTGTACCGGAAATCATTGTGGTTATTTTTCTTTTAAAGAACAACCATATTAAAGTACTTTAAACATTTTTCTTGATCTTACACGGGCACTCACTAAACCTTTTTTTTTTTGCCTTAAATAGTGAAAGTGATGTGTCTCTTCATAGCATCTCAGAAGTTCATTGCAAGATTCACTGGCATTCACAGTGTATTAAAAAACCTGGTATGAACATTAAATTCAGTGACAGCACAATCTAAAGTGAAGTTGCTGTGGTGGTACCTTGCTATGGCTCAGGAGCTGACATCAAAATTGAGTTAAAGACAATTTTGTCTAACAACCTATGTTACACAAGAATCTTCCTTAATGAGGCTGTAAAAACTTTGAATTTTCAGAAATCGCAGCAAAGTGCATGGAATAGTTTATAATGTAGATTTCACTGGCAGCATGTAGTTTCTTAACTGTGTCTAGCCCAATGACATGAAATCTGTTACAGTTCCCTGTGGGAATGCTGTGTGTGCTGTTTTCTGTGGCTTCATCCACACCAAGATAACCCATAGGAAAGGGAAAAATCTCAGCTCCTAGCCTGGAAGGAAAAAGACCAAAAAATTGTCTACATGCAATATACCTTTGAAGAGGTAATAAGAACTGTAACCAGTGCATAGATTTCTATCTGGAAAAAAGCATTAACTGTTAGGAGATGTGAAGAGTGATGATCTTAGAATAATTATTCATATTATTGGGGGAAGTGGCTACAGAATGTGCAATAATAACACAAAAATATCTAAAAATACTTTTTGACCAAAAAAAACATTCCAACTTTTCCCTCCCGTTATTTTTTTTCTCATTAAAATCTAATGATGTTATTTTTCCACTATTCTGAATCAGTATTGTGCTTTAAATGCTTTTTCATTCGAAACATCTTTTCCCACTGCACCATTCCCATTTTGTAAACAAGAGTGGCACTAACGTATAGATCAAAGCACACTGGTAAGAGAATGTAACTAGCAATTCCATGAGAAAATGCGAGATCTTTCCTGGAAAGGACGATATGGCTAAGTTGTCTTAATATCCACTAGTGGAAATGGAGCAAAATTTAAAAAAATTGTTTTTCATTTGTACATTTTTTAACACTTGTACATTTGTACGTTGTTTCCCAAAGAGACAAATTCTGAATGATATCTTTAGAAACCAGTGGAACTGTTAACTCTAGCAATCATTGAATTTTGAATCCAATTATTGCCAGTATAAATAATATTTATATTATATATATATTTATATACTGCCTTTGAATTCAGATTAAATTAACCATCAAGGGGCGAGTCAGTGTAAAATTCATCCCTCTGCAGAAAGGTTTTTGTGAGTTTAGGCAAATATTTTACGTGTCTCAGATTTGTAAAGGAGGTCTGCAACACAACTACCTTTCAACAATGGCAGGTCTCTTGTATTCATTGCATATCTCTCAATACCTGATGTTTACCTTAAAGTCCCAGCTGCTAAATGAGGGTTTTCAAAAAATTGTTAGGTCCTTCAGAATGCAAGAAGTCTGAAGACATAAGCAAATGTATGCCAAGTCTCAAAAATCTGTAGTAAAACCAGAAAAACAAAGTGAAAAGGCCTTAAGTTCTTGCCATGTGATGGGAATCTCTACAAACACTTGGAGGTCGGTTATGTGGAAATTCTGGGGCTCTGGAAGAGGTGTGTGACCTGTAAACTGTACACTTTCATTTTGTATATTTCCCTTTTCCTCTTCTCCTTCCCAGTAAGAGTCCAGCAGTTTTAGAGTCAGTCACCCTGCAAGGATGTAGCAATTAAATAAACGATTGCCATATTGCTTCCAGCAGTGCTTGGAATACTTGGGAAAACTGGGTACAAGGAACATGCCAAAAAAAGGCATCTGTTTTTGCTACTACAGTGTTCTTTGTTTTGACTATGAGGAGAAGAATGAGATCTTCTTGTTTGGTTATTTGAGGAGGTCAGTAATTGAGATTGTACTATTTTTTATTGGTAGGCTTAGATGATCCTGAAGAAAAAAATAACCCCCAATATTTGTACAGATTTTAAAATTCAGTTCTTTCATGCTGTTTGCTTTTTATGAATGTTTTAACAAAGAAACTTTTCAGGAGTGTTCATGGAGAAATACAGTTTGAGTTCACACTGGAGAGGAGGGTATTTGGAGAACTCATACTGGCTATAAGCCTAATGTTCAGGCAAACACTGAACAAAGTCTAATACATGGCTTGATTAGTTTCACAGACTAAATTTTGAATAATAAACATTCACAATGGGATTGAGCTACAAAAGAGGAACTGTTTGCAGAAATTATTCAGCAAATAGTTGTAATGAATAATAAATATGAGAAAATTGTGATCCACTCATAGACATTTCATTAGTAAGCAAAAAAGGCAAAAAATCTCAAGTAAATTATGAATGGCAAGTAAATTATTAATAAATTCCACAAATTTACTGTTGAGATCATGTGCTGACTTTGAAATCACTCAGAGCAGGTATGTGATTTCTTCTCACTGGTTTTGTGTTATTTTAACATGACAGGTTCTGAGTTCAAAATGCAGATACTGCTCACAAGAGTAATAAATTCTGGTAAATCATAAATCCCAAGCACCATATTGCTCTGAAGGCATTTATCTAAAATAAATGAAAGGGTTTATTTGCTTTCAAGCATATAAAAGTGCTGGTTGACTGCGCTGGACTATTTCTGTATGTGAAGGTAAGCACATGCCCAAGTGTTTGCTGGATCCTGGGTTGGATTGCACACAGGAGTTGGGACAGACTGGGTAGTCACGGCTAATGAATGAAGAGAAGAGCATGGCCCAAGTTCTCGTTTTCGAAGTACCACGTGAAGTGAGGTACCAGTTTCTGGTAGTAACAGCTGCATGCTTTTTGTGCTTTAACAAGAGGGGATTACAGCTCCCATTGCCACAGAATCTCATAATAGTTGAGGTTGGAAGGTTGGTGGCCTCAGGGCCACCTAGAGCTGTTTGCCCCTGACCACATCCAGACTGGTTTTGGCTGTCTCCAAAGAGGGGAGTTCTACTTTGAATGCTGTTGGGCTTTCATACCAAAGGGGTAAATGCTGCTGCTGGATTACCATCCTTGGTGGATCCCTAACCATCATAAGTGGTTATATCCTACTTACATGCCACAGAACGAATATTTGTGTGATATTTATTGATTGAAGATCGTTGCAGGGGAAATGGAACTTTAGTGTTATATATATATATGTATACATGTATATATGTATATGTGTATATATATATATACGTATATATTCATATGTATGTATATAATAGTGTTATAAGAACTTTAATGTTATAGATATAGTATTATAGGAAGCTTCTTTGGGGTTTCTTGGCTTTGAATTAGTTACCTGTAAATGCAATGAGTACACACCTGTGGTGCAATGATTTCTCTTTGTTTATAAAGTTTTTGTGAGAAACCATTCTGAAAATTAGGAATATGTCTATTAATATTTATTATGCTAAAATACACTTTTAAGCAGAACAGTAGAAGAATTCCATTACTTGAGTCACACACTACACATAAATTAAAAAAAATGTTTTTCCTATGATAGCGTTTATCAGTAGAAATTATTTCTAAAATGTCTTGAATGAACTGTCCAGGAATTGGAGTTCTACAAAAATGAATAAATAATAAAATAACATTTCTTGGGAAATTCACAGGACTTATAGTTTGTGAATACATAAATTTATCTGTGATTATCAATAACTGGTAGATTTTTGTGGTTTTCTCACATTTTTATATGCAATAAAGCCAAAATGCAGTTTTGAGAGGATATTTCTTCCCACGTGGTACAAGGACATATGCTGGTTTTATAAATGACTGTATTACTTTCAGATCGCAGTTTGTATGCCTTTGAGAGTAAAATGTGTTATTAGCCATACATCTATATCACACATTTAGAGAGAATGATAAATGATAGTTTACCACATGTCCTTGAGAACTACTTTTCTCTTAACTTTCAGAAGCATTTATTCCTTTCCAGTCCTTGAAAAGCTTTTTTGAAAGATTTACTTTCTTATGCCTTTTATATCTTCCTTTTTTTAAGATAGTTTAGATTCCTAGATTAATGTGTTCCATGTCTAAGCTTTGGGTTTCACGTCTTTACAGGGTTTAAGAAGGAAATAGCAGTATTACTTGAGATCTTACTGTGCATTCTTACTGCTGTTATGCTTGTGAATGTTATGCTAGGGCTGGATGAATCTGGTGTTTAATAGGAAGGGTGCATGTTGTTATTAGTGAACTAGAATTCTATCCCTGCAAAAACTGTTCCATTATTTCTCATCTCTTGCAGTGGACTGTGATCAAAATTCCTTTCTTCTAATGGAAAATCTTGTGCATGAAAACCTAATATATATAATGTTCACTACAAGAAATGAGTAGGTTCTGAAATACTCATGGAATGCATGAACAGGCAGCTCTAAACTCTTTGCTTTTAAACATGTATGACCAGAAAAAAAAAGTGCTTTAATTTAATGTATTCCTGGACCCACTCCACTGTAAGTGAGCATGAGTTGCAATCACATCTTTTGACTGCAACAAAGAATGAGACAAAAGCTTTTCAATTCTGGGTGACAGAAACGGATGTCTAGAGTGCCTGGCAAGTGTTCACCTCTTATCTCCTAATTCCCAAATGCTGATCTTTTCACTGTTGGACTGTAATGTTCCTACACAGAACAGAAAGAAGGTGGATGAACTTTACACCTTTTTTACCTCTGTCCCCAAATATGTCTGCTGGTGGTTTTTCAGAAAATCTTAAGAAAACATCTTAAATTTCCAGCTGATCTTGGCAGTTAGAGAATGTTTCAATTTATGCTTTGAGACAGTCATCCTTGCTTCTGAATAAATGGAACAGTTTACCCACCTTTGTAGATAATAGTAAACATTACTTAAGAGCAGGAGTAACACAGTTTCCAGTACAGAAGGCCAAAATGCCAAGTTATATTGAATTGTAAAGTTATAGAAAAACTGTATGATCTCCTAATTTTGGATATTGTTCATTACCTATGTTTCATTATGTGTCTGTACATAAGACCCTAATACAGTTATTTGCCAAGTGAAATGGTGATGCTGCTCCCAGTGCCGTTTAGCTATTTTAGTCAATGAACATGTAACAATGTTATGATGATTTTAAGTTTGGAAAAGGTTTCCAGTTGCCTAATTCAACTTAAATCTATCCTGATGGATAATGGGAGAAATCAGGGAAGAACTTCTTTCATTTTGGAAATATTGTACATTGGGCATTTTTAATTGCGATGCCGTGACATTTCAGTTATTCAGTCTTATGCTCGATACACTGTGTGAAGAGATGGTAAATGGACATGTAGGTTTCAAACTGAGCTAATTTCTATGTTTTAGCCTTCAGCAAGTTGCTGGCTAAGTGGGTAAATGTGCTGACAGAAAACCAGGGAAACTTTCTTGTGAGAAGCTGGTTCTCTTAGCTTCCACTGAAGATCTGCTTTTGAATTCTGCTATAATTTTATTGAAATAATTCAGTTCTCTACATAATGGTTTGATTTTGACAAATTAGCAAATTATCCTTAAAAACCCCCAACTTCTGGTGCTCTTTCTCTTTTCTTTCTTTGATGCACTTTCATGGGAGAGCACCGTCTAGAGGTAGTGCTGCTTTCCACTACCTCTGGTGTAAGCAGGAGTAAATATTTTAGTGGTCGTTGTTTTTATCAGTGCACACCTGACAAGACTTTTTTTTTTAAACAATTGTCAGAAATACATATTCTGAATATATACTGGAAAGTGTAAAATTGCCAGCCAGACAAGGCATCAATTCGATGAATAATACATGGGATATATTTGACATGTTTTCAAGGTTCCATTAAAAAGAAAAATGCTGGACTGCATAGCATATTATATTTAAAATTGTAGCTATGTCCTTATGTATTTGATCTGATAATTTAATAACATATCTAATGGAAGTTCTTGGGAACATTTTTCATCCTAACATAATCAGTGTTAGTCAACTCTTCATGAATGACTGCATGAGATTCTTGCTGTTCAGACTATGAGAACAGTCAGAGAAGGACTTACCTCAATAGCCTTTAATTCTGAACCACGTACACAGGACGAAACAGACTGAGGGTTTAGTTATCCTTTGCAAATAGTTTTGTAATGCAGACCTGATCTCAAAAGGTTACTGTTGTAAGTTTCTCACTCTTGCATCTCTCTGCTTTAATTTAAGGCATTTCCACTGGGATGCAGCAGTCAGCTTTTCTCATTTGATATTTACTTTATTTCCTCTGTGATTTAAACCTGCCTACATGTCAATTTTCTCACCTTTTTAGAAAATTCAGTGATTGCTTTTTCCTTTTCACTAAAATATCTTGTTTCTAGGATTTTTTTTTTTTTTTTCCTGCTTGTATAAGTTGGCATGTTTCTAGTGAACTTCTTGGAAGTTTCATTGCTTCTTCAGTCAGTAAAAATCTTGTCAAAGTTTGAATGTAGGATTGAATTGTCACAGTTCTTGTGTGCTGAGAGATTAGCCAATACTGAAATGGTAGTCACCATAAACTCCTAGATTTCTTTTTTAATGCATATCTGGAGAATGTTAAATGAGAGACATTAGAGTTGCAGTAAATAATACAGTAGCAGTAAAATAACCTAAAATGGAGTATAGGCTTCTTTTGTGTAGGAAGGTTAGGCTACACTATTATCCCTTCAGCTTGCTCTAAGAAAGAGTGAGCTATTCTAAGATTCCATAGAAACAGTAATGTTGTTAATTAAAAGGTATCTTTTGAATACTCTACTTTCTTAAACAGAGCTACATATACTGGTTGTGGTTTAAAATGGGTTTTGTTGCTGCCTTCAGGGTTGGTGCATTGCAGTTGCTGAGAGTTACTCAATATCTAGCAGTTGGCTCATGATAGATTTTTTGTCTTACTTTGCTTAAGTTGTCTAATTTGCATTCTTTTTAAATTGACATCTTTCTGTTTTACAGTTTCAAAAATTTCCAGTTGATAAGGAAGTGCTGACAGAAGTGTAGGTGACAGAACTGCTGAGTTCTGGATGCTTTTGCCTTCTGGCCTTTGTATTTATCAGTGCACGAATGACTGTCAAGACCTGGTGTTGATTACTCACTGGTTCTTACTGAGAAGCAGGTTAAAAAGGTACTGCCATACCCAGTGGAACTTATTACTAAGTACTAGTTTTGTTTTGGTGCTGCTGTTATGCTCTTCTATTGGCTCGATGTGATAATTTCACATCTGATTTATATATTTCCTTTCGGCAACAGAGTCTGTTTTCTCTCCCATTATGAATATGTTTCAACATGGGATTTGGGCAGATGTGTGTTCTGACTTTGTCAACCTTCTGCACTGGGTGTTGTCTCTCTCAAACGGCCTTGCAAACTTAGATTCTCTACATTTAAGACAAGGGAGGATGTAGAAAATTCTGGAGATGCACAAGTGCCCAAGAGATCACTTGGGCTGTGAAGTCACATTGCTGACCAAAATGTACTGTCACCAGTGCTTCAACCAGTAGGCTGCTGATGAAGAGCTGAGACAGGTTACTGGTAATCTTTATCAATCACCAAACTCGGAAGGAGTGGGGGGATAGACCATTGTTTCATGACTGTTGATAATGTTTAGTGCTAGTCAGTGCAAGTTCCATTTCATTATGGACAGAATCAAGGTATGAATTCCTGTTCTACCTTAGCTGTACAGGGTTTAGTGGAGTCCAGACAATTTCCCTCCTCTTACAGATAAGGTGAAGTTTCCAAGGCTGTGGAGCCTTTCTTCTCTACTTGCTGAAGGATGAGCCATAACCACATCAGGTTTTTTTTGGGGGGGGGAGAATGGAAGGATTTGGCTTTGTGTTTTTCTTTTTTTTTTTAATCTCAGCACCATCAAAACAGCTTTATGCATTAAGATGGTTGTAAAAACATTTCACAGCAATCCTCTGTGGGCTTCTGCCCCTCGTGTAGTTTTTGCCTCCCCTACGTATAGGTCCTTGCCTTATTTATTATTGGCTAAATAATTAAAACTGCCTATACCAAAATACTTCATTGTTGCAAACTGCTACATGTCATGGTGATGGATTGCCAAACAAATGTTTTCAATTGTGTAGTAATAATTTTAAAAATTACAAATGGGCATGAAATGAATAGCTAGCAAAGTTAAAGGATTTTACAGTCAAAGGTCAGAATAATTGTGGTGCTGTGAGTACTTTTCAAAAGGTTAACTCATCCATTTTAACTTCAGTGGCATTTTGGTGGCCTTTTAGAGAAGCAAGCAGGTCTGTACCAGTGCAAGATTAAAATACACTTGACTTGGGTTTTAGAATACTTTGGAAGAAGATCATGAAGGAATTTTTATATTCAGATTTCCATGTAATTTAACAGCAGTGTCCCTACATATTTCTGAAATTCATTTAACTTTCTTGGCAAGCTTTTCGTAGAAAAGGGTGAAATTATAATTTTCATAATTGCAACTTGAGATTTATTTGCCATTCAAGGTCAGGCCTTATGTTTTTTAGGAAGCAGATTTTGGTCTGACAGATGCTAAATCTTGTAATTATGACAAAAAAAATCATTAACTGACTGCTCAACCTGTGCTCCCGATCCTTGAGGAAGCTATTGAGATACACTTTTAAAAATAAAGCCACATGAATAGGTAATCCTAAATTGGCTCATTAAAAATGTTTGTAGGTGCTTCTGTTTTGGCATCAATTAAATTATAAGAAAATTATCATATTAAATAATACAGGCATTGTAAGAGATCTTAAAACTTTACATGTATATCTGTTTATAAAGAACAAATGAAGCAACAGGACCAAGAAAAGTAAGCCCTTTAAAATATGTATGTTCTCCTTTCCAGTAGAACAAATGAATTAGGCTTCTACAGGCACACAAGTCCTGGTCTGGACTGTAGGCAGGCATGAAGAATCTTTATTGTTAAGACAGAAATGATTATAGCAGTTGTGTTGACACTTTTCCTTTACTAGGGATATCTTGTTAAAAGGAACAAGTACTGCACCCAGCTGCAGGTTTCAATTAGGCCTGAAGGAGAACAAGACAGTTTTCTGAGGTCACAGAATTTCTTGTAACCTTACTGTTGTCTTGGATGGTATTTAAGGACCTTTCTAAATTGTCTTTCTGAGCTGTTCTCATTATTGGTGTAATTCTACTTGTGGTCTGCATTAATGTTGCTGATATTGCACGGCTTGGAATGGATTAGCTCTGATTACACATAAATTCAGTATGCATGTCACAATATCAGTGGCAAATAAATTTCAATGCTTGCTGAGACATTTTAATTAGAATTTTGTGTATCATTAGGAACATCTTCGCTTTTGCGCCTGTTTTCCCTAGCTGATATTACCTCTGCCTCACGTGTCACTAGAGACCCAAAACTGGA
Source organism: Orthonyx spaldingii (assembly GCA_013397795.1). NCBI lineage: Eukaryota > Metazoa > Chordata > Aves > Passeriformes > Orthonychidae > Orthonyx > Orthonyx spaldingii. The sequence continues at coordinate 239,932 of VZTJ01005631.1, read as the reverse complement.
ATACTTTTGCTTGGAAAAATGTTACACTTACATAGTCTTAAGGCAGGTATTGAAAGACCGTTCTTATTTCTTGGATGAATGCTCTATCCACATTATGTGGATAGGGCAGTGAGTGCAGCCTGTATAAATCTGCTGTGTTAGGTGCTCTCTGATCTCACCTGGCCCCCTCCCTGGCCTGACAATGGGTGAAGTCACAGACCATTGGGAAGCTGAGGATGTGTGTTCTTCTCTGTGTCTGATGACTGTCCCCCCATATCCAGCTAGGATTTCAGGGATTTGAGTTTGCCTGGGGTATAAGCATGAGCGCAGCACGTGGAGCCATAGAATCCTCAGCAAAGAGGAAAAGTATTCTTTGCTGCTAAACCAATGAATAAGTGAAAAGCCTGTATAAGCACTACGGACAGGAAATGTGTGGGGAAGGTCTTGACCCAGGACATGTTGGTCTTCCTAGATGGGCAGGGTCTCTTTTATCTAAGTAGCTGTAGCTTACCAAGTTCATCCCCTGAGGTGGTGCTGGTGGTGTCCAGTCAGCAAATAGTGAGTCAGGCCTGTTAATTCTGGACAGGAACAAGGTGTAAGATAGATATATGATTCTTGAATTTCATATGCTTGCAGTGTTAGCAAGCAAACTCTTATTTGAATGCTACCTTTTGTGTGTTGTGCTTCACATTCAGTTAGTGTGTCCCTGAATTGACCCCAGTGTTATATTCAGGCTATCCATTAAAATGCATGTCCAAATAGACATGGCTAACTACAGCATAATCCAGTGTCCTGTGAGTTGCAGTTATGGCAGCAGAACAAGAGAAGGCTTGTTAAAGGACACTGAGTGAGTGAGAAATGAGAATTGAGAGGGAGGGCTATTAAAGGTGATTAGGATTAAAAGAGGAATTGCTTCTATAAATGAAAGGCTGTGATTGCATGGGCTGCAGGAGGTTCTATCTATGGTGTACACTGTAAAGCATCTGCCCCACCCTGGTGGGATATCATGCCCAACTCAGGTTTAGGAATCACTTCCTTACCCACATGTGATTGACATCTTAATCAGTTACGATGTTGTAATGAAGAGCAATGACATCCCTCTTGCCAACATTTCATCATTCATCCCTAACTCAGGTTCATTATCCAGCTATTTTCCTTGCTTTTCCTCTACATCCGATCATCATCACAAACCCAGCACACTGCAAAGCAAACTTCATTTGCCCTTCATCATATTTCACTACCAGTTTTTATTTTCAGGTCTGCTGCTGGCTGTCCTGTCCTTTTTTCTGACCTGTCATGACAGGACAGTTTCCATAATATTTTCTTCTCTTCCCTGTTACTGAAGCTTCTTTTTCTTGTTGTGTCCTCTCTGACTTCTTGAAGACCAAGCTCTTTTCTAATTCCTTCTCGTCCCCATGCCATACCTGTCTACAACAGTTGTATTTCCCTTAGTTTTCCTCTCCTGCCTTATTCACTGCTTGTCAGTCCTCTCTCCTTCCTTCTTCTTTGATTTTTCTATCTTATTCCAGTCTCTTAAAATAGACCTTCCTGGATCACAGAGGGAATGGAGCTAGGGCCTGAAGGGCCTGTGCTCAAACTGATGCAGCAAGGCATGGCCAGAGCAGAGTTGTGTGTAAGGCAGAGTCGCATCCAACTCCCTTAGACCAGGGACAGAATGACGCCAGGCTGCCCGGGGGAGACCCAGGCTTCTGTTTCTGTGTGTTACCCACACTCAGTAATATGCTCAACTCATGACTGTACCTCACATCAGATGGGCCTAAGCAGAAAGGGGAAAAGGGGAGAAAGAAGTTTCTTAACCAGTGTTTTGGAATCATGACCACACTGATGTGACTGTAACGCTTCTGTTCCCCCAGGCAGCTACAATTGCTTTGCATCTTTCTGCAGCAGTGCTGTGGCTTTATAAACACCCCTGCATCCCACACAGCACTCACTTGGTGCACTGTGCACCTGCTGCCTTCAGGTAGTGACCAGCTGTGGCACATCTCTCTGATCATGGCTAGGGGCCATGGGTTAGCACACTGGAACATAATTTCATGTCACGGTGCAGATCAGTCTATGACAGAATAATCAGTGTCATTGCCCTTCCTCAAATGCCAATTATGAACATTTTCTATGTCATTGTAGCACAAGTCATTTTTTACATTAGCAGTCTCAACTACCTCACAGAAGCATTCTTCTATTTGATCATTTTTCACTTTTTTCCAGGGGATAATGGAAAAAGTGGTTCAGTGACAATGTCATTCTTGACACACTTTGAAAGGAGGAATGGAAATGCTAATGTTTACTGTGGGTGGAAATGTGGCTAAGTCTCAGTCTCTTGGTGCAAGACTAAGTCTCTTGTATTTGTCACACAATACTTGGATATAGCTTGCTCTGGCAATTGCATAATTGAAAAATCAGCTCTTAAGAAATTATATAAACCAAATAATTTGTCAGGTTTTTTTATCTGATAAACTTATGCAACATATTTGAAATGTAGATGACAAATGAATACACCTTTTTTTTCTGCTGTGAGCTAAAAAAGCAGTGAAATATCTGAAAACTAAAGCTATATGAAAAAATAATTTTTCACAGCTGTAAGTGGACATCTGAAGGAGTGAATGTGTTTAGATTAAATGCTTTTATTCCCAACAAAATAGAAAATTATGACTTTTGATACAGGACCGGTATTTATTAGAGACTTCTAGGCATGGCAGACGATTTTAAAAATATTTGCATTAAGATTTTGGAAGGAGGGGACTGGAGAGATCATTTCAATCCCTCTTTTAGCATTTTACTTTTAAACAATTGCACAATCACAGAGGGCAGAAGGTGGAGGGTGACTCAGATCTGGAAACTGGACTATGGAGTGGGCATGAAGTTACCCCTTCCAAGTGAAGTGAGTATTAACGGACAAAAGGAGAGACACTGCTTTAAAGCAGCCATTACCTTCGTGGCTAAGGTGATGTCTCAGAGGGAAAGAGGTGAGATCAAACAAAGGTAGGTGGACAGAACTGAACGTTTTTTTCCAACGGTTTGTCTGACATCCAACTAGCGAGTTGCCCTGTTCAAAGATATGTAGATGTTTGTTCTGGGAGAGCTTTGGGCAGGGGGGTTGGCAGTCATGCAGCTGTAGTTCTGATGTAGTCATGAATCTATAGTTCTGACTTACTTGCAAAAACAATCAGATGATTTTTATGTTACAATTCAGGTGTGGACACAGAGTTAGAATGAAGTTTTTAATTTGTCTTAAACTCCTTACTCAGCTTTACTGAGCATCACTGAGAAACACAACAGTGTTTTTCATGGTTTGCCAGTATAGATCCTTTCAAAACTTTCCTCTTCACCTTGATGTGATTTTTTTTTTATATTCTTTTAGCGAATGATCAGATATATGCCATGTTTTTTCTTTCTGAATGTAAATACTCTTTACCCATGTTAATAATGTATTTTAGCCTTGACTCCCTGGTTGAATCTGCTTCTTTGAAAGGCATTAAATCTTATTTGAGCATATTGTAAAAATAGGGATGAGTGAAATTAGAGAGTGTTTTGAATCTGTTACATCTTTTCAGAAATCCTAGTTGGCCTAACAGCATATGCTGTGCTACTGATTAATTATAGTCATGGAACTACAGCTATCATGGAGACAGTACTTAGTGTTGAAGGATCATCAGCTTTCAGGCACTTAAAATCTCCCTGTCCATAAATGTTGCTCTGAAATTTTTAATTTTCCGTCTTTCCTCTCAAAAGCAAGGTTCTTTATGGTTTTGGGATTGTTGAAGTCTTCTTTACTATATCTCTTTCCCTCAGCATAGAAATAGCCAAAATTCACTTCTCATTCTGTTCACTACATACACTTCCAGATATTTTATTTGGCTCTCAGATAAAAGAAAACAGATTTTACAGGAGAACAAGGGCTTCTCTTATGCATTTGGAGAAATTTACTTTAGTATAAAAGTTGGAAAATTCAACATAGCACTGAGAGGTAGTTTAGGCCAATTATTCAATGGATAGACAGCCTAAGTGACAGAATGGATATTTTGTGACCATGTGGCTCTGTTAAATTGAATGTTTGGAATATAATTCCAAATAAATGTGTACCTGCTGCAGGCAGATTTAGAATGACGTATAAAAAGTTGTACACATTGAATCTAATGCAGAATTCCAGGCAATGAGCAAATGAAGATGATCTATAGAGACAAATTATTTCTTCAGCTCTCAAGTCCTAACTGTCTCATTAGAAAAGCCAAGCTATCACTACAGTTGCATCCTGGAAAAGGTTTCTTCATGAGATATTCTGCAGGGCCGTTCTGTTCAATCTTTCCTCTGGAGAACCCTGAATGCAAAGGAATTCTAAAATTGCTACTTTCCTTCAGCACAAGGTCTGTCTTACACTGCTGGAGCTTATAGGAAGGCCACGATGTCATTAATTACTGACTTATTTATGATCTACAAGTAGTTCTAGTCATGAATTTCTGCATTTATGTAAATTCTTATTTAGTTCTCAACAAATTCTGTCAGGATCTTCTAGCTGATTGTGCTGTTGGATTTTTAGGAGTTGGACTTGTTAATTCTTTGTAGAGTTAAAAAAATTAATGCTATTCTAAGGTACAGAACTGCTCTATGATCACCATTTTTGTACTGAAGTAGTTTGCATCCTTGCCTCCCTTCTCAGAGTTAATCAGTTCCCATACAAGTTACAGTTCACTGGTACTTCAATTCCTCTGCCCATTAAGCACAAGAAGCTCTTATAAAGATGAACAGTCCTTGTGCTTCATTTGCACAGATTACCTGCAGCGATATTAACTGGACAGTGTTGGCATTTGGGAGCTCAGCAGAGTTGGTCCCCCCGGGCTGAAGGATGTTCATGGCTGGTGAGAGACTCTCGAGAGACTCTCCCATTGCAGGAAGGTTTGACTGCTGGGAGGGTTATGATTCAGCCTCAGAAGTGGTGGCAGTTCTTTAGGTTGATTATGTTTAATTGGATCTGACTCTGCATTTTTTCAGATAAACCAAATAATATGTTCATTTGAATTTGCTATCAAACTTTGGTTTAAAAAAGCCAAAGAAACTGCATGAGACAAAGTCCTGCATTGTAATTACTGCTGGTATTTAAATGGAGTAAGGAAATTTAATTCCTGTTTCAAAGATAAGGGTTTTTTTTTTAAACAGAAACTTGGCCATAATGTATATATAAATTTATCTCACAGCAGAAGATAGAGCTTAAAGATACTTTTAGACATGAAAGAAAGCTTATGGGAAACATGAAGACACGATATTAAAATATATCATAAGAAGGTAAGAACAAGAAATTACACAAAGGACAAAATTGTTGCCTTCTTTTTCCAAATACATTGACTTTGGAAAAAAGAAATGTATTGAGCTGTAATATCTGTGTGTATGACCATTTGTGCAGTCGTACATATTAACTACTTTTGCCTTCCCCAGTCAATGCATTTTTATGAACTGCTACCATGGAAGTTAGGGGTAGAACTCTCAGCAGTTTTAATGGCAGTGGAATCAGACCTTAGCTGTACTTTGTCATAAATATTTTCCAACTTCAGGCATTAGGATCAGGGATGTATGTTTATAGTGAATTATTTCTGTACCATCATAGCCTCAGCACTCAGTCTGGCATTATCTTGAAGCATTTAATAGTTATCATTACTGTTGCCTCATTTGAAGCTTTAAGGAACATATTTTCAAAGGATAATGTCAGTGTGACTGTGAATGTTTGTAGCTGCCTGCCAGTTCCACACAAGCAGGCCCTCCTGCATGTGATAAATAACTGTTTTGCACAGCTGGAGGCTGTTGGAAAGGAGTCACTTGCACCTTCCTCTGTAGGTGAGAAAACACTTATTAATGTTTACGGAAACAGTAAGTTTATGGCAAGTGCCACTGCTGTAGGAAGGGAAACAGTGAACCTATGGGAAAAGTCTATAGAAAGGTGCACTGCAATGCTCTCAAGAGTCTATTTTACTATCTAGGAAATAAAGTTACTTGAAGGAAACTACCATTTAAAATTGAGGCTTGAAAAGTGTACCCTTGCTGTATACAAGTCTAGCCTTTTCCAGTCTGCGTGCTTGCGTTGTTCACATCACCTTCACACAGGGATAGCTCATACTATGTTCATCATTTAGGACTGGAATAGTTGAATGGGGTCAAAGGTCAAACTCTGTTTTTGCAAGCACTCAACAGCACTTAGTGTACCTCATGTCCCAGTTTTTCTGTATGGTGAATAAAATCTAATTTACTTTGTGTCATACAAGACAGATAACTTCAATTTAAATTTTTAAATAGAAAATTTTAAAATTTTGCAGGGGGGGTAGTGTTTGCTGAAGATGCTTTTTTCTTGCACAGTAGTCTCGCTGAACTCTCTCAGTAAACGTATGTTGCCTCAATACATACAAAACCCAATATTTATGTGTGTTACCATGGCATCATCACTACTTGAAAATGTTTATATTGTGTTTTATCTATGGCAATCCAAGAAAGTGAGGTTTCAGGAAGAAAGGGTGTATTTTGTTCAAAGTAACTGATATGGCTGGGTAAAACAGATGTGCTTTTGGGAACGGAATGTTTTCTAGGTTTGTTGATTTTTTTTTTTTCCCCCCAGCTATGTCAGTTGGTCCAATAAATCTATTCTCTCTGCCTTAAAACTTGGCCTCACTTAGAACAGTTACATCATTCAGAACTCAGTGTTTGGTAAGGGAAGCCCCAGTGGTGTATGTTAATTTGTAGCTAAGGGTAGTGATTTGACTCTGAGCGTGCCCTGTGTCATGTTATTAGATTGATAATATTAGAGATATATTAAAAGGTACAGTGCTAGATATCAAGGGTGAACTTTCCTAGAGATGAGAATTTAAGTGAAAGCTGACAAGCTGCTATAGACTTTGTAAGAAGGAAAAACAGACCCATAACATCTCTTAATGTAATTCAACTATGATGGCGAGAAAATGGACTTACTTCAAGTTTTTTATCCATAATTAGGTTTCAGTGAAGAGTATTGTGAGGCTACTCCAAGTAATTACAATTGTTTTCTTACCTAGACCTGTAATTTTGTTTTACACTGTGCATGCCAGAACTGTAGGGGTTTCTTTAAGTTTTAAGGCACCTACCTCAAAGGTACCATTCTTTTGCTAGAGCACAAATTACAGTAAATTTTACATTTGTAGGTCAGTGCAAGGTAGAGATGGAATTTCTTTTCTATCCACAGGTAATTATCATCCCTTTAATAACTGCATTGTTGATGGGTACACGCCAAGGAAGTTTTATTGCTATCTCTCAGTCATGTGGATAGTTAAGGCAATTCATCAACGCCATGCTTATGTGCTCTTTCAAATTAAACAATCTGTTACATTAATTTTCTTGCAGAACAGGGAAAATGACAGATTGTATTTTCAAACTCTGCAAATTATTCTAGTATCCTGGTGTAGAAAGCATTTATGATCACAGTGGAACAACAAGTTTTGAAAAGAAAGCAGAATTTAAAAAAATGTTGGAGCTGGAGAGTTCTGTTATAATTCTGGAATATAATTAACTAACTGGTTTTGGACATGTAGGAGCTCAAATAGATATCAGAGTTATAATTGAAAAACATATAATACTGTAGGGAAATTTCCAAGAGCCTTATATAGAGGTAGAATGAAATCTTGAATTCTCATTTCAGTTTGATACTTGCCCAATGTGCGTTCAAAAATCAAAATATTTTTCTGACCCTTGTTCAAAAGCCATAGTAACAACAGCCCAGCAACTGAAGCCTCTTGTTGTAAGCATTTATATTTCTCAGAAAAAGTTGCTCTTATGTGGTAGAGATTCAAATATACAATGCCAAGATAGGCTTTGGAATATTTCTCTTCCTTCTCTCCTGTTTCTAGAATGACCACAACTAGTAGGCAGAACTTAGCTGAAATGTTTTGGTGTTTCCCCTTAATTTTCATTATTGATATTAGTGTGTTTTCCTGGTTATGGTTTTATCTATTCCTGCCACAGATGTAAACATTATATCATCTGTATTAGGCATGGATACTTTATAGAGTTATTGCACAAAAAGGGGTTTCTTTAGGTTTTAAGGTACCTACCTCAAAGGCACCATTCTTTTGCTACAGCACAAATTACAGTAAATTTTACATTTGTAGGTCAGTGCAAGGTAGAGGTACTGGCATGATGCATAGCTTGGCCTGGCCATCTCCAGTGAAAGCGCCGTTTTCTATAATGCATATTTTCAGATGGTTTTGTGCAGTGCTTATTTCTGCCACAGGCATTTTCTACTGAAAACCAATCATTTATAACTGGGCACCAAAATTAACTATAATTTTCAAAGAAGGATGAAGACCATAGCTCAGTGGTTCATTCATATATCCCTCCTGCACAGGAGTTTGTGACATTCCCCAAAGTTGGAGCAGCTGGATTAACTTTTGCCAATATACATGAAGGCACACACTGTTCTCTCCACCCACAGATTTGTAAAAGCATGTGATTGTCGTAGAATGCAGTAGTTAAACATTAGGTGCTTTTTTCTTTTCTTTTGAAAAGATTTACAAGATTAAGCATTTAATTTTGCTTGTTGTTTTCCTATACTTCATGTTGTTACATCAGTGAAAAACTGCAAAATAGAGAGTGGTGGGCAGAATAGACCTATAGGAAAAAACCCCAAACATTTGTACCGTGAGCATGAAACTGAATTAGTTTACCCAGCCTTAACAGGTAGCATGCAATCCTTTAGTTCTTGTGACTACCTGCAGCAAACAGCCTGCTCTTCAATGCTTGGATACTTGATTTGAAACATCTGTTCTACTTAAACACTAGACCAGATATGCCATGTTACCATAAAATTCTGTTTCATAACAGACTAAAATTAATTGCTGTAAGAACTCAGATTTTTGGGGTTTTTTTGGAAGCCAAGCCATTTCAAGAAATGTGTGACTCCATAGTTACAAGAATATATGAAACTGATAGGCTTATGTACACCTAACTTCATATACTTGTTATTTTAAAGGTAGAAGGTAATTGAAATGGTTTGAGCCTTGTTTTACAGCAACATGCAGTGGAACTTACTGCAAAAATCCTCAAGACAATCCTCAAGTCAGCTGATACATTCATATATTTGTGCTTGGTACTGCATGGAGATTCTAGTTCAAACCCTGATGCCAGTTGCTCTTCAGCAAGGCTAATTATTTCAGACCAAGCTATGCATCTTCCAGTTTTGGAGCCAGATGAGCAGCTAGCTGAGATTTCTTTGTCTATAGTCTGTAATAAGGAGTGTGTATGCTTGTTGTCCTGAAAATAATCTTCAGCTGGTCCTAAATCTTGTCACTGAGTTCTACCTTGAGGAAGACAACACTAGGTTTACCCAAGCGGCTTATTTAGTACTGTCACTACATTTTTGTTTAATGGCAGGTTTTTGAAAAAGAAAAAAAAAAAAAAAAAAAAAAGAAGATATTTAAACCTGCAAATTCATATTCACAACTGTGAAAGACTATAAAGAAATAAGAGATATGTGCATGAAAATATTTTATTTTGTACCCTGGTTCTTTCTTACATTGGTCCACTAACACTGTTGCAGTTGCAACAAAAGAATTTATGCCAGCCCTTTAACTCCTCTTTCTGCAGTGAAAGGCATCAAGTAAATATAAGATGAACAATTTTACATACTTTGCTACATCTTATTTAATTTACATGGGCAGTTAGACATATCAGTATGTGAGAAAGCCACCTTCTTTTAGAACAGTTTCTTATGAGGGGATGCTGTTGCATAAATTGTCAGCAGATGAGGCAGCCATGGGTGAAATAGCCTTTCTTATTAAATGTCACAAGATTTAATGTCACAGTGTAATTGGGATGGAGGGATAACTGAGCGAGGCTCAACATGTCTTTTTCTGCTAACACATTATTAATGTACAGGAGTGTTAAAATATGTTTTATAAAGGCCCTATTGTATTGAAAATTGTTGGCTCATAGGAAAAAACCCCCAATCTATTTTATTGCAGAGCTCATGAACAACAATTATGGACTTCCTTCATAGAGAGTTTAATTTGTAAGTAAAGTAGATAGAAGAATGGGGCATAATAAGGAATTTATGAAACACATAGCCTGAAAGATTTTTTTTTTTAAACCAGCAAAAACCTACATATATAGCACCCAAACACCATAAAACAGGTAACAACTGAAAACTGATTTCCTTTGGAAGTCTCAGCATTTAACCCTCATTTGAGAATTTTCTTTCAGTAATTTGACTTGTTTGAATTTAACATTTATTGATATAATTAATTCCTTGAGAGTTGTTAGTTAAACACAACTAACCAATTTGCTGATGAAGTCTTTTCTCTCTGAATAAAAAAGCAGTGTAGAACATTAAAGACACTGTTGTGCCTTGAAATTTTAGATTTTTCCATTGCCTTTCAAGTGAAATACAATAACAAAAGAGAAGCCTTTTGCAGGCATCATTACATTTCTGATGGTTACTTTTTGAAATATAAAATTTTTTTTATGGCAAGGGTTACAGCATAGAATCATGGATCTAGGTTGGAAAAGACCTCTAAGATCATCAAGTTCAGCCGTTAACCCAGCACTGCCAAGAGCACCAATAAACTGTCCCTAAGAGCAACATCTACACGTCTTCTAAATACCTCCAGGGATGATGGCTCAACTGCTTCCCTGGGCTGTCTGTTGCAATGCCTGACAACCCTTTCCATGAAGAATTTTTTTTTTCCCAATATCCAATTTAAACCTTCCCTGGAACAACTTGAGGCTATTTCCTCTTGTCTGTTTACTTGAGAGCTCCCTCAGCCTCTCCTCACAGCACTTGTGCTCCACACCCTTCACCGACTTCGTTGCCCTTCTCTGGACACCCTCCAGCACCTCAATGTCCTTCCTCAGCTGAGGGGCCCAGAACTGGACNCCAGGATGCCTTTGGCCTTCTTGGCCACCTGGGCACACCCTGGCTCGTGTTCAGCTGCTGTTGACCAGCACTGCCAGAGCCTTTCATGTCGCTGTTGAGCCGATGTCAAAACAGAGGCACACGAGAGAAATTGCCGAGAAAAGGGAATTATTTATTTAACTGCAACCTTTATATACAAAATGAACGCTGACTGGGATTGGCCACATCCCGCCACCCCCTGGGGCTGATTGGCCACAGGCATTCCCACCTGTTCCCAAAAGAGCTCTGAACACCTTATCTTCTGTTTACCATAAATAGAAAGATTTTCTCATGAGAAAGAGGTTCTGTGCTGTCACACTTTCCCACTGGGCCACTTTGCAGCCACTCTGCCCCCAGCCTGTAGCACTGCATGGGGCTGTTGTGACACAAGGGCAGGACTTAGGGGGGCCTTGTTGAACTTCAGACAATTGTTCTCAATCCAGCCTGTCCAGATCCCTCTGTAGAGCCATCCTGCCCTGCAGCAGATCAACACTCCCACCCAAATAGGTGTTGTCACAATATATTTATGTAATTTTTGGTAAGAAAACAATCCATATGAGAAGGTGTGAATTACTTTCTAAATGTATCTATTTTTAAATTATATTTTTCATTAGTTGGGGTTTTTTTGTGTGTGTGTGGTTTTTTTCAAATATTTTAACCTGTTTTTTCCAGCTGGAAGATATAAGGAAAGGAGACTGTAATACACACAAAATATATTGAAAATGTTCAGCTCTACCTTAACATCTTCTGGAGAACCACTGTCTTACATCATACAGCTTTTGCCACTAAGAATCATTTTGAAAGAAAGTTGAAAAAACCTCAAAATTCCCGTAGCCCTTTGTTACTGTTTGTCATTGGAAAAGAAATATTGAGAAGCAGTTCAAGTACATTTATTTTATTTTCTCTCAGAAAACATTCTTGCCAAAGAACAACTTTGCAACACAAATGCTACATTTCTACACTAAAAGTCAGAAATGTTTCTAACCAGAAATATTTTGCAATGAAATTATACTCTCTAAACAAAACAAAAAAACTACTTCCACTGAAAATTTGAGTGCCACTTTGCTGTGATTCAGAGGGATACAAAGTCTGCATATGTTGGGATTGTTTTCTTTCTTGGTGGGAATATATGAAGTTTTTTATAGCCAATAACTTGAAGTACTTAGGAAGATAAATATTTATAAATGTTCTAGAAAAGCAAGTCTTATGTTTTAAGAGTAGAGACTCTAATTTTAAATGAAAAATAAAAGAAGGTTATCCAAGCAATATATCCTCTATCTTCTTCCCTTCAAAGAAACAAAATAAACAAAGGGTGCCTATACTGATTAATCAAAATAATAATAGACAGTAAAAATGTTTAGAATTTGATGCAAATTCACTCCGTTTCCAGCTCGTTTTGCCCATTTAACTATTTCTTCATCAATTATGTTTTGCATAATTTATCACATTACCTTAATCTACATTCACACTCTGAGTTTACAAAATGTCTTAGTCATGCAGAATGGCTGAAATGAATTGCAGAGGACTTCAGAGTACTGCCTTTTCTAAAATAGCTGCAGTAGAAAAATATGAAAAAAATAGGTCCATCTGATAGTATTTACAGGAGAGGTTTATCATGAGGAAATCCTTCTTACAAAGTAAATGTTTGTATTAAAGGACTTTTCTAATTCTTGCTTCCAAGAGGAAGTAATCAGAGACCACCAGCCAGTTTGACAGCACTTAACTCTATGTTTTTTTAATACAGTATCAGTTCAAATGTATTCAGGCCTCCAAGGAAGTGGGATGCCAGGCAGAGCACGTGGGTTGAAGAATTCTAGAAGCTAATGTGTTATTCTGTTGAACTGCAGTGCAGCTTCCCCATCTGTCAGTTTTTTATAGGCTGAAAGAGCTGAATACAGCCAGCCTTAAATGACTAATTTAAAAGTGGTGATTCTGAGTAATGCACATTTAACAGGTATTCTGTCTTTCTTGTTGAACTGCCAGACAGTAGCCCAAAGTTTACACATACTTTGCCTAGGATGCCTATTTCTGCAAAAAGTAGCTGAGGGGAAGTCTCCTCTGTAGGACATCTTCCACTGCAATGGAAACTGATGTAGTTCACTCTGAAATATTGCATAGTTGAAACTCAGAAGTGTAACTCCCTACAGAAGAACCATATGGCAAACTCAGTTGTTTCCAGGTACTCATAAATTACTGTGCAGTTCTCCTCCTGGTATTTGCAGCTTAGCATTGGAGAAGTTGAGGTTTGCTTCAAAGAAATGGCAAAAAATATAAAAAATCAGCTCTTTTATTCCAGCTGGCTAAAAAGTTCCTTAAAAATTTTCTATTTCCTCAAACATATTTTTCTTCTTAAATGAAATAAAAAACCCAAAGTCTTTCATTTTCAGGTTTGAGGGTTGCTGTTTGATTGCTTCTTTTATAAGGGAAATAAGTTTGGGCCAGCTTGTATCCTTGTGAATTCAACAGGAAGAACCCTCATCAAAGTCAAATCCCAATGAATTATAGACAAGGTTCTAGTGATTTTGTTTGGGGGTTTTGGTGGGTTTTTTTTGTTTTGTTTTAATCTTGGAACAATATAAATACTTAATACAAATTCTTTGTACTAAAAAAGAGAAGGGGAAGAGATCACGGTGCATTTTTCCTATAGGAGGCAAAAATAAGGCAAAGTATCTCAGCAGTAGCTCTTCTGTGAAATAAGGGAGACAAAGTAAGAGTTGTTCTCAGAATTAAATTACTGCTAATTAAGCTCCCTATCTAGCATGAGAAAAAAAGCCTTTTATTCTCCTGGGTTCTTATCTCTACTGCAAGTCATGCAAATCATAAGATAAAATCTGCTCTTGTAGAAACAATTTGTAACTGACATAGGCGTATCATATAAACTTAACAAAGCTAACAAAAAATTCTGGGAAAAATTATTTCTTGAAAGTTGCACTAGTTCTGTATCTGAAAAAGCATCTGTAACTTCTTTTGTTTGGGATGGGCTTTTTTCTTTTGTTTGTATGATGACATAGCTGTGGTTGCCTGCAGTATTATAAAGGCTTTAAGTGGCCATCATCAGTTTCCAAAATTTAACATACCTCTCAGAGATCATTCTCAATATTACTTTGGAGACTAGATATGAAAAGTGGGAATAGTATGCCTTAAAAAGCTTATTAAAAGAAAATTTCCATTTTGTGCGAATTGATCCTAGTTTTTCTCAAAATATTTTATTTGCTCAGAACTAAAAAAATCTGAAACATTTCTCGATCTGTTGGGGCAACTTGTCAGGAGTCCAGGCAGTGATCCTATCAATGTGATTTCCATTCAGTGAAAACTCATAAACCCCAAAATGCTTCAGGAAAATACTCCTGGTTTATGAAAACAGATCTTGAAAAAATCTGTTCACTGGAATATTTCCAAACAGTTCTGTTTATCATGGTTTCCAAGATATCTGGGCATAATTTGCTTAATGCACATAGATGTCAGCAACATTTCTAGTAAAAATGGTGAAACCACAATTATTCTCTTTGGTGTATGCATGTAAATATGAGCTATTGAATTAAGTCTGGGCCACTGATGACAATGTAGTCCTTAACTTTCCAGGATGAATGAAGTCAAGTGTTGCATTCCTAGTGCTGACAGTGCTCCAAGACTGGTTAGTTGTCTCTCACCAAGACTGTTAGTTTCAGGCAAATGTAAGCAAAATTCAGATGAGTGATTGATTAATTACTGACTTAGTTATAGTGGTATGTAGAGCCTCTTGTAGGAGTGGATAAATAGTTCTTCCATGAGAGGAAAGGGCATATTTCCAGTGTTTGGTGGAAAGAAATCGTTCTGGCCACTGGTACAATCAGTGAACATCCAGTCATGTGCCACCTGGAATAAAAGTCAGGTCTGCAACTCCCTCTCCCATGTGCCAAGGAGCTGCTTTGAGCAGGTTAAATATGTGTGCGGTTTGAGTCCATGTCCTTCTAGGCTAAAGCCACAAAATTTAATTTCACTCTTTAAGAGACTGAACTGCAAGTGCACTAATTAATTAACCATTAGCAACTGATGTATGTTATAGTGTTGGAGTGGAAACTGCAGAGAGTATAAAACAATTACCTCCTGCTAGGAAAGCTCAGAGAAGCTTTTGTCTGCTTATTAAACATAAGTTGTAGAAAGTAAGAAGGATGAATCAGAGAGTGCATATGCCTGAAACCCATGCACCTGATAAGCATAGCAGTGATGTGAATGTAGAAGCTGTGATACAGATGTCTGTCAGATACTTCTTGGTGCAATTGTGTGGTCTTTCCTGCTGTGAAATAATAGCAAATACTGATGAGCTTCTATTGACAATTGTAGCCAAACTCTTTTTGAGGCCTGGGGGGATTTTTTCATGTGTAGGGAGTAGAAAAGAGAAAATTTTTACACTGACAGTGTGGGCTAAAAGAATCTTGCTTCTTCTGAAGTTTAAGAATGAAGCTACAAACTGTAAGCATAAATATAGCAGCAAAATGTAGTCTTTAATTTTTTCTATTAGATCAAATTCTCCAGCACTACATTCATTACTGTACTTACCATTAGTAAAAAAGCAGAAAACCCACAAATTCTTAAAAATAAAAAGGTTTTAGAGTAAAGGTTAAAGATGATCTTCATCTCTGATGTTACAGTCTTCCAGAGCACAGTACATGTGGGGAAATTTATTTCCACTTCACTTCATAGTAATAAGTTTTCCGGACAGAGCCACTAGAATATACAACATCCTCTGACAAGATGGAGTAGCTGATGCTTTAGTAAGATCTTTTCTAGCAGAGGTTTTGTCTGAGTTTATAAAACATACTCAAATAACCTCTGTTTCATTTGAACAAAAGAGTTTTTGTGTGGCCTATTCCTCTTTTCTGCTTCCATCTTAGGTACTGCTTGGCTTTGCTGTGCTCAATACTTACAGGTGCTGTTCATAGTAAAAGAATCAAAACAACCAAGCAATTTTCGAAAGCAGAAAATGTGGGTTTCAGCTATTAAATTTTTGCATACATGTTCTGATGAGTTTTATGCTATTGAATATATGCATATTTGAATTATCTTATGGCCCAATACATGCTAAAACTGCTGGGTACTTGAGAAGGAGCAAGGCACACAGAAGCTAGAATCTACACCCAGAAAAGGACTGCTAATGCAACTGTGACATCCCTTGTTCTGCCCAGATGTACTGGCTTTTCCACGGCCCTGGAGTTTGCTTCAAGGAAATGTGTAGTTCCCTTATGTGTTCATAAAATACTGTATTTTGAAAACAGTATTTCAATTATCAATATGGATTATATGATGTTACCAGAAGTTCTTAAGTGATAAAATAAGGAAGGCCCACCTGATAAATTCAGTGCTGGCTATGGGA
This sequence comes from Orthonyx spaldingii, assembly GCA_013397795.1. Classification (NCBI taxonomy): domain Eukaryota; kingdom Metazoa; phylum Chordata; class Aves; order Passeriformes; family Orthonychidae; genus Orthonyx; species Orthonyx spaldingii. Next base: position 223,682 of record VZTJ01005631.1, on the reverse strand, counting down.
CACATGTTATAGGTGTCTCTTTGTTGGTATTATCAAACCTGAGAGTTACTGAGCAGTGAAAATGATTTGTTTGAATAAGACATTGGAATTGGATCTACAGGCATTGCGATGCCTGAATTTGTGTTTTACAATAGAAAGATTAAACTTTCATTAAATTGGATCAAAGAATAGAACTGAATTGTTTTTTTGAACTCCCTTGTTCTCTTCCATCAGATTACTGATATATGTGCTGTGTACTTTATTCTTCTTAGTCATGATCTTTTACGTCATAATTGTGAATTTAATTTAATGGCTTCTCTTTTTTTTCTTTTTTCTTTTTTTTTTTGCAAATTTCATTTTCCAAATCGCATTGGGAATTGAAAAGAAATTATATGAAAAACAATTGGTCTAAAAAGCTACCTAATCTACACTTAGCCAGAATTTACTTTGGGAATTGAAAGACTGGTTATTTTTTTATTTTAGTCCCAACTTATTCTGCACTTGGTTTCACTTGGTCTATACAGTCCCTGCCACAGTAGAACAAATGCTAATGAGAGCTGTGAGGTGCTAATATACAACAAATAACTAATAGTAGTAAGCATAAGAAAACATATTTCTGAATAGATGGTCCGAAGGCCCCAAGTAAAGTAAGTCAGAGAGGTTTACCACCTATCTGTATAATCAACCAAACTTTCACATTATGATTTTTCCCATGAAACAAACAAGTACGTCTTTGGAGGCTCCCCCATCACCAGCAGTAATTTTCTGCTTTTGCAAACCTGCACAAACTAGTCCAATAGTAATAAGAAAGGTCTTGATCCTGTTCTCATTGACTTCATTCAGAGTTCAGCACTGACTTAGAAATGATCACTACTGGATGGAGAATTATTATATAAATAGAATGTGTAAAGGGTGGCAGTTTTGACGTGGAATTTTGCTAGAATTGTCATAGTCATTCTTACTGTTGACTCTTTTCTGAACCTAGTTTGCTAAAATAATTCAGTACTTTGTGAAATAGGTTCTCATCTTACCTTGTATTACACTAGGATAACTTCCTTGCTTGGAAGAAATTTGCAAGATTGAATTGGTAAAATATTCTCTGTTTGGGGGATTTGTTAGATAATTTGTCTAAGGTTAAACTAGAAAAGTAAAATGATCAGTAGATTTTAAGAGCATGTTGAAATAAGAGGCAAAGCAGAATAAACATTTATTTATAGTATTGTCATACAGTTGGTCTTCTCTGCATCAGAAAACAGAAGTCAAGGAGAGCCCTAGGCAAAAGCACTTATGCAAGTGCTTCCCAATTAAGTTAACTTTACAAAGCTCTTTCTCCACTTTGTTCCCTCTTCCACTTTCTTAAACTTCATTGAATGATCTGTGACTCAGATCCTGACAATGTAGACATCTGTGTTAGAAATGCACTGGCTTCCTGAGTGGCAGAATTTTTATTAGTATACTTATATTTTCAAGATTTTTCTTTATGAGCATGTTAAACTTCAGAGCCTGCTGCTTTCTCAGTTAAGAAACTTTAAAAATTGTTCTATTAAGTTTAATGTTGTCACATAAAAAAATTATACCCTTTCCAGTCTCTCACATCAAACTCTATGCACCATTTTGCCCTGATGCAAACGAATTTTCAGTCAACTTTATCTTACATAGCTGTTTTTCTCTCTGTCATGGGCTTCTCTCTGCCAGTTGTGATTTCTTCTCCCTTCCTGTTGTTTTTTGTTTCTTTATTTTTTTTTTTTCCCATCAGACTGCAGGAAGTTTTTTTACTGGAGAAAAGGCCAAAGGTGAGGATACTTCTCAAGTTTGGAGGTGATTCTCCAAAAACCCGTATCTTTCCCTTTACTGAAGAATCCCCCTCCTCTCTTCCTACCATTCTGGGAAATTATCATCTGAGACTGTTTCTGCCTGGTATGCACAGCCCAGCCAGCTGTGGCAGGACACTTGCAGCTGGGTGGCTGTGCTGGGTGTCATTCCAGCTGGTGCTTGATACCAAGGAGCATGAGCTGGTTTTTTGCATCCCTTAAACATTGCATCTTGCCTATCAAATACTGGGACAAAACCGATGTAACTGACATTAAAAGCCATCTTTACTGATAAAGACCAAAGCACTCTGTACTTTTAAAGAAATGGTAACATGTAATTGAATAATTGTAATGACTACAGAAATTGTAATTCTCCAGATATACATACATGTAATGAGAGCAATTACCATGCAACAATAAACCACCACTGTTATTATAAAACCATAAACTGTTATTCAATATACTATAAAATTCAAAATCTAATTGAATATGCTAGTTTAGCATAATTCCCACAAGCCATCATTCTTTAATACTGTGAAATGAATGGGGGGTTTGTGGAGCTATTAATTGTTACTGACAAGCAATAACCACTGGAATGAAACTCCAATTATCAGCGACCATTAATCACATTTACTGTCATCTGCGATGTCAAAAAAATAATATTCTAAACAGCTAAAAGGAATTTATCTCTCTTATGTTTTGACTAACTTTATAGAAATCAGATGGTCTTTTGCTGGGATAAGCAAAGAATTACAAAAGGGTATTTTCAGTCCTGCTCAGTCTTGTATTTTCCAGTTTAAAAAAACCCTCCCACTTTATTGCATTTTGATGGAGACTTAGATGCTGTGCAGATTTATTTCTATACAGTTATGTACAATTTATAACATTGAGCTAGCATGATGTTATTGCAGTCACTGGCTTTAAAAATAAGAAATTATAGAGATCATCTGAGCAAGCACTTCACTAGTCTGTTCCAGGAAAGCAATTAATGTTGCTTTTAGGATGCAGCTTGATCAGCTGTAGTGTTCTTGGAGATGAGGACATAAACAAGGGTGGCAGAGTCTTGCTCAGAAAACATTGTTCTATACTTTTCATCTTGTTCACTTTTCAGATTCTGTTATTTACTTCAAATAATTGTTTTCTTTTGAACCTACACAGTATATAAAAAACACAGATGTACGTCTCTGGGAATAAGAGGACAGGAAGCTGTTCAGTACTAGTGGGTGGATTGGTCAAATGCACAGTGTAGATATGGCAGTTAAAAGCCTCACTTGCAAAATGGGATCTGCTTACCGAAAATTTCCCCTGAAAATAACAAATAATGTTGGACTGCTAAGGGCATATTGTGGCCCTTACTCTCAAAAAATACTGAGGTTTCTTCTGAACTACAGAAAATCATGCTGAATGATCAGGATTTGAGACTTTGCCAGTTGTTTACCTTGAGAGTCTGTCAGCTTTTGCTGGCATAAAAAGACTTAGATTTAGAATGAGGAAGCATTTTGGAAGCAGAATAAGAAAGAAATATAAGAAGAATAAGGAAGAATTTGGAAGCACTGGTCCACAATCTGCTATGAATAACTTCATTTAGAAAAAGCATAGAAATTCTGAATATTTTGTTTACTATACTGTGTTGTTCACTCATGGTTTCAACACTTTATCATCCAGTGAAGGATCCAAGTACTCTAACACAAACCAGCAGAGCAGGTATAACATCTGTTCCTAAGGTACTGCAAATATCCAGCAGAGCATCTTTTTAGAAGAAACATAGGAGAATTGACAACTGAACTATATATCAAAAGAAGCCCTAAAATATACACAAATTGTATTTAGCTAGGTCTGAGGCCCCTCTAAGGCACAGAGCAGTTGCTTATATTTCAAGCTTTTGAGTAGAGGTATATTCATAAAGTTGGGTGTAGTAGTGCCTCTGGAAGTGAAAGTCAGAGGTTGACTGTACTGACAGTTTTATTATTCCAGCTATTATTTATATAGCTAGCTTATTATTTACATAACCAGTTTTCCAAATTTTCGAATACTGCATTTTCACTGAAACCAAGGTGTGTGTGATGGACAGTACAGTTCTATAGTGCTCAGTGTACTCTTGCATAGGTCACATCTTTAAGATTCTGTCCTCTCTGAAATTCTCATAAGATATTGTCACTCGTCAACCCTGCTTACTTAAAAACTGTTTGGATAAAAATGCTTTATTTCTGACTTTCCTGCTGTGTGTAATTGAATGTTCTTCCACTGAGACATAGCAAATTTTTGGCCTATCAGCTTTTTCTTGAACTAAGTGAAGACATTGAAAGTGAACACATCTAAGATAATATTATACTATAGTGCTGTCATGATCAATTAATCAAAAAAATTAAGTGCCTAAATGAATTGAACTAACAGAAAAAAACTTTGTCATGAGAAAACTTTGGAACATGATTCTTTCCTTGACTTCAACTCCCAAGTGCTCTCATTTATCGCTTTCTTGATGTTTTTCTGAGCTGTTCAATGTGAAAGTTGAATAGTTTGTAAATTTAGTAAAAAATAATAGTAGAAATAATTACCATGCTATGATAAGATTTTAGTCTGAAAAATTCATACTGGCATTCCATCTCCCATATTTAATTAAACATTTCTGTCTTTTCAGAAGAAATTACTAAGTATTTAAAAAAGTTATTTTTCATTACGAATTTAAAACTGCTGCACTGAAAATTTATCATAACTAACGCAATCATTTATGTTTGTTGTCAACGTGACAGAGTTTATCAAAATAGCAGAAATCAAAGTATTTAAAATGTAGTTGTAAATTCTCAATGTACTAGGGTAAGGTAAACACTAATTCTCTTAAACACTAGTTGTCTTTCATTAGTATGGAATTGAATTCATTCTTAGAAAAAAAATATACAAATATTACTCTGTCTTGTAGTAATAAACAGCTTTCCTTTAATGAAGATAATAATAGACAAATGTTTGGTAATTCAGCAAGTATATTTACAACACTGTGTCTTTAAACTTGAGCTGTCAGTTAACTCATATTCAAGATTCCTGCTCACTTAAAAAGGAAGAACACCCTGAGTATAGTACTGAGAACTGGCTTTTCCCCTCCCTTTCTTTATCTCTCACTGAATAATAACCCTCATTTAGTGCCATCAGTCATTTTTGCCATCAGCCTTTTTGTGGCTGGAACAGAAGCATGAATGGCACACACACTGAAATATGTGAAAACTTTATAGATTTTGATAAGACAGTGGAGAATGTGTCATGAGTTGGTGTTATCATTAGGTGAGAAATGAAAATGGATGCAGTAATTTTCACAGTAATTGGAGCTTGGCCCCTCCTACCATCATTGGGCAGCAACTGTTTACAGTGTGTAAACCAGTGCAGTGGCAAACCTTGAGACTGGTAGACTGCACCCAGTGGGTTTTGGTAGTGAGTACAAGCTAGCAAGGGCCATACAGCCATGATCCTCTATCTACCTTACTGTGAGTGTCTGTTGTCTTAAAATGACATTGAGACACTTAAATGACTTACCAAAAA
>VZTJ01005631.1:131070-218349 GCA_013397795.1 Orthonyx spaldingii | reverse complement strand
ACTTACCAAAAAAAAAAAAAAAAAGATCTTCCTAACAGCTGGTAAAAACTAACAGGAAAGCGAAGTACATAACTCACAATAGGAAATATTTGGAGTTACTAAAATTTATCTGATTTAATCCTGCTAGAGGTCTGGCTAAAAGGAGCAATCTACTTTTTGGCTGCTCAAACTGAACACTTGAATAGATGATAGATTTGAAGATGTCATCTGAAGTATTGCACAATTATCATGAATAATTTGAAAATATTCTGTTCTTGTAAGAGATCTTTAAATGTCTCATCCAACGGACTATGGCATTTAGAGCCAAACTAACTCCTAAAACCAGCAGGCCTGTATGTTTCTGTTATTTGGTATCACAATTTCTCATTTAAAATTTCAGTGGTGACTGAATAATAGCTCACAAAGAATGATCTAGCCTTGACTGGATTTTGTTTCAGTCAGACAATTCTGCTTGTGAATTCTGATATATTGTAAAGAGAAAGCTTTTTAAATTTGGAGTTGTTTGTTTTGAAATTTCTTAGGCCCTAGGGACAGCTCACTTACCTGATATCAAATGGACACAATTAATTATTATTGTTTTAGTTTAACTGTTTTCAGCAAATACCCTCCCACTTTATTGTTTTAGTAATTAATTTAATAGTTTAATTATAGCAGTGCCTATGGATTCTCATTTGGATATTACTGATTAAATGTTCCTCCAGCCTACCCCACGTAAAATTGTCTTTGATGTGAAACCGTGTTTTGGGAATATGTGTAGCATTGCACATAGCATTTGCTGACTTTTGAATCAAACCTGCTTTAAGGTTGTCTGTAGGCTTCTACATATCATGGCTGGCAATTTCTTCCTGTTTAAATATTCCAGGTAGAGTTTATTACTTTTCAGTAGCTGGAAAGCAGTGTATCAGACTTTCTTTATTTAGTTTCGTCTCTGTTTCACTTGCAGACCTTACTGATATAATTAAGAACTATGCAATTTGCTCTCATTTTTCTATATGCCTTGAGTGTGTTCTGTTCTTTCACTTTTCGTGCCCTCCCCAAGGTAATACAAAATAATAACATACCATATGGCAAATGGAATCAGCTGTAACACCGTGCAGTGTCTTTTATCATGTAGCTTTCCCAGTATGACATTCCCAAGTTTGTAACTGATGCATATTGCATGTCCTAGAGAAACTCTAGCTGTATGATGCTGCTTCTCCCATTAGAGGCATCCTTGCTGATACTCTGCAAGCATGCAACAGCCATCAATCAACAACACAACAGGAAATGGCAGAATGTCTCAGTGTGTGGCAGTCCTCCCAAACTGCAAAAAGTTATCACGAACACAGTATTGCGTTATCATGAATTGTGCAACACATAATTAATATGTTTACAGTAATAATGAGTTTTACATAGCTTGTGAGGCTCAACGGAGGATTTTTGTTTGTTTTAGTGTCTTTAGAGCTCTTGGGAATTCATAGAATGTGTTTTTTCAGTAGTGAGTTTCCATAGGTTTGGAGTCAGTCTTCTGAAACATGCTGTCTGAGGCATTAGATGCTGTTGTATGAAAAGTAAACATAAGCATAACTAAGGGTTTTGTAGATGAGTTAAAATACTTCTACAGGGCCAAACTCTAAAGGAGTTTCTGTTTTGTGGAGATACTAAATGGGTGTGATAAGCTGATGGTGTTACTTAAGAATGCAAAAACCTGTAAGTAACCACTTCTTGATACCTCATGTGTGTTGCTATACCAGCATCTTAGGTTAGTTTTAGTTTTGTGAGTGGAAGGGAGAGATAAGGATTAAGTAGACAGATATGTAATGTTTAGCTATGATTTTCTTTCCATCTTCTGTTTGTGGCAAAAACGTAATTTCAGTCTGTTCTAAAAGTAAGTATCTCTACAAAGTTAATAGGATGTTTCTATCATGAACAGTTCCATCAGATAACATGCAGCTAGCCTAGGCTCCAGCTAGTTTTAGGGAGTAGAGATTATACAGTCTCCACCACATTTAGGGCTCCCACTGTGACACTACAAGTGCTACAGGAACTTTTCTCCGAAGCGGGAGAGCAGAAGAGGAAAGGATGAATTGTTCTTCCCTGTTCATCCAGATTTGGTCTTTGGTAAATCTATTTCTACCCCTCTCTGGTCATGCTTAGGAAATATAAGTGTGCCCAAGCCCTGAATGAACTCTCCACCTGTCACCTGTAGGAAGGGAGGAGTGGGTGATAACAGATGGTGCATTTCTGCAGTGTGCTTGTAATGCCCCAAGAGATCAGTTTGAGGACAGGACATTGTAAGGATTGAGAACTTAGGGCTGTTGAGAAGGAACAGTAGCACACATAGCACAACTCTCTTGTACTTCTCTCTCAAAACGCTACTCGACTGGCTTCCTGTAGCAACTAGTACAATGGTTTATTTCAAGGAAATAAAGTGAAATATAGGAAAGGGATTTCATTAAAGGAAATGTAGGATACCAGTGTAACAAATATTTGCACTGAGGGTAACAGCAATTTTGCTCAAAAAGTAAACTCATTGTGTGAGTGGGGGTTAGTAGGGTATATGCATTGTGTGTATACAGATGTCCTAGACACATATAGAAGGAATTCTCAGGAATATTAGGAAGGGCAATATAAACTATTTAGCACAATTCTTTGTACATTTTACACTTCATACAGAATCACCTGAATTCCTTACCTGATTTTTTAGAAACAGCTCTGTCTTCTTGTCCTTAGTTTTGCTTTCTTGCTTATCTGCGTCGTATCTACTGCCGTTCTCCACTGTTCACTTGTCTCCTCATTGCATATGAAACCAGTATGGACTCTATATTGAAAAACCTGCATTGACAAAAATCCATGAGTTACACGTGGGTAAATGGCAGACATCTTGTTTCTTTACTTTTCATTCTGTCTTCCATGAAAACAGAGATAGAACAATTATTAGAGACTTGGGGTCAAGTACTGAAGTAGTAAGTTTCCAGATGTGAATACTGACATAATGGTTTATTGCTAACCACTTAAACCCTTTTATACAGAACCTATTCATATCCTCTTTTTCTGCACAAAATGTGTCAACACAAACATGTAGAAATAATGCATGCCTTACAACACAAAATGCATGCTTATGAGAAATGGAAAATTGTGTTTGGCAAGTTGTCCTTTGGAAGGCCAAACAACACCTTTAGAGTGACCACTCATGCTTAGAGGTGCCACAGACGAGTTTAGTTGCAGCATTGATCTCTTTTCTTTTAGGCCAGGTCTTGAAGTTTACAACAAGGTGCCTATCTGACACACCTCTGCAAAGTTCAGTGATTTTCACAGAATTCTGATCAGGCTTGGAAGAATTATCCTTAGATTGTAAATGGCAATTTTGTAAGTTGCAGTTTTAAGGTTTGTCTGTTCCCTTTCTGGTTTATCACCTTTTGTTGGTTTTTTTGGCAGTGTGTTTTGGTTTGGTTTGGTTTGGTTTTTTGGGTTTTGGGGGGTTATTTTGTTTGTTTGATTGGTAGTTTTTTTGTTTCTTTTTGTTGTGTTGGTTTTTTTTTCCACAAAACTTATATCTTGGCTTCTTTTCCCCACATTTTCTTTTGAATAATCATGCCTTTAGGTAAGAGTTTGCAAATGAAAATTGTACTTTCCTGTGTTATGACCTTAACTATTACAAACATTCTTATTTCTAAGCCTCTGACTTCCTTAATGAAGTCAAAGATAAACACCTGTATGCGGAATCTGATTATGATTATTTGAAACAACACATTTTTGTCATACAACCAGATATGAAAAATAATTAAACTGTGGGAATGTGCAATAGTGCTGAGGAATTTTAATAGTATTAAACTGTTGACTATAGGGACACTATTTCTAGAATTAAAAACATATCTTTGAAATAATTTTTACATGCATGGGGAATTTATTTGCTTGAGAAGGACAACAGCTGTATTTTTTGGCCCTTTTCCAGGAGGATGTCTCAGAATGAAGACAAAAAGCATAGAAATACATAAAATGGCTTCCTTTCAGTGGTTCTACCTTTAATGCAAGGAGTCCTTGAGTGTCCAGTCTCAAGGACTGCACAAACCTCTGCACAAGCGTGCCTGACAACTGAGCCTGGACTGTCGGCTTTCTGTGGCTCAAAGACACCCAAATAATGTACAGGGGACAGAAAAAAAGGATCTAATTAGCTTAAAAAGAATAATATTAGGATTCATATTTTCCTTTGTCTCGTTGCCAAAAAGCTTTACATATAATAAACACAGTCATCAAAATTCACTTATGACAAGTCAGAGCTGGCTTGTGCATCCTTTATCACAGAGTTCAGCCACGAGTCTCATCTTTGTACACTTGAACGTGTAAGAGGTGTTTCCTTACAGCATGCCACGTTTTATTAAGTATCCAGCTTTTCACAGGGATGATATTAAATGAAGAGTATTCTTATTTGCCTGGAAATTTATGCCATACACCAAATACCATTTTATCTGTGATTACTTAGCAGGAACCATCTGTCACATCCCCACCCCCACAGTGCTGAGGAAGGCAGAGGCTGAAGGTGAGAAGTATATTTACTTCTGACAACAAAAGCAGCTGCTGCTGTTACTTTTAGCTGTAAGGCAAACATGCTGGAAAAGGTGGCTATCTGTTGTGGTCCTAGTGTACTGGGACCAAACATGTCTGTTGATGACAGCAAACCTCTTGAAATTTTGAAGAAAATTTTTTTATGGCTTGTGTCAGGAGGGCATCTGCAAACACAGCTCCAGCTGGGAGGTAGAACCAAGAAGAAGAAACTTGGGGCTAGAAAAGTATCAGGACAAATTCAAGAATCTCCCCATTCTCCTGCCTTCCTTTTGGTAGAAAATTATATTGCAAAAGAGATTATTTTTCTCTAATGATAACATGAAATTCTGAAATTAAGCACAGCAGATAGAAACACCCAGCACAGAATCAAAAAACCAAAAAAAATTGCATATTCATATACTGCAATCTTTTCCAGTGCTGACAGCTAACTATTCCAAGTGGGAAAGGTACAAGCTCTGCTGTTCATTCTGCCAATTTCCCTCCTTAAAACTCTGGCACTGTGTTTTGGGCGCTTTGTACTCTAATCTCTGTTATTCTAACCATCATCCCTCAGGCTAAAAAAGATATTTACAGACACAAATAATTTTTTTTTTTAATAGGATTGCAGAAAATAAGTATACTTTTAAATTTGTGGAAAAGGAGTATTTCTTCAGTAAAACCACTTAATTCCTGTTACCTTCTTTCATCGTGTGCAAGGGGAGCACTGTGCTAGGATATAAACATACCTAGAACATATTTCAAGACCAAAATATAAACACTGGCAGGAAAGGACACTTTATGCAAATGTGTTTCCTGAGTGATGGCTCTCCCTCCCTGATGATTCTGGTAACACAAAATAATTTGGGAATAGCAGTGGTGTGCCCTGCCCTTTAGCTCTTTTCTCTAGAGCATGTACATCCCCTTGCAAATATGATTATGACAAAATAAAAGGTTCATTTAGGTGGGAGCTTCTTATAAAATATTTTCAATATATCACCATAGAAAATGTAGAGATAAAGCAGAGCTATAAATGACAACACTTATGGGAAGAGGAAACAGATCAAAATGCCTTACTCTGTATTGCACTCATTTTCCTTTTACAGCCCACCTGTCAGTCCTGTTATCATTGTCTAGAAAAGAATTTACAGTAAGTCTCTGAGTCAATCAGTTTCCATGGTAACTTGGTTCTGTTTTAAAACCTTTACATAAAAGTGGCTTGGTTAAAATGGTAATGAGCTGCAGTGCTCAGCCATACCTGAACTACCTTTCCCATTGCTCAGAAATAATCAGATAGGGGTGTCAGTCCATCTGCTCTAGTTCCTTTGGTATCTACAACACTGTTTCAGTAACCCAGTCAGATCAGCTTGCCATGTGGAAATCGCAGCGTTTGGAGATGTAGGGGGTTCAGGGTAGTGTTTGTCCATGACATGCTGTGAAGCAGAGTAAATCATGTTGGGGTCTGGAGTCTTGAGTTCACTGTGGAAGGATCCCTGGGCATGTACAGTACCTACAGTGGGGCTGAAAGCTCCAAGGACCATGGCATCTTTTAACATATGAACCAGAAAAGGCAGACTGTCTCCCTTGTAGAAAACACTTTTCTCAAAGGTACAAAAAAGAAATTCCCTTCAGACCAGCTCAAGGGGAAAGAAAGTTCAGGGGAAAAAAAAAAAAAAGGCAAATGAAAGTTTTAATTGATTCTAGGAATATTGTGATAATGTCCCATCCTTGTCAATATGTATGTTTTATCCAGCCTTTAGTTATACTTTATCCTAGTTTCAAGCTCATCTCTTGCACTTGTAATTTCTGATTCTCTGGCCCAGTTTGACTTTGACAGTCTTGTTTGTAATTCTGATTACTTTATACCATCTCCATTCTCATCTAGAGGAAAAAAATCAACATTTTTAAAATGTAACTTAATGATACAATTAACATGAGGAAATCTTAAAAGAACTTTTAATGTGTATCTGATAGAGCTCGTCAGCAATTACTCTGAAAACTTGCTGCATTTCATAGAAGATGACACCTTCCCTCCCTGTCATATCAGAAATTCCTAAAATTCTGTACTAGAACTGCTCTTGCTGTATTGGGTAGCTTAATATTTATATATGCAGGTTTTTTGTTCCATTAGAGGCACCTGATAGAATTTATGAAAAAAATTTTACACATCTGTATCTTCCAGGCAGGCATTGAAAAAGCTGCTGAATGTAGGTATACACCAGTTAATTTGTACTTGAGCTTGTCCAAAGACTCAGTAAAGATCTCATGTTTCAGCATGGGACAACACATTATTTTCCCATATGGTAAGTGGTTGTCCAGCTGGTCCATATGAAGCATTTTAAATAACAGAGAGAGGTCCATGCATTTTATAGTTTGGATGATGGGAGATCCTGATGCCTTGTCCTTAGCAATACACAGAGGGGCTCTGCTCAGGGATGTTTCACAGCTCCTCGTTTCTGAACAGCATTACTAAGCAAGGTGTGTGTGTGCTATTTCTTACATGGGTTAATTTCTGTTTAGAGTCAACTTGGTCATCTACTGATTCCTCTAGGTAATGTCATCTCCCTGTAATTTAGCTGCCCTTTAAAAGGAATCAGTATCCTTGTCCCAAACAAAATATCATGGCTGTACTAGAAGTTTGATTTAGATTACGTAATTCCTCTCCAAAACACTGAAAAAAACGAGCTTTCAAATGTATTTTTTCAAGCTCTTATTTTTAACTAACAGTTTCATGTACTCCCAATGTCCTGGCACTGTGCTGTAGTCATTAATTTCTGAGGGAAGGGCATTGTCAAATCACGGTATCATAAATCTACTGAATTCCCTTCATCAGTCATGGCAGTAACGTCTTCGCAGTACTCCTGTGTGTCAGCAAAGCATGACCTTCTCTGAGTGATCTGTGCAGACTGTGCTTAATTGAACTGTGCTTTCCAGTGAGCATTTTAACTTTCACACAATGATTTTTTTCAATAGCTGACATCCAAACAACTGGTCTCCGTTAGCCGGGTGAAAGAATAAACAACATCTGATGCTTTGTCAGCTGAAAAAAAAAAGTAGTTCTTACTTTTAGTACTTTTAACATCTTTTATCTCAACTGAACAATTAAATCTGCTTAAATTTTCCATGTTTTTTGAATTCCTTTTATAATCCTTTGTATAAAAAAGAGGGTTGATTCTGTGCCTTTTCACGCTTGTAGAATTACGGATTCCATCCTGATGAAAAATCAGTGCTCCAGAAATACTGTACCTTGATATGAAAAATGATCATACTAGTTGGCTGCCTGAGATGGGAAATTCCTTGTTATACATGGGCTGTAATACAGTTCTTACTTCATTTAATTAATCTGCTTATTGCAGTGTAATGCAACAGGCTATACTTTCTTTTGCCCTGAATTGTGTTCATACATACAGCAGATCAATTGCTAGCTGCAAAACCATCTCAATTATATTATTTGGTATTTCAGCTTCTGATTAAAAATTACTGTTAAATTTAGAGGGTCCTGTTCCTTAATTTTTAGTTCATTATGTTGACTTTTAAAAAAAAATACTTTTCTTGATTCATTTTTATTTTGCCATGTCTTTTATTATCATAATTATTGCCAAGTATTTGAGACTACCAGTATCTATTACTAATTTAATTGTCTGCTGGTAGGAATTCTAAATAGTTAATCTCTGTGCCTTAAATAATTATATGATTTTTCCCCCCTTTATTTCCCTACCCTCATGGGCTGCTCTACATATTTTGTTTTTTTTTTTTTTTAAATTTTGCATACAATTAATAAGATTTTATTTGGTACCTATTTCCCCCTCAGTGCTTTCTAAATACGTACACTTTGAAATCTAGTTATATTGTCATTAAAGTAGAACAAACCTGTTTGGATAAAATAATTCAAGTTCAAATATTCATGCAACCATGAACCTTCACATTACAAATCTCAGACAGTTCTGCTGCTGAAGGCTGAATGGGCTATGTATAAACAAGTATGTAAAATGAGAATTAGTAGGCTAAGAAGTTAACTGTGCCTGTATTTCCAGTTGCTGCTGGTATATGCCTTTGAGCTGGATGAACTTTGCAATGGTAATGTGAGCCTCAGCCTCCCTCTTTCCTGGTTCCTTTGGTCTTCTTATGTCCTACCTGATGGGTCGTCCAAACGTCCACATTATGTCCTAAACTTACTTTCAAGATACCTCTCTCTCTCTGATTTCATTCTCCTTGTGCCAAGTATCTCCTTTCCCTGGTTACACATGAGAGATCATGTTCTGAGGTGTGCTGCACAGGAAGAGATTAGCAGAGGAACACCATCGTGACTGTTACTGGAGAGGAACTGGAGGTGCAGAGAGAGTTTGGGGAGTGTGAAGACAGGGAAGAGCAGTGCTTTGTTTCTTCTCTCTGCAGCTCCTTCTGTGAGTGCCACAACCAAGACAGGAGTTTGAAAGCAAGTTTATCAGGATCACTACGTTGCTTGCTGCTGAAATATCAACGTAGAAAGGCCCATAACACTGAATCAGATGCTTTCCCTTTGGCATATGTGGTTTGTTTGAGTTAGAACTGCAGCACGTGAATAGTCCCACACTCTTTCCTTCTGCTTGCCTGCAGTCCTCCCCCATGACAGAGGCACTGGCCTAAATGCTACTGATCTATATTGTTGTGAGTAGTAAACTATAATTATTTTATAATGGTGCAGGATAGGAAAGAGCAAATATTTGCAATGGGCAGGAGAGCTAAAAGCTCAGAGCAAACTTTCAGGCACAGTTCAGAGACTACCAACCCCTGTTCTGGGGTTTTTGGAAGACCAAAAAATATTGTCAAGAAGTTTATGTTCAAACTAAGGTCATACACACTTAATTAAGAGATTCTTGTCTCTAGAAGCTCTTTGTGATGACTATTGACACATGGGACTAATCTGACCAATTATTTGTCTTTTAGCAGAACTGTTTCTAAAAACACACACACATTCAGATCATACTAAAACTTGAAAAGTTCCACCTTATTAGGTGGAAGAGAACTGATTATCACCAACATAATGTTTTTATGCCCCCTAATAGCACTGAATAAGTAGATATGTATGGTTTCAAACTGAGTTTGCTGTCTCAAAGTGACAAAGACATGGTTAACCATTAGGTCTGGAATGTAACAGAGGTGAGTGAGTAGGACTCAGGGAAATTCAGATTCCTTTCATGGCTCCTAGGCTTTTCTCCCTCTTCTATGAAATGGAGACCATGAGACTTCCAAAATCTGTGCAATGGTTAGAAATACATTCCAGACTCTGTTATTCCCAGCTCTTATGAGGAAGAATGACAGAGCTGCAGTGTATGTAAGTACCTAAACAGTCAAAAGAAAAGAAATAATTTCTAGTTTCTGGTCAACTGTCATAATTTTGTCTTGATTTACTTCATGGTTTGAATTTCCAACATGAAGCTTTTCATGACATTACATGAATAAATCTAGTGTAATGTATCATTCTTCCAAAATTTATATCAGGTCCCAGATGATTCCATTGCTAGAAAGAAATGCATGTATTACTTTTAGAAGTACTGCATAAGCAATTAATTTTTGTCTGTGTACTGAGAATCTGGGGTTTGTGGGTTTATTCATAAAATCCAAATTAACTTCTTTGATTTTCCCTCTTCCTTCCCTTCTTTAAAAAAGTCTGATTTGAAGGATGCACAAAATCAGATTGAAGAATTCATTTTGGGCTCTTGAGAATATATGGCAATTATAATTCCTTTTGTAAAGGGGAAAGAATGAATCTTCTCTCAATTACAGATGTGAAAAGAGTCAGCTATGGAGGTATATGTCTTAACAACAAAAAAAGCAGGGTCAATCAACAGAAGAACATTATTAGTCTGGGTCTGTCATTGTCCTAGAAAATGGGGCAAATATCAATCTAATATACAGAATATTATGAATTCCAAGGTTACATGTGCTATATCTGTGTGTCTGATTTACCATCTTTGAAGTCCAAAATGCCTTATAGATGACTGAGCTTTTAAATTGGAAGTACAGCTCAAAGGGAAGTGGGTTTGATAGTTTTTGCTAAGATGTCACTTTAGTCAATCAGAGAGTAGCCTAGAAAAATAGTATTTGGATGAAACAGAAACATTTTTGCAAATCTGCAAACGTGTAAACTTCTCTAGTCACCTGTATTTCTCCCCATCATCTCCAAAAACACAAGTATAACATCAAGACTTATTTAAGACAGTGTTGCATGTAACATTTAAAGAAGCTCAGCTTTAAAAGAGAGAAAAAAATCAAATAAATTCCTGTGAAAAAAATAGGGTAAAACTCTCCAGAAAAGCAGAATTCAAAACATGTGCTGAGGAGCTGAATGCTGATCTGAGTCTAGCAAAAACATTAAAAAAAAAAAATCTGTAAAGCAAGTAACTGTCATTTTTATAAGTGGTGTTCTAACCTTTCTGCTGTTCAGGTGTTTTCCTGTCAGAATTGTTTTGCCTTACTTTCCCTCTGTCCTCCTAAAAGGAGGATAAATCTCTAACACTGCCTTTAATACATACAAAATTACCCATCTAGCATCTCTTTTATACTTTAAAATGCCCAATAATTTATGGTCCATTTTCAGGATTTTCAACAGCTAAGTTTGATTTTCAACAGCTTTGTTTGTGCATGACTTGCATTAGGAAGACACTGCAGTTAGTGCTTAGTAGATCAAAAGCCCTCTGAATTATTACCCAAACTTAATTGTTTTGATGGAGGAACTTAATAGGCAAGCTTATTTTTTAGCAATTTTCTTTCAATAGTAGTATAATAGTGGGACTTGTTCAATGGTTATTTGGGGGATTTTTTTGTCATTTTTTGTTTGAGAAATGGAAGTTACAAGACAATTTTTTTGGCTCCAGAAGCTTAGTCACTCATGAGAATTTGTTACCTTCTTTACTACTATAAAATTGACAAACCCAGTCATTTTCGAAGCCATGAAAATAAAGTAAAATCGCCCATGCTAATAACTTACAAATAACTAAAATATCTTTTTTAATACATAGGCTCTTTTTCATTTCCAAATGATGGCTGTAATGTTCTCAGCAATGCAAAATTTGGATTTTTCAATTTGGGGAGTGGGAGTTGAGAGAGAACAATGACACATCCTACAAATACAATGCAAGAGCTCAGTGGTTTTAAGGTCACTTCTCCTTGTTATGAATATCCCTGATGGCTGCCTAAAATCAATTACATTTAATGTAGTCTCACTAAATTTCTGCTCCTCAGTACTACAGGAACACATTTTATTAACAGCATGAGAGGCAAAATTGAGCTTTGGAATTTTTAAAATCTAGAATTAAAAAGAAAGATGATGAAAACAAATGCTGCTTTTCTATACACACAGGCATGGGTTGAATGATGGGGTTTTTCCTCTTAGGTTTGCTTTTCATTTCTATGAATATACCATTGGGAAGTCATCTTTTAGCTATGTTTTGTGTGTCAGATGCCCAGGTGGTTTAAATTAGCTCCATTGACTTCACTGATGGAGTACAGATTTGTTATCCCCATGGAATGGAGAGCATAAACGTGTAACATGGCATAGGATAAAACTTTTCTCATCAGCAGAGATTATCTAGCTTCATGAGGATTTCCAAGTACTTAGTATCTTGGACCAAGGACTAAAAAACTTGGTGGGAGCTTTGCCACTGCCTTCTCTGCAGCTAATGGGAAATATTCACATTACTCAGTTTTAAGCTACTAGCTCAGATCAGATGATTACACAGAAATTTAGAAAAGATGAAGTTGATTTTTTATGGTCCAAATCCCTATTTAACAAAAAAGAAAGAACTATATTCTGTTAAGCTCTTTTTTGAAATTCAAATTGTGTTGATACCTTAGGGAAAAGTCTGACTAGAGGCTAACAGGGTTTGCATGAGCTCTAGGTGATTAACCTACTTTATGTTGCTCTCACCACCCTGCATTGGTTAATTGTTACCTTTAGCAGTGTCTTCAACAATTAGAAAAAACATCATTTATTTCTTTTCTATATTTAGAAAACCTTACACAAACTAATCTTGTTTTTCCTTTATTTTCCATCATGCTTGGCATATGATGGAACACGTATAGTAGAATTAATGTAAAACAAAATCCCCAGTCTCTGTCCTTGACTAGGATTCAGATGAGTTAATTCTTTACTGTCCCTCCAGGCCCAGTATCCATTACTGTTGAATCAGATACTATGAGTTTTAACTGGCAGTGAACAAATTTTAAAATCTAGTCAGGCATTTTCTCACTCAGAATCTGGTTTTGGTTTTTTTCCTGAAGCCTTAGACAACTGATTGAGAAGTCTGGTAAAAAGAAGACAGCCTGTTGTTGTGGTAGTTTTGTGATACAGTTCTGAGTCTGTGTGATGGGTAGATGGTGTGTTTCTGCTCAGAAAACAATTATACTGAAGTAGGAGCACTACTGGGTTGCTGGTTATTATAGATGGGCTTTCTAATGGTGAATACATAATGGAGGCGAAAAAGAGTTTCTCAGGTTCATTTCCAGGCCCACCAGCTGCAACCCTGCAGCCACAACACAACTAGAAACATGTAATCTATCTACTTTTCCATTCTTCTGCTTCAGGGATATAAATTTTGGTCTTCAGCTTTCCAACAGGGTGTTTCAGAATGTTGTCAATTACTGGTGTTACAGTGATTTTTTTCAAATTACATGGAATTTTGCAATGGCTGGTTCTGCCCTATGTGCAATATACTTGCAGTTCACAGAGGAATCTGACAAAGAGACTTGCATTGGATCTCTAGAAAATCTTCTTTCTGTATACTCACATTCTCCTATAAAGCTTCTAGTATTTTTGTAAGAAAAATACACTAACTGGTTCTTACAACACTGTGCATACTTGAACCATAATGTCACAAGCAATATTTTTAACTTTTCTTAAGATGCTATGTTAACAAGAATTCAAAAGTTTATCCTTTAACACATTTGTAAAAAGGCCATATGTAAGAAAGGAGCATATAGCTGTTGTTATCAGTGTGCCTCATCATCCCTTTTTTTTGTTCTTCTGGTAGAAAACTAAGCTTATTATTAAGTAGAAATACATTAGACATTGCTGGGGAAATCTTTTGGAGGAAAATAAACATAAGCAATTTATAAAATTGTTATATATCAACCAGACATTTGCAAAGAAGTTTTATCTTTTCCCATAAGGAATGCCATCATAATACCAGAACATGTAATTTCTTTTGAGAGAAGGTACTTATCTATGCCCAGTATCAGGGCAGAGTCAGCCTTTACAGCCTCAAGTTAAGGAACCAATTATGATGGAGTACAGAAATGCAATAGCCAGGAAAAAAACTAGGTTTTGACATATGTACATTTCTAGTATGCATAGTGGATCTGGTTTTCATTCAAGTATGTGCTGAATTCCACAAGAATACCTAATTCTTGTAATTCATGGGACTATCAGGCTAAAGAAAAATAATCCCTCTGGACTTCAGACAGCTACCTAATGGTATTGTCAAGAATAATCCCCAGGAAGAATTGGTCTTTTTTTTTCAGTCCTCCTGTACACCATCAAACAGAAATATCTCTCACTAAAGATAGTTATTCAAAAACTTTTATGCTTACTGGAAACACACAAATCCTTGAAAACTTTTATGTGGCACTGGTAAAGTGCAAAAGACATTGTGTGACATCAGCATGTGCTACAGAAAGAACAGAAGGAATGATAGTTGGTAAAAGTGCTCACGTGACTGAGAAAGAGACCTGTACCCCATGCTGCAGAAGGATGCAAATCAAAATGAAGAGCCTGTCTGATTCTCTCTTAACAACTTCTTCACCGAACTCTGGTTACTGACTAACCTTGAGCACGGACCACCATGCTCTCGTTGCAGATCTCAGGTGCCTGCTAACCCCCCAAAGCATTGCTGTCCCTGCAGCAGCATGTGAGTCTGAGCCACGCACGTGGGCCTGCCAGACCTCCCTGTGCCTAGAGATCTGCTTTATTTACACTGCCTCTGGATGGCCAGTGCTAGAAGTACAAATGTCACCCGAATAACTAAGACAAGGGTATGGTTGTCATGGCAAAGACTGGCTAATTTGGAGACCTTTTATTTATGAGAATCCCACCACAGTTAAGAAACAAACTACATATTTGGAGCATTTATTGAAAAGAAAAAGAATCCCACATGCAAAATTCATGCATGGTATTCTTTTTTAATACAGCTACTTCAACGAATTCAGTACCATGTATTTAACATTTCCCAAGCCCATATGTTTCAGAAGCTACATATTTAAATATCTCTTTCCCAGAACTGTAATAATAGAGGATTTAATTAACAACATTTAGGAGTTTAAATTATTGCCACAGAAACAGATACAGTGCACAAAGGAAAAGAGAGAATAGTTTTCCCCCCAGCATATTCTTAGTGTATATTGTATGATTTATAGCGAGAATAATCACATAAGTGAACTATGTTTTTCTCTTTGAAAAGATATAAAGCTAGATTTATATCCAAATTAAGAAGGTGTTATCAAAGTAAAATAAAAACTTTACACCAGCAAAAATCCTACATGGATACTAAGCACATACTGCATAGTATATTTTGCATGTAAGCAATTCGTATTTGAAAAGGTTCAAAGCTAGGGGGTTTTAGAAAGAAACTGTGAGGAGCTGCTGTAAATTGAACAAAAATGGTTTTCTAATGTCCCATAATAAATACCTGATGATCCTGTGAATTTTTTTTTACTATTTCCACACAGACTATGTACTAAGAAAAATTTCCTTTTCAATCCATCCATTCTACTTCATTTTACTTTCATTAGATTGCCTACTAGGTCTCATTCACTTAGTACAGACTCAAGTCTTCCACTTCCCACTTGGTTCCACATTCCATGGCCATGGTGGTAGCATGTCATGTACTTGCAGGGCAGCTCCTCTCCTGATCCTGGACCACACAAGCTGGAGGCAGTGGATCAGTAGATGGGACAAGTAGTTTTTCCTGCAATATATTGTCCCAGAGCAGAACAGAGGCACCAGCGTTGCCTTTAACGGGAAATTTTTTGCTCGCTGTTTCTTTGTGCCACCACCCTTTTAACCATGAATTCTCTCCATGCAGAGAGAGATTATTTCCCTGGTGTTACTAACTCCTCTGGTCAGATCTGCAAAACAAAGGAGATCACTGCGCTGGATTTGAGTGCAGCCTTTTAAGCCATGCCAACATTGTTTTACAATTACACGCTTACTATTTAACAATTAAGATAATATAAAGTTATCTACACACGAGATATTTCATTTTATCCTGCCTATGACCTCTCACGTCCATCTGTGTACTCTGAATTGCAGCTAAAGTAACTTTATTTTTGACAACTCAAACACTGACTGTGCATCTGCTGCAGAAAAGAACTTTATGTGGGATAAGAATCTGTGTGGGAGCCCATAATGCAGGTGCTCAGCTCACAATGAACTTTCCTAAACTACTGCCTTTGCCTTGGTGATTTGATGCAAGCTGCAGCCTACTTTTAACT
The DNA here is from genome assembly GCA_013397795.1 of Orthonyx spaldingii. NCBI lineage: Eukaryota > Metazoa > Chordata > Aves > Passeriformes > Orthonychidae > Orthonyx > Orthonyx spaldingii. The sequence continues at coordinate 202,359 of VZTJ01005631.1, read as the reverse complement.
AGTAGACCTTTCACAATAAAACTCAAAATTTGAAAATCTACATGGTCATATTTCTTTTGTGCTCCAGATGCTACCATTACACAGGCACAGAAAGTACCCTCACTGGCAATTTTCAGCTCTTAGATGCTCTAGTAATTCCTGTTGGAAGAATCCACATAACCCTGTGTATTTTTTTGTGTTTACAGTGTGTGATGTAGCTCTCTCAGCAGTTTTGATGTATTTATCAAAGGTGATTAACTACTAGAAAATTTTCCAGCTCCGTTCTCAGGTGGAAGAGACAATCCAAACAAGGATACTCTACAAGTGGAAGTGGCCTCAGTACAAACATGTATTGGCAAAATGAGGTACTTCTAGCTAGCTAAGATGGTGTACCACAGTTGCGAGTGTTTATTTTAGTCCTCCTTGTTGAGGAGCAAACAGAAATTCTCCCTTCTGTTGAGCAGAATTTAGTTTCTGTATCCCACTGCCAGATCCTATTGATCAGATCTGGGGGAAAGTACATGTTGACTCTTTTGACCTTTCATTCCTTTGTATGAAACAAAGTTTCCATTACAACAGTAAGAAACAGACTTCAGCAGTGAATCCAGTGTATGTTTTAGGGGTTCTGTAGGTATGAAATATAAAAAAACAAAGGTTAGTAAATGCTACTTGGAATTCAACAGTTGGCATGGTATGCGACCCAATACTCTAGGTGTGGTCTGTTGAGGCTAAGTTGTCCTTCAAGCCAAAGAAGTAAAAAAAAAAAGTTAGTAGGACATTTTGGATAGCTCTGAAGACCTAACTGTTGGCTTGGCCATGCCCTCATGCTCTAATCATAAAGTAGTTTCTCCACCGTTTCAGGCCAAAATGCAAGTCTTACAGGGTATTTGCAATCTCTTAATATTTTCCTTTTGAATTTTATGACAATGTAATACCAGCACGGCGAACCTGAACTATGACATTTCCTGGAATGCCCTGACTGTATTAAACTTTGTCCCTGCTGAACATGTGTCTGTACTAAGACACAAGGTATTTATTGCCAGAATCTGAGAACTGCATATGCCTCTACCCAATACCATTTAATCTCATGCAAGTATTTGAGTATCATCATGTTACAACACGGAATTTAAGCTTACATGATCTGGGAAAGCTGCTGTGTGCTCTTTTCCCCTTAATTTCCCTGGCACAGGTCTCAGCTGATGCATATCTTTGTGTTCTCCCAAGTACAGGTTTATCAGTGAACTTTTGAGATTTCACATGCTGTCCATAAAATTATTGCAGCAGCAAGTTAACAACAGTGTGTACAGATTATTGGATTTTTGTTACTACAAATATTGAATTGGCTTGATAGCAAAATATTTATAGACAGCTAGAAAAAGCAAAACAAGAATTTGATTTAATAAATAATGCAAATGAACTCACTATTGGACTATTTCTGACACGGTTTAGAATTGAGAAAAAAATTTAAACATACATATTTGCTATATAGTACTAAATATTAAAACAGAGAACATGCTATAGCATCATTCTTAATGTACTGCATAATGAGTGGAAGGGGTAATTGGCACTGGCTGTGACTTCAGTTCATTGCTAGCCTCAGCCATTATGTCCAAAGTTGCATTTTAGGCTGAATGCTGACTATTCTGTCTGTGGAGAAAGTTTCTGTTCCCTCTAATTAAACTGGGTAATGCAATTCATGAACTGTTTCTGGATCAGTGCTCGCCTTACTTTAATGGAAATCAATGAAAAATAAGTAGGCTTCCGCAGGAGGAAATAAAAGTACAAATTCAATCTCAGAAAAACAGCCCATGAAGATTTGTCAAAAGTAGAGCACATTGGTGACCTACAGCCTTTCCTGGGCTTAATGCACTGTGCTTGCCTTGGAAATGCTGAGGGCCAGGTGGAACTATTTCACGCTACTTCAAAATGAGTTATCAAATGCTCTGCTGCTACTGTGTAGCCAAATAAGCCAGAGTTTTGAAATAAGTTGTCAAATCTTGGCGCCAATGCACCACCAGCCAGTGGTTTTGCAATAGACTGCTGCAGAATGACCAAAACAAATCTTGGTAAAAGGGAAACCAGAACACCTCTGTGATTGCAATTACAACCAAAAAAGCTGCAGTTTGCCCAGTGCAGCAAATCCACTGCCTCTAGAAACCTCTTCTCCAATAGGTTGTACTACTTCAGCTTCTCTTGAAAACTGGAAGATGTAACAGTCCCTACTAAGAACAGAAATGCAGCACCAAATTAGATTCTCCTATCCCTTCTCCAGTTTCTTTCCCTTTGCCTGTGCAGACGGAGCTTTAAATGATTTGTGTTTCTTCTGTGGCCTAAAGCATTCTTCCTTTAACAGAGTGAATAGCTCCCTGTATTAATTTGGAGAGACACCGCTTGAGTAATAGTGCGTGATGTGCTGCTCCTAGAAGAAACCAAGTGGGATTTTGGAGAGTAAAGGAGAAATTGGGTTGCTTTCCTACTTTTAATAATGTACCTGTTCAGATACAACTCTCTTTCTTATTTGTCAGCAGGTGTGTAGGTCTTTTTAAAATATTGTCAGAAGATGCAATAAAGGTGGTTTCCAATTTCTAACATGTGAGGTAACTTGGAGAAAAATATTAATAGGTTTTGGTGTGAAACAACATTTCCATAACCTTGTAGTTGCTATAAGACAGCTTTGTTGTCTGGGAAGCTAGAAAAGCCCAAACTTTGTGGCAGTGTTCCAAATCTGTACTGAAAAAAATCTGTCAAAATTCTAGTTTTAAAATTCTCCAAGAATCTTTCATGTGCAGATCCTGAGTATTTAGATCTCATTTAATGCACGTGCTTTATAACTATCTAGGATGTTTAATGATGATGCTTATGTTTCTGTGGAGATTTAAGCATATTATAGACAGCAGCAAAAGCCCTTCAGTCGTACAGGGCAACAAGGTGGATGACAACAGTCAGGTGTCAGCTGCAGGGGAACAATGCACATCGTTGTAAGGGGCTGGCAGGGAAGATGACCCGGCCTTAGCTTTAGCTGCAAAGTCCAAGCAGAGGGCATCTTTAAAAAGCTACTTATCATCACATCTCAGATTCTCAATTTCATCTCTCTATCCACTGCTGGTTTTGTCAGTTCCAACTGTTTTCCCCAAACGATTTCTCCTCTGTGTTCTTTTTCTTGTCTCCTAAGCCTCAATGAAATTGAAATGTTTAAAACCATAACTTGTTTTCCGTGATGTGAAATGAATTCTTCCAACCATGGACTGTCCAGATGAAAAAAAAAGTCAAAATTATCTGTAAAAATGTTAAAAACAGTAAGTCAGTCTTAATATTGTATATGATAATGCATTCTTCCTCAGTATTTTTGAAATTTTCATTGCTTAATAGCTAGGATTTCATTCACTTGAGTTAGCTCCTATGTCTTCTGTGTAGCAGTAGTATTTGTTGCCATCTAAGAACCCCCTTAAAAGGGGAAAGAACTACCGTTTAGTGTTGAATCGTAGGGAATTAAGAAATTCCCATGAAAATATTTTTTTAACGTTGATGACAGGATGCACATGAAATAATGACAAAAGGATTTCCTTCATGAGGCTAAGACTTGCATAAAGAACTGGACTGGAGTATGCCTAAAATACACGTCTTTGTGTCTGCCTGAGGTTACCAGCAGTTCCTGCTAAGAGAAGTAAGAGGCCTCCTGGTGTTTCTCTTAGCGTGGATCTAATAGTTTAGCTAGAGTCTAAGCTCAACAGTCATTATCTACCTTAGTTTTATCACCTCCAAATGATCCTTTAAATATTTATACATAAAATGTTTAAACATGAAAAATGCAAGCAAAATCCTGTGGAAAAAAAAAGACATTAGAGCTAGACTACAGATTCTTAACAATGTGTAACTGATTTTCCCAAGTGAGAGAGTACTTAGTATACCTTAATATCAGACTCAAGATAAAGTTTCCTGAAATTACTCACTTTTGAGTGAAAAAAGCCCCAAAAATCAAACTCAAACTGAAGGCTATGCAGAATATAGATCTCTGAACCCTTATCATCTCTGCCCTTGTATTTGTCATCCTCCTACCAGAAATAATTAAAACCACCTCAGATTCTGCATCTTAATCTAAATAATTTCCATGTAGATTTACTTTCCAGGGGTCTGTTTATGATCTTCAAAGCTATTTCATCTTAAGAAACCCTGTATCTTTGATCATATTCTTTCAAAATGTATCCTATCGTACCAGTAAAAGGAAATTAACATGTAGGGGACACCTTCAGGTAATTCAGCATCCTAAAACAATATAACCATAATTACTTGGAGAACTACAAATGCAAATACTTGGAGATCAAAACAGAGATCTAGTCCTCTTCTTTCTTATTGTTAAGGGAAGATTTTACAAAGAGAAGAGCCCTTTCTAAGATTTCACATGTATCGATAAACCATGGTGCGTCATCTTTCTCTGCCAGCACACAGACATTGTAAATTTGGGAGAATTGGGACTTTCTTGCAGATCATCTCAACTATGTCTTTTGTCCTGCATAATTGCACTTCTCTCTTTGTTCTGCCTGTAAGTCTGAACAAAATTTCTAAGACTCAGGAAAAACCCAGTACCAGCAAGGGGAACATGCTGTATGTCATCCCCATTGTGCCCCCTGCCTGTGTGTTTGCTCCCTGAATCCTTACTGTTGTGACCTACAAGGAAATTTCCTTCTGTGACAACGGTTTTATGCCAAGAAAGAGACAGAGAATAGTTGTGGTGGCAGCTTGCTTTAGGCTAACAGGCAGGTATTTCCTTCTTTTACAAAGCAAAAATCCGTTGTGTCTGTTTGGGAAGAGAGAGCAAAGACCTGAATTGTGGGATTCAGCGTGGCCACACCAGCACAACCTGCAGTAATAAGGTAACCAAAACATGGATACCTCCATTGCAACTAATAAACTCAGACTACTACTTCAAAATCCAGAAGCAAACAGAATCAGAATATATCCCAAGTTGCTGCTTTGCCCCTCTATTTTTTGTAAGAATGAATTTGTCCTGCCCACTGAAACTCATTCAGGTACAAATTACTCACAAGTTGTGAGGGAAAGTCATGTTATTTAAGATCCTTCATTGACCATTCACGCTATGTTGTTGAAAGTAGTTTTATTTATGATGTTTCACTGCTTTTTCAATCTACCATATATCAGACAATTTATCAGAAATTTGTAATCAACTCATGATTTGATTCCATTGACAGCTGCACAAACAATACAAGCTGTAGATCTTCAGTTTCAAAAATTCAATTTTATTTTCAAGTCACAGATTATCTAGAGCTTAGACTGTAAGTCATCCTGCCAAAGGCTATTTCTTCTTTGTATATCTGTAGCTGATTCCTGGGGTACTTTCTAAAATTAAAAAGATGAGACTTCTGAAATATTTTGAAACTTGATGCCTTGGTGATTTATACAATTATTCTGGTATAAGGAAGTACTAAAAAAAGGCTTTGGTTCATTCTTGGGGACACTAAAAAGTTCCATCTCTCTCTAAACTCAGTTAACCAAAACTGTACTGTCTATACACACATCCAAATGGGAATGGGAGGAATACCTGTTCTGTTCCCTCCTTTACTGCTGGACAGTACTAAAATCTATTCCATATTCATGCTAGCAAAGGCAAAGAGACTTGAAGTACTCTTTTGTAAATCATATTTATTTCTCCCTACCTTAACATTTAAATCAGTATATTTTTATCAGAACCATTCATTTTGTTTCTATGATACACTGAAAACAAACACTCAATTTTAACTAGTAATGAGGTTTTTGTGTGTACTAAAAGTAAATGCTACAACTATTTTGACAAATTCGAAGGATTGGAAAGGACATTGGCTTCAAAATGTAGAAAATAGCAGTGGAAAGTATTTCAGATAAGGCTGTAAATTGAAATGACTCCGATGCAATAACTATTCATAGATAAATAATGACTATCCACATAGTGCCTTATAGAGTTTTAAATATATTTTATGCCTTCCAATGAATAAACAATAATTCTGTGAATACAGTGTGATGGTATTACTTTTTGTTCTGAACAGTCAGATACCCCTTTTTTATGCATCCTTTTGAATAAGGAGTTCTTAGGATAACACTTTTTGATATATTATATGCACACGCCCAAGAATCCATTTGAAAGCAGTGCTCTTTGTGATTTTACACTGCCAGTAAGATACAGCAATTTAACTCGCTCTGTCAAATATGCCATTTGTCTCAGAGATTACACAGCACAACCTTTCTTTTTAAGCTTGTTAGTACTAAGTACCCTTCAACACATTGGGGATGGTATTAACACTTTGCCTCTTACCATGAAACCACTCTCTGAAAAGGGAATTGCTTTGTCACAGATAGTTCATAATAGATCCACATACTGTTATTTAAAAATATGGTAATTTACAGCACAGAATTACCAGCACCATCAAGTATCTCCTGTAAGGATAACTATGATGTTTGAATAAAGAGTACATATTTGCTAGAAACTCAAAAAACCTATATTTGAAAGTAAAATAAGATTAATTATAAGAAGCTATCCTTGTATCATTGTTCAATGAGAGGAATAAGAAGTTTCCTTTAATGCAAATGAAAACCAAATGTGAAAGCACAACCGTGAAGGGCCATAATATTTGCAATCCCTACAGGAAAGAAGGGCAAACCGAGAGCTGACAGTTTCTACTGAGATGTTGCCATGAGACTGGCCACGGATTTGAGTCCATGGTAGTCTTTGCAGGTACCTCAGTCACCTCCCTGTGGCTTTCTTTATTCCTGTGGTAGCATAGTTTAACATCTTTTCAAAGGCTTACTTCAGTATTCTCTCTTGAGAGTACAGCATTCAGTTAATCTGATAAGGGTGCTGCTACAGGAGTCTGCCAAGCCACAAAAGTAATAAGCAATATAGCAAGGAAGAGAATTAACTTTTTCCCCCCAACACATTTAGTAGCCTAAATTCCACAGAGCACACATAAACAATGTTTGTATTCCCCATCTCATGTTGATAAATGCAGAAAAAAATTAGGAGCTTGATCCAGTATCAGATGAAATCCAGGCTGTCCATTGCAGTCTTCCTTTTTCTTTTGCTCTCTATTCTCAAATAGACAAAATGTTTGCAACTAGAAATCAAATTTGAACTGTGAAATGTAACTTTATACTGAATCATATTAAAAATTTAAAGGTTATGAGCAGGCCATTGTAATTTTGTTATCCAGGCCTTTAACTCCTCACTCTTCAGTCCTAAGTATTTGGTGTAGCTCTCTTGCCTGCTTTTTTCACATTTTCACTTTTGTCTTTTTGACTGCAATAGTGAGAGAATAACCATTGTATTTCGTTCAGAATGTATTTATGGTGAGGTAATTCTGTTTGCCAAGATCTCTTGCATCTCAATGTGTTTTTCTGTGGGGAAAGAACCCATCACTAAAGTAACTAGATTTCAAATAAAAACATTTTAGCTTAGAGGCCTTTTATTATTCTGAGTTCCAACTGTGTAGTATTCTATTTTTCTTGGAGAGCAAAAATAACTAGTTGTTAATTGCATCCTTCTCTTTTGACTCATAATACCTATTGTTTTTGAAAATTGTGGCAATTCAAATAGCAGAGAAGAGGAGAAATATTACAAGAAAAAAATAAAAGGTTGTAGGGGAAAAGAAACGAAAAAAACCTAGAAAACAAGAGTACCAAGCCCATACATTTGTAGCACAGCTCCAGTCCTGCACCAGGATCCCACAAGCCTGAGTCAGCAGTTTTATTTCTGATCTGTCAACCACATCAACTTCCAGGCTGGAAAGAGGCCAGTGACACTTTGCAGCCACGGATACTCCTCCAAACATTGCCTTGCTGAGAAGCACAATCCTAATGATGTCAGCCCTTTCTCATGAGACAGGGCAGAGTCACAGCTCTTCTGATTGATAGGATTGAGTGGCTGCATCCAGCCTGGGGTGAAAGCTAACAGATACCCACTCTGTTGTGAGAGCCAGTGCTGAAGTGCAGTGCATTGAAGGAAGTTGAGAATTCAAGTGTTCTGTAAGGTCACAAAATTCCCAAGTAGGGATTATGCCTCACTGCACATTTGGGCAGGAGTTTCACATGCACTATTGGCTCAATGCCATTTCCATAGGGTCAGCCTCTTACTGCTTTCACTTGCAGCAGCAGGTATCTGATAGTGAACGTTTTGGGAAGCTCACCTGAAAAAAAATTCTTTATATTCATTCTGATATCTGAAGTGAAATGCAGGCAGCATTGCATACTTCTAAAGATGACTGTGCTGGCTGAACTGCAGAGCATTTCACATCCTGATAATTACACTGCGAGGGCATTGAGAAGAACAGCGAGGCAGCTAGCAGGTTTGGGGTTTTTTGACTCTTGCTTATCTCTGCCACATTCCTAGCTGGACATATGGCAACCAGGTTGTCAGTCTCAGCAGATTCAACCAGGACTTCTCTTGCAGGGAAACCCTACCCTCATTTGCATTAGAATTAATTCCTTCAGCTCCAGATTTTAGGCATGCTGGAAGAGTGTGCTGGGTCCTTGAGTGTATAAACACTGCTCTCAGATTAGTGCCTTCTAAAGAACACAAAATTCACTAGGGAGAAAAAGAAAACATTGATGTGCTTAGGTTTCCACAGATACACAGCAGATAATTCCCATAGATTTGGGGGATTTTTAAAATTACACAATACAGTAATTTCATGTTCTGCAAATGGCTGTGGGACACATGTTACAGAGTGCTGGAAATTTTACACAGTATGAACAAAGGCTGAGGTTTTGCTTGGGTAGTGAAGTCGTAGCCTTTGGTAGATTTTGAGTCTTTCTGCAGATTCAATGTATAATTTGTTTTCTGCCATTACACTGGTGTGGCACTTGGCTCTCTATTTCATTTCTTCAGTTGTACATGTAGCTCTCAGTGTTACTCCTTCTCTTTTCTTTTGTCTTTCTTATTTATTTTCTCGCTTATGATTCACATTGCACAGTATTCTGGTAGAGATAGGAATTTCCATTTGTTCTGTCATGTGAAGACTGACTGTACTGTATTTCTTTGTTCAGTCCTCCTACTGATTCATTTCCAAATTGCAGAAACAGTGGGTTTCATATGTATTCAGCTATCTTCTTGTCTAAAGTACCAATACAAATGCATTATATTTAGTTGTTAAAGCCAGTAATTAATGCTAGTTTAAACTGCAACTTAACTACATTCAACACTAAGCTAAATATTAAATGAAAAGTTTTTGAGAACTAATATTGAAAACAAAGTGTTCTGAAATTTGTCATGGGATGAATCCATATCCCTTTCAAAATCAGTTTGGTTTAATCAAAGTATCTTCTATCAATAAATCCAAAAGGATTTTGACCCTTTAAATGATTTATTTTATTTGCAAATTTCTTTCAGGGAAAAAAAAAAAAAAAAAAAAGCTGTTCCAAAACAAAGAATGCACAGCATTTCGTTTGGCCTTTTTTAAAATGTCAAATTAGGGCATATTCCTAGCTGAAGTAGTTAAATCATGAACTCTAATTTCAAGAGGCATCAGTTTGTTTTTATGAACCATATATTGCAAGTATTTATTGTTTCACAGATTATGATGAGCATATAATTTATTCCTGAAAAAACATTTTGACAGAAAGCTTTAATCAGCTCTGTGGAGAACCCAAATGATTAAGATGTTGTTTAACACACCCCTAAGTTAGACCAGCACTCACAGGCTCATAGTCCATATCAAGAGGACAGAAGACATCCTCACTGAGACAGGGACAATTTCTCTAGCATTCACTTTTCTATTTTTCTAACATTCAGGCTCTGCAAGTAACTGTGTCAAAAAGAAACATCAGAAATATTTTTTGGAGTTACGCTGTCAAAGAGATGACAGGCTGTGTCCTAACCTTCAACCAGGTCATCCTTATGGCTGCTGACACCAGGCTGCCTGCTGGTAGAAGCTGTTTTTCTTATGTTGCCTCCAGGAAACAAAAAATCAGAACACGATTTTTTTTTTTTCCTAATTAATCATCCTTTTTTAAAAATGGAGGGTGCTGAATTACATGCAAATATATACAGGTTTTTTTATTATATTACATAGTTATAGATATTATATATTATACTATATTTTATATTTGCAATACATTTTTATATTTATAATATAAATATATATTTTATATATTTATATGTTTTTCAGCTTTATACTGTAAATAACAAGACCTTACTTTATCACGATTCAATAAATTAAAGTTGTTGGGTACATTTGGAACAAGTTCTAAATCCTTTAAGGGTTGTGTATACTTTTGATGCTTATTTCAAGTACTGAATTGGCAGAAGGGTTGTGTTTCTCCAGTGAGTTTGCACTTTCTGGAAAGCTACCACAGCAAGGAACCTCACCATACTCTTCATGTTCTGGTGTTCTTATTTCCTTAGCAATATTGTAAACTCTCTAAGAGTTGAGCACATACGTGTCTTTATAATGCTGTGTCATGGCTTCCCCAAGGCAATGAAGAATTGAACTGTATTCTCAGCTACCTCTTCAAAATGGGATATTTCCTTCCACAGAGCTTAGTTTGGCTGAGGGGACAAACAACTCATCCATGGTGTATCAGAAAGCCTCTACACAACTGTAAGGACGCCAGCAGAGAGATACTTACTTGCATCCTTGCATCTGCCGAGATATTTTCTGTCTTTATAGTGCTAGTTTAAATATAGTTTGAATCCAATCAGTACAGCACACTGCTGTGATTAGTGCCTTGAAACTGTTTTGATATGAAGATAGAATAAGCCTATTAGAATTTACTGTTCCCTTAAAAAATGTGAAGTATTTTCATGTTGGACTGCTTGGCAAGTGAGGACCCATGTTTCCATGAATGGCTGCACCCTCCACAGCCTCCCATCAGAGAATGATGAAAAAATGATAATAATTGTGTTCCAAGTATGAACTCATGGTATTTGAAACACTGCACAGCATGTTTTCAAGTTTTCTCTTTCATCCAGTTCCCCATGTTTTGATACATTATTTATTGAGAAAATTCTTATTTCAGTAATGTTGGAATTCAGAGTGTATTTTCTACCCTGTTATTGCTGCTGCAGCATCATAATAAAAGATGGACTCAGGCTTTTAAGGAAGTTGAACTGAAATTTTAGTGTTATTAGACATAAGCTTTGCATAAGGAGCAAAGAGTCTCCCATAAATAGCAGGATTCTGCTACTGCTTCAGATTATGTCACTCATCTCTGAGTGTTCAGGCCATGGGAAAACTGAAAGTGTGTGTGTCACAGCCAAGATTTGCAACTTTTCTAAATGTTGATAGCATTAACCTGCTTTTGTTTGTTTGTTTTTTCTTTTTTCTTTTTGTTGTGCTATTAAGCCATTCTCCCTTTGCTGAGGAGTTAAGAAACGTCACCCTAGTATTTATCTGTCATAGGGGGAAGGGCCAACAGCAGGAATTCTGCAAAGGCATATTGGAGCACAGTTTGAACAAGAGCACCAACTCCAGGTTAGGAATTGCCTAAAAAAGGAACAAACCCTAGAGGCTTATTCATGTCTCACTTTTGCTCATCTTCACTGGAGTACTCCACCAAGTTACACAGGCTGTGCTCACAAGGGCCTGTACCTTACAAAAGATAAACGTTACCAAAAGAATGACAAATGCTTAGCACTTCCACAAACTGTCTTGGATATATGCTGTACATATGAAATCAATACTAATTACATTAAAACACCTGTATTACAAACCAGTAACATTTATTGACATTATAAAATAAACCGAGTTGGAAGGGACCCTTCAGGATCATCAAGTCCAACTCCTGGCCCTCTGGAGCAGCATGCCCAAGAATCACACCATGTGCCATTGTCCAAAGGCTTCTTGAACTCCGTCGGGTTTGGTGCTGTGAGCACTTCCCTGGGGCTGTTCCAGTGTCCGACCACCCTCTGAGTGAAGAACATTTTCCTGATATCCAGCCTAAACCTCCCCTGACACAACTCCAGGCCATTCCCTCAGGTCCTGTCACTGGTCACCACAGAGAAGAGAGCAGTGCTGCCCCTCCTCTTCTCCTCACGAGGAAGTTGTAACAGCAGGGAGGTCTCCCGTCAGTCTCCTCTTCTCCTGAAAGGCTGAAAGACCAAGTGACCTCAGCCACTCCTCACACGGCTCCCCCTCACGGCCCTGCACCATCTTCATTGTCCTCCTTTGGATGCTCTCTGATAGTTTAATGTCCATTTTATATTGTGGTGCCCTTAACTGCATGTAATATTCGAGGTGAGGCTGCACCAGAGCAGAGCAGGAAAATCACCTCCTTTGGCTGGCTGGTGATATATTACTTATTTTTAAATAAAAATAATTTTTACTTTGAAAATAAAAAATATTATTTACATTAAAAATGTAATTTACTCTAGCATTTTTAAAATGTTCTGAATATTTATAAGGCCTTTTGAATCATTACTGGGTAACAGAAATAGATGAAACCATCCTCTGGTGGATTTAAAATATAGATGCTTGCAGAATGTAGTAAATAATCATTTAAAAAAAAAAATTGTTGACAAACATTAATATTTGTGTCTCAATGTCTGCAAAAGTAGTATTTTTAATGTGTTCTCCTTTTTCTTTAGCTGTTAGTATTGGCATTATACTCTTTAACTTACATTAATAATTCACAATAGAGATTAACCTACAACATGCATATTATGGATTTACTTTGGGAGTATTCCCCTTACGATTCCCTTAACGATCTTCTATCCATGCCTGATTGAATTCTTTTTGTCCTCAGTTTGTTGTTTTCTACTGTCCCTTCAGATTTCTGTATTCCTTTTTAATGCCTTTTTGTCCATGTAAAAAGTTTATAGAGATGCAGATTGTAAGAACTCCATCACCTGCAGTTTACTGGAAACCCTGACCTGAAATATTGAGTATCTGTTAGCTGAGTGCTTGTTCTGCCTAGAGGATATGTTAGGAGCTCTGCATGAGTAAAGATGTTTTCATATGATCCATATACTGCATACTCATTTGGAAGTTATTTATAGACATGCTGTGCTGTTTCCATTTTCTATCCCTTTATCTCTCTCTCTCTCAAGATTAGTATTGCTTTCTGCCTCCCTCTGAATGTGAGCATTTCTGTCATTGTAATTCTGCTATGCTGATCCATTATTGTTCTGCCTCCTTTATTTAATAGAAGTCATTAATTGAACTTCATACATTTGGGCAAAAGGAAGAAACATGATACAAATGGATTCAGCTGCTGTCACATCAGAAGCAGGACAGGTAGTGTGTTACAGTTCTACCCGGGCCAGTACAAATTTGAATTCATTGGGCAGTCCCAGGCGTTTGGGGAAAATATGGGATTAATTTTGTGGTGAGTTAACCTCAGATCATCTCATTCTCCCTTCTTGCTTTTCTTTGCCAAGACATGATTCTGTACTTTAGCTGTAGCTGAACAGTCATCTTCACCTGTTTTGAGTGCAACCTCTCACTGGAGGTGTGATTCCCATTGCTCCTTTGTTCATGGCCAATCCTACATCACCATGCTACCATTTGTACAGCCAGATGATGAACTGGATCATGGTCTAATGTGGACACAAAAACTATATCAAAAAAAAAGCAAAAAAATCAGTTGGCTCAGTCAGACTTACTGCACTGCCATGCAAATCTGGAAAAAGTGCAAACACTTATCAGCAGCTGCCCATATATATCTTGCAGTAAAGCAGCCATGGAATTGTGTCAGTCAGGCAGTAGTCCAGGGGGATGGGAGGGAAAAACCCTATTGACTGTTTGAGCTAGAAATCAGGGCTCCCTTTTTCACAAGCTCAGGTGTCTCAAATCAGGAAGGTGTCAAGAAACATTGGACTTGAATAGAAAAAAGGTATTTGTATTACAGGAATCAAAAAACCTTTTTCAAGACAATACTGTGAAGATCCCTTTTTTTTTTGTACTTAAAAAAGTATTCAGCAGCCCTTACTAAGGTGAACAAAGAAATACCAGCTTAATGTAAAAGAAAATCTGTCTCAAAAGATTTAATATGTGGGAGAAGGGGAAGTGACATAGTACCAAGTTCATCTTGGCTTACAGTAACAAATCGTTTCAGCAAAACTACACGGAGGAAGGAATTTGGCTGAGTTCTTGAAACAGTGGGAGGGGAAATGAGCTGCTGGAGGTTGAAACGAATTGGTTTCTGGGGCTCTTGGGATATCATGCCCGCCCTGTGAGCAGTACACTGTGCACTGGTTTTGATATTGGATAGTCTTGTTTGTAAAGAGGGTAAAATACACAATGACTGTATCTACTCTTTTTCTTCTGAACAAGAAATAATCCTTGCTAGAGCCCAAATTAAATTGTCCATAGGACTTGAAAATGATGACAATATGGAGTGCATTAGTATAACCAAAGAATCATAAGTAAAGCATTTTATGATTTTCAGCTGTATGGTTTCAAAAGAAAGCTGGACACAACTTTTCCAACACTCTGCTTTCAGAAATAAAAAGAAACCCATTTGAACTTGGCCAGTTCAGAATTGTACTCTTGAAAGATGCAGCATATTTGGCATAATTTGTATCTGTTGGCTTATATTACTTCTAATATAAGCCTTTGAAACAAAGATAGGATGTTTTCTTAGCTCTCTTGGAATGTTGACATTAAATCATCCATACCACAGGGATACTTGCCTAAGGATCGGACAGCCTGTTATGCACTTCCTTTGAAGAAAGAACAAAGGTAACTCTAAATCTGGTGGTTAAATAGTTTAACTAAGAAACAGCAGCACCACGCTAATTCTGGTTTTTTGAACCAAAAAGCAACCGGTAGTCAGAAAAAAAGATTAATATCCAGATAACTGGAAGGCTAAAAGGACCAGGAAAAATAAGGAATATTAAGGAATAGCAATGCAATGTTATTTTGCCAGGGAAAATTTCAGAATGGGATCCTATGGAATATTTCTAGATATCAATCTTAACCTGGTAAAATATTTTGAGCATTTTAGTTAATTAATTACATTTTATAGTATTATTTTCTAGTTACATATATAAATCAAGTCTCCATAATGAATCTTAATGGCATTAAATACTTCTACTAATATTTTTAAATTCTTGTGTGCATTGCAATACTTCATAACATTAATATTAAGAGAAGCACAAGTGCCAGATTCTGCTTCCACTCATGCTGGAATCATGCAGTTCACTGGATGGAGATATTCCAGTTGCAACAGGGTCACCAAAAGTAAAACTACATCATGCTTCCTTGCCATATTCAGTTAAAAATTGATTCAAGTATTACACAGGCAGTATGGATTCTTTTCACCATAATAAAGATTAAGATTCCATTCAAGTGCTCAGGTTCCAGGGGAGAAAAACATTCAAAATTGTGTAAATTTTTAGTTGAGGACAAAATTAAAGAAACATTCCCTACCATAAATAACTTTTTTCCCCTGACTATTGATATATTATTCAGCAATAAGTTACCATTGCTAGAACTTCTACAATTAAGGAAATTTCAGGATTTGTTCATACATCTTTTGAACATAATATTATATTAGCAAAATGTAATAATACATGATACAATATTAAAAATTAACTATAAAACATATCTCATCAAAATATATATAATAGAAGAAATATAATAAACCCTATCATAATTGTAACCCCTGCAGATGACAGAATGTGGTGTCATTTAAAAACTCTGAAGGATTTGTGCAAGATAGAGACATTTGAGAGAAAGTCTCACCTCTGTTCTTGGTGTGACTTACTTAGATTGAAATGTCAGGTTACAATTTCACAAAAGAGAAAAAACCCAGCTGCTCTCAAAGCAGGGAGGGGCAGGGCCTGCTTCACACCTCGAGCTGGCAGCGTCCTTCTTAAGATGAACGGGGGGAAAAGCAACTGAAAGTCAACACTTGCATAGGAACATCTTACAGTTTTTGCTCTATGTGCTTTTGCAGAGTTTTTCATAGGCAGAAATGCAAATTTCTCTTCAGAATATGCTTTTAAGCACCTTTGAACATATTGGTACTTTGAAGCACATGGAGTTTCCATTATTAAAACAATTTCATATGATTTGGTTTTCAGATTAATATCATGTAGCATTATATATTTCCTAACAGTCAGACTAGAAAAATATGGAAATGTTGAGAGCTCTTTTCAGTAACAGAAAAGGGATACATTTCTTCAGTTAATTTACAAGACTCCTTTGTTTGCCAATATATTTATGCATATATTTGTATTTTAAAAAATATTATTGTATTTAAGTTTGACATAAATAATCTTTTTAATAAACATATTACTTAGGATAAAACAGTACATCCAAAAAGTTTCTGCTCTTTGTCCTTTTTCAGTGCTTTGTTGCCATGTCTAGCATTGTTCTCACTGTTTTCCTAGAAGTATTGCATTCTGGTCATTTTAATAATTACTTAAGATAGGCTTTCAATGAAAACCTTCAAGTAAGAATGCTTTGAGAGTAGGAAATATTCTTGCTATCTGTGTGAAGAGCTTTGGGATTCCTTGTCTTGCCATTCATCTTCCGAACCAAATATATTAGTTTTCATGGACTAAGACTTGTTGTTTCCTCAGCTTTGTTAGCAGTATCTTGTGGAAAAAATCCCCTGATTTTAGCTCTGTTCTATTCATCAAATAAAAAAAAAAATTCCCTGCCTTTATACAATGGCAGAATGATTACAGCCATTTCCAGCAGCTTACATGGTAACAAGATTATCTATAAATGGCACAAACCCACATTTCTGTAATAGCTGGAAAAATGGAGGAGGGTAGAATTTATGCCTAAGTTTATTTCCTCCAGTATTTCTGTGTTTGCTCTGTAAAGCTGATTTACTGATCTCTTTTCTGCTGCTGATGCTAATGTTTTGAGGTGTCTACCAAAAGGAGGAAAAAGAGCAAAGAAAACTTTGAAAGACAGAGAAGCTAGAACCAAAACTCAATAAATCCGTCCTTTAGCCATAAATATAAGGGGGTTTACACATCCAGCCTATCCTACCTAGGAAAGCTAAATTGTGTTATGGTACCTTAATTTGTGTTTGTAAGTCCTCCTGTGTTCTGTCCATGCACTTGGATTTAATTTTGAGAACCTTTGCATAACATGCTGCAATAATTTGCTGCCTGTTAAAAAAAATTCTATCTATAAATGTTTCCCAAGTAATGCTATCCTTCCCAGCCACAAAAAAATTGGTGTAAGCTTTTATAGAAAGAAAGTAGTCAAAAAATGAAAAATTAAGGATTGTCTTTAAAAAAATCATATTGGAATGTCTGTTCACTTAAGACGTGCCCCTGTGAGTTCATCATTTTCCTTTTCATTTTTCTTTTCTTTTAAATCTCCTTATTGAAACTGGAAGCAGTGCATTGATCATCTTGAAAGATCAGAGGCACTAATGAGTTTTCAAAAAGGTATTTTTTCATATACCTCATACTGTAAGCCTTCCTTTGAACAGACAGGCATAATCTGAGCTTATTGTTGTCCACAAAACATCCCTGTGAGTTTTCATTTTAGCTCTGCCAGGAGTGCCCTTGGCCACAGAGTTGATCAGACCTAACATATATTTTGCTTCACAGTAACACTCTACCTTTTACAGTCACAAATACTGTAACTGTAGTTTTAATCTCCTTTCACTTGAAGTTAATTTTAAAAAAGAAAATGTAAATGATGAAGTGTACAATTGAGCCAGTAGTTTCCTTAGGAAACTTAACATTGTCAATGTTTTCTGAAAGTTGTACCTTAATTATTCATAGAGACCTATAAGAAAACAAATGTTTAGCAATAAATATGGGCTTAGATACACCTGGCATACTAAATTATTTTTTTTTTCAAAGGGGGGCTATTGCTATTCTTATTTTACTATCAAGCTTATGCAAACATCATTGCACCACCTTTCAGAGGTTATTTTCTGCGATGCATATCTGCTATTCAAAATGACTCTGGGAAAGCGACTAAAATCTGAAAGCCATCCACTGTTCTCTGTACTCGGGTTCCTTCAGAAATAACAGACCAAAGACAAAATGAAGTTTGTAGGTGCATTTCCTTTGCCTTCTCCTAATGGTAAATGGATAGATGTAGTGTTTGCCTTAGCTATTGCAGCTGATGTTTAGTTGCCTGTTTCCCTCTTGAAAAGATGTTACCTCATGCTCCACATTTTTTATCAACATTTACATAATAAAAGTTATAGTGGTTGAAGGTCTTGCTGTCAGTATGATTTCTACTATACAGGACCTCTGTCCCTCATCTCAGCAAGCCTGGAGATCCCAGAGCAGCAACTTAAGCACACGAAAGTACCTTGTGCCAGTTTCTGCTTCTATGAAAAGATAGAAAAGTCTGGAAAGCCAAAATCTTCCCTTATCATCTACATCCTGGTGAACTGGGGAGCAAATTCTGGCATCCATTCTAAACATAAGATCTCAAAGAACAATTACTGCTGGAGTATCTTTATCTCTTTTCCCATGTGCTATTGAATTCTCTTGTAAGTAACTGATTAGCAGAGAGCTGATGTTCCCTTCAGAGAGTGTGTATCCATCAAACAGTGATCCTAGGAGTTCTCTCCAGCATGGACTTGAAGCCCAAGCCACCTTTGTGTACAAAAATTGTTCTTCTGGATTCCTCACATATTCTGATCAAACCTGTTGCTTTTACTGGGTCTGGCAGTGTCATGAAGGAGAAAGAGAGCACACAAAGTCACCCCAAAGCTTACAATGCCTCTTCAGGAATGCATACTCCAGCTGCCACATCTGCTGGACAGCAGGTATTTAAATGACTGCAGTGTTACTGCAGAGTCTTAAGGGAGTAAATGTTTTCTTTAAGTTGCTAATAGTTTAATATTCATGGTATTTTTTACTTCTTTTGTAATGTCTGGTGCTTGACATACATCACAGACCTCCAGTGCTAATATAAGACACCAAGCTGCTTGTTCCTTTAGAGGTTCTGTTGCAAGGCAGGACCCAAATATTTTTCTCTGGAGACTTGCTGTTAGGTCCTTATCTAGAGCAATGTTTGAGATGTGTCTATATTATTTCAAGCTCTTTTTCTTAGTTTTGATCTTCAGGATCAAACTTTTCAGTGTTAGGGTTGGTGTGACACTGCTGCTGCCTTTTCTGTTGTCTTCTCACTCTTGGGTCCTGGCTGTGTATGTTTATCTGAGAAAACTTTGTTCAAATGTCATCACATTAAGCAATGGCACAGTACAGTTTGAGACAACTATTTCTGCACATAGGATTGTGAGAAAAGAAAATTGAGCATATATATTAAATAAGTCTGTTCTCCAGTCTTAATAAATGACAAAAATAACTTTTTTTGTAGGTGTGGATCACATCTAAACTGCCCTGCATTATTGCAGCAGTCAGAGCAAGCTAACTGCCTTATTGTATTTCACTTCTTTTAGTGCAGGTCATTTTTATGAATAGTAGTATTATTGGTCAAGTTGTCAGCAAGATTAGACAGGCATTCAGTGGAGTTGTGGGTTACATATTGCTGGATTCAGTCAAGCTGTGTTTGGTAGTAGATGATTTACTCAAAGTATTGTGACCTTGTATTCATGAAAACCACTAACATCTTCCATCTCCAGACACATGCAGGACCTTGGAGCTGATTTTATTTGGTATTGGATGTGCCCTGGCTGTCCCAACAATGTATATGTACAAATATTTCAGCTCTTGTATTTCTGGCATTTGCAATTGCTAAATCCTGTTCTGATTCTAGCCAATCAACCAGGATAATCTCTGATTTTACTCTCAACTAGCACCTCAGAGAAAACGGCCTATAGGAAAAATATGCTTCTGGAGATGATGCATCCTTGGCATATTGTGTGACTGGTTTATATTCTATTTCTCCATCCTAGAAATGATTCCTTCACCCTGACAACCCAAAAAAGAATATATGTCCCTGTGTCTGTCATACTTGAGTCTCAATTTTGAGCTGCAATGATCTGATAAATCAGTTTTGTGCAACTGATGTTTTCATATTTTTTACTGGCATACTTCAAGTATACACTTTGAATCTGATATACATTAGCTGCAAACCTTTTCATTTTTTATTTTGTTGTTTTAGCACTCTAGTAATTTTAAGATTTAGAAATCATCTCTGCCAAAGTTATGCCATATTTGGCACAGCTCAAAACTCCATTTTATGTAAGTTCTGAAGATTTCTTTCCCACACCCAAAACTATCCTATTAAGCAGGCAGGAAACTAGTAAGGATTAAAGTAAAGAATTATGCACAAGACCGTAAATCTTAACGCAGCCACCTTGCTGTAATTCCCATCCTCGGTTGCTCTGCCGTGGTGCTGACATTACTGATAAGCTCTGAGCAACATGGCCTTCTTCCCAGTTCTTCAGTGAGCCACAGCACTGCAGTGGGAACGTGAATGTCCCTCAGCAGGAGCAGCAAATGAAAATAGATGGAGTAGCCTAAGACTCCTCCCAACAAAATCCTTGTACCCTGCCTTTGTGAGGGTGTAGGAAACCACACATGCGAACCCATTCGCTTGGGTAACAGAACCATTTGTTTACCATCCTGATGTATACCAGGAATCCTTGGGACAGCTGATCCCCAACTTGCTTCTCTCTAAAGCCAACTTTGTCCAATCCAGCAGTTGATAAGTAACAAGCTGTGTAGGAGCATGTAAACTTAAACATACACTATTACTAGTGACTACCAGGCTCGTTTTGTTCCACAGCTTTCTTCATCAAGTTGCCAGGAATTTTGAAGAAGACTAGGCCCCATTACATTACTGTGCTAATGTACTTAAATTTGCATTAATAATCTGAAGCTAATGGTATACTGGGCCAGCAGCTTGATTTTACAAGGTAAAGATTTGACTATTCCAAAACACTGAAGTTATTCACTGGATACAGAAGAAATCTAATTCTCTTAGATCAGAATTTACATGATATTAAATATATTCTGACAGCACAGTGATAACGAAGATTAAAAGAAAATAGTGTGCAGAGCTGTACTGGCTGCATCCATCTTCATACTTTGGGGAAGATTTTTTTCCCACTTCGAGTTTGAAGAACATCGCACAAAATGCAAGTAAAAAGGAGGGGGGTTCAAATCTAACAGCTCATGTTTGTTACTATTAACAAGCCTCTGATGTCATCAGTCATAACAAATGGTTTAGATCTATTATGAATCATCAGATAAGAATTCAGGCATATTATATCAAAGAAACAGACATTAATTAGTAGCTGGAATAATGTTAATTAATAGAAACTGGTCGAAAACTTTTTTGTACAGTAGATCTCCACACAGCATAATCTTGACTTATTAATATGAATAAAGTACCATGCTACGATCCCCAAAATGTACAGCAAGTTTAGCCAAATGCGCTTACAAACAGCAGAGATGTCAGACACCAGTGTAAAACAGCCTTGCCAAATTCCTGGGTGTCTTCTGTCTTTGGCTGGTTTCTGACCATGGGCTGTTATTGTACAGGCCAAGGACAGATAGTTGTGATTTGTGCTTCTTCACAGCTACCCACAGCTTTCTGAACTGGAAAATTGCTGACTGGACAGCATCCAGCAGCTGCCCAGGGCTGTGCTAGAATGGCCAGAAACTGGACAAGGTAATCATTAATCTGTGCCTGTGCTGCTTGGGCAGCTATCAGGCTCGCTCACGACCTGAGGGCACTAAAGAAGCAGGATTTCTGACAGAGGTTCAGTGTTGCTCCCTCACAGATCAGAATGAGCTGCCAGGGTTATGCCAAGCACTCAGCCATCAGTAAAGAGCACAGTAAAGAATCCTGAATAGGAGTGAATACATGAACAAAAGGAAAGAGTTGGCAGAAGTCATTGTTTAGGCCTGGTAGCTTTGTTTCTTTGCCCCAGCTTCCTACAGACAGTATTGTCTTTTAACCCCTATTATGCTTTCGAATGCCTTGACTGTGCATATTGTCAGTGTTCTAAAGGTTTCTTTTATGTATTGCTGTCCCTTTTGTTCATGTTCCAGCCTACCACAGGGAACACCAAGTTTTCTTCCTAGTCTTTGGGTTAGAGAAAGCTGCAGATGCCTCAAATGCAGTGTCCTCAGCCCTCCTGCTAAGTACACTGTTGTGCTTCTCTGTAGCATCCCAGCACATCAAGGGATTTAGGCCAAGTGAAAAGGCACAGAGAGCTGAAACTCAAATTTTTTCCTGAGGCTCGACCACTGTCACCTGATGAACTTGTCCTGAAGCTTATATTATATCATTAAACATGTAGTAGCTTGCAATAGTCTGTTGTATCTGAGCAATCGATTGAATGGATTCCACAGAGAAAATCTGGAGATTCAGGCACTTTGGACTTGAAGCAATTGTAAGTGTACAGCAGGAGTTGTAATTCTTTCTCTTAGGCATAAGATTTGAAAATAACTTTTCACAAAATGAAGCACACCAAGGAGAACACAGGATGTTTTTCTTGCATGCAATAAATTTCTTTTTTAAGCAGTTCTGTTAATAAAAGATCACTGGAGACATTCACTGTCTCTAAATCTCTAGTTTTAGGAAGCTGTTCATCTGATCTTGTAAAACATTAAGCATTACTTGTGATCTTTGATGACTATATTTTAATAAAACAGCTCAACCTTTCTTTCTCCTATCCTCCATTTCCCTGCTCCTGGAGTCGTTTTTCTAGTTCACCTTTTCTTCTAGTATTACATTATTTATATAAATAATTCACATTGTCCAAGTTCATGGAGCTTTCCTTCCAGTTTGACTTCCCCAGGAAGTTACATTCCATATTAAATAAGGATTAAATCCAGTTAATTACAACCATCTCCCCAAGGCAGAATATGTGAAAGTGCAGCCAAGCTGTGAAGTCTTCCTGATCTTCTCTCCCCAAGTGACCTCGTACCTCACAACCAAGCTGCAGTGCTGGGGTCTCCGTGTGTGTTCACAGACCCTCACAGTAAGGACTAAGCTCTCCCTGGAAACCTTGGGCAATGTAAAAGCTGTATGTGTTTGCTCATGAAATAAATGTGAGTTCATACTCAAGTAACATCTTTACACAGTCCTCTAAGAAATCTTGTTAGATTTAAATCAAGTTTGATGGGATTAATTTTGAACTGTAATTTCTGATTCCTGTTCCTGACTTGTGAAAAGGTATATATGAGCAAATCTGGCAGATTTTTTCTGTTCTGTTCATTCAGAAATTATATCTTACTATCATGATTTATACATTGAGCATTACTGACAATAGGATACATTTCCTTATCATACTAAAAAAATTCTCCTTACTGCACAAAATTTGCTTTTTAAAAATGTTATTTTAGCTTTCCTAGTGTAGTGCATTATGAGTCAATTTATCTTTAAAAATATCATTTGAGCTCATACTATTATATCCATACCTTGTAAAAGTAGTTTTTAGATAGTTATGTGATATAAGCCCAGTATAATACACATAAACCCTGAAGGGTGGATTATTCTGTTGGAAGTACTCAGAAACCTGAGTTCAACATGGATGAAAAGATGAACACTTCTATTTTTAAAACCTATCTTACTGTTTCAGAACAAATACCACATTACATCACAGTTAAGACTTTTTGAGGTAAGGTTCATGCAAAATAATCTGCTTAAAACCAAACACAGTCGAAAACTTACAAGCATCAGTAAACCTATGTAAGAAAATGTACTTATACACATTATTCTGACAATGGCATGAGGTACTTTCAGACTCCTTTAACACACGAAAACCAGTAATTAGAAAAGTTAATAATATAATTACATATATTTAATCACTTTAGGTAACAGAGTGACAGAACTTTACTGAACTGTTATTAGAGTGTTTAATTTTAAATTGCTTCTTGAATGGACTAATTTTGACCTTTAGCCAAAGATAAATTAGCCATAAAAGCAAAAGAATAAGATCTTCAGGTACTGCAATTTGTGATAGTTACTACAAGGTCAGCAGGGCTTTGAAAGTTTATCACTCCTGTCTACTCAATTAATTTAAGACATCTGTTTGGATTCTAGATGTGCCAAGACACCTAGTGTAAATAAGCAATAATACAGAGATAATATTTTTCATTATTTTTCTAAACACTGAAGTTACTCCTGGGTTTTTAATTATAAACACATTATCTGTTGCTCTTGAATTCTGTCTATATGGTAAACCAATTATAACCTAAACTTTTTAATGTATTATATTTTGCATATATCACTTCACTAAAAAGAACATCCAGAAAAATGCAAATAATTTTTATTTTTATCATTTTAAAGCATCCTACTGGAATGGCCAATAGGCAATTTTTTTTCTAGTGGTTTTCTGTTTGTTACAGAAAAGCTCTCAGGACTTGCTTTTGTGAGGGTTCAATATGATTCAGATAATGCAGTTAGTAAAGGTAATAGTGCTACAGAACTACAGATATTATTGCCATAAGAAGTCATGATGTTGGTGATCCAGTCTGTTCAACATGCACATGAATCCTTTGGGATTTACAGCTCAGTTCAGAAGAAGACCAGTTCCTCACTGATCGTCACATTTACGTGCACGTAACACACAAACAAGAGAAATGTGCTCTGTGCCTTTTCTCAGTGGAGGTGCATCCAATTGGATTTAGTCTTGTTGCTCAGAGAATGACTTAACATAATATGTTCTCTTTGTGCATAATTCTGTAGTGACTTTCAGGCTTTGTGATGATATAGGTCCCTCTACAGACTATTTTTCTTAATTAATTCACACTGTAGGCATAAAATAGCCACAGCAGATTTTTCACTAAATCATCTAAACTCCATGCCTAATCTTAAGTTTTTAAGTATTAAAACCTATAGTTTTTGCAAACCCAGATGATTTTCCAGAAGGACTGTCCAGCCAAAGATTACACATCACTGCCTTTTGAAGTTTACAGGAAACAATTTATCAGATCAAGCCATAGGTACCATTTTGTTTGTAAGTGTTCATAAACTGAAGATGTCTGCATATTCCATTTGTCCATTTGTTCTTCAAGATTATAGTTCTTTAATCACATCTGTGTTTCTCATGTTTCGTTAAAGACTAAAAGCCATGTTCAATCTATGCAATTAGAGAATTAATTTCATTTTTACATTTTCTACTTGATTGTTATTTTATGTATGGAAAATTTGACAAAATGGCTACCTATAAATGCTTAGTTAGGGAGTGATACCTGCTTCTACAGTGTTCTTGTCCATGGTATCTCTAGTCCTATGAAGTCTTTCATCAATACTAACCGAAATTAATCACTTTAAAAATTAATAGCTATGTCACACTGGAGACCATAATGAATTTCACAGCTGAGCACCATTTCTGTATTTCAAAGAAAGGTCAAAACTACATATTGTGTTCTCAGCTAGACTGCAATCTCATTTATATATAATGAGTCTCAAAAGGTTATGACTTTACAGTCATTATGCTGTCATTACAATCTGTATATTCTTCCTCTAGGTCCCAAGACCTATACATTCTCCTAATGGAGTCAGTATACATTTATTAGGTAGAAAATAATTTAAATTCCTATTGCATTTAACAACTAGTATAAGCTGTAGGTGTTAACAACTCCCTGCCTTTTTCCTCTTGGTTACATTTGTCTGTAGTGTACAAGCACTATGCACAGACCTGCTGTTCACATTAGAGGAAAGCATTCCTAGATTTAGAAACCATTAACAGGAAATTCTGACATGAGGGTGTCCCTTTGTGCTGCTATTCATTCATCATCTTTGTCACCTAGATAATATTCAAAGGCAAATTCAGATTTATTTCTAGTTCTGAACAGAACTTCTGTCATAGTTCAGACACAAGCTGCACTTGTAATGTCTTTACCTTTCAAATTTCCTGCCCTGGGAAAATTTACACTTTTTGATCCAGCTAAAATTCATGATTTGTGAGGCACCCTCACTGTAGTTTGTGCCATCAGAGACTTCTTGTTGCAACCCGGAGTGCCAAGATAGGCTGTACTGTCCAACCTACGTGCCCCAGCTCCATCTTCTACCTTACCTGCCTCTCCCAAGAGACAGACCTTGTAGGCTGCTCCAGGATGTCTTCCCTGTGTCCGAGTGAATCCCGCATTCCCAAGCGCTGTACAATTAGGATAGCTCTTTTCACACGTGCTACTTTTCACCCTGCTAAGTCCAATACCTGCAAGCTTGCCAGTCAGGCCTTAAGTAGATGTTCACTAAAATAAATGTTAGCTTCCAATTCTTGATATTTTCTGCCCTGTTAATATCATAAAGTCACAGAACACTTTCCTACCTTGAACCACTGATTAGTTTTCAGATTAGTTTTCCTAAAGCTCTTTTTTCACTTTAGCTCTTCATCATCAAACAGAGTAATATAAAACAGATAAATCAAAGTCGATATACTTTAGTTGCATCTTATACTGCATGGTATAGATACATCTTAGTAGAAAAAAAAAGAATAAAAACTATATTTTGAGGAATTACTATATTCACAGACTATTGTGAGGGAAGAGGCTAAAAGCTATTAAATTATTCACTTGTGTGAAGTATTTGCACAGCCCTGTTATATGTCTAAAAGAAATATTTCTTGTTTTGTACTTAGCAATTTCACATAATGGGTATTAGAGTTGATGGACAGACAAGAAGAAAATCTGGCAAGCAAAATGTCTTTTGAAAAATACAGAGAAATGACATATAGTCTTGTTTTGGTATTACTAAAACACAGATTAAGTTTCAGGGAGCATATATTTATCTTTTCCATTATCCCTAGTGGAAATCACAGTCCTTAATAGGTACGAAGTTTTTTCTGTGCTATCCACAAGGATTGCAAGATGCTTAAAAATGGCTGCTACAGTAACTACTCTGCAGATAGCCTCTTGCATTTCCAGGAGGAAAATGGAGACCTAAGTCCATCCTGTCCTAGGCAGTTGGTACTTAATTCTAGCCTGAGGAAAAGGGCGTGTTTCCACTGAGGATTAAGTGAAGTGAGTATTCGCCACCGAGCTGGGTATTGTACACAGATATTGTACTCCCTCAAAAAACATCTGAGAAGCTTCTTATCAATTAATCCAATGATCACACCTGTTAAGGTGTTAGAAGAAATAGGTCCGAATTTAGGAATTAGCTCCCTGCCTAATCTTGAGGAGGCTTGAAATTTGTATTTTGTATCTGCCAGCATATCAGATTCTTACCAGTGCATGACAGTGTCAGTATTCTGAGACGGACCTCTGGAAGCTGGTGGATTTCCAATTAACAACAAAATACCAACTGAAGCAAGAAGTAGAGATTTGTTGTATCCCCCAAGCTTCAGGGTATTTAGTACTCACAGCTTCCTTCTGCAAAATACTCAAGCACTAAGGCATTTATTAGTAGACAGTGGGGCATAGAAACATTTTAGATGTCAGCCTGGCGAATCCAAGCCCTCTCTGATGCTGAGGCTATGCCACGTTCCCACGTGTGCACTTCAGTGCCATGGGATCGACTCTCTCTCATCTGCTCTCCAGCAGCCTCCTCTGGCACGGAAAAGCCACCTTCTATCAAACTGCCTGGGTGGTGCATATTCAAGTGATGCACAAATGGGCATGACTTCAGTACTTAAACAAACCTGACACGCAGTTTACGTGCACTGACCCTGTCATGAAATTGTAGCCTGATTCGGTACCATTTTTGGTGTCTCCTGTGAAGCGTCTCTAAACATGAAAACCCACTGAACTTTGGTATTTTAAAGGAACATAAACATCTGGCTTTGGAATTGTGACTGGTACAATGGTTAAATGAAGGCTCAGGGTGTAAAAATAAAGACTGAATAATTTCTCTTGAGAGGTAAAAGTAGAGTAATTGCTAATTAAAAAAAATAGAGGAAGGCATATAGTTATAAAGATACAGCTTAACAGGTAAATGTTTTTGGATTTTGATCTTGTTTTACAGCTAGCACCAGGTAGTTTTTCCATATGGGAAATGCATTGCAGTCTATTTTTTGGATAAAAGATGTGGAAAGTAGACTGGTAGTAATGCTGCCAGTATTATTTCTGCCAGGTGAACCTTGTGACTGCAGGCTTTCTACAGTGATGTTTATTTGTTTTTCATTCCACAGACAAAGCAAGGCTGTGCTAAACAAAATAAGGTATAATTACATGAAAAATTAAGATGTATCAGGACACTCTGACATACTATAAAATGTGGATATTGCCAGAAAATTACTACCCCACTAAAAAAACCTCTAGGAATTCTGAGCATGAGTTCCTATTTTACTGGCAAAGATTTTTTTAGCATTCTCACTACTTTTAAATCTCATGTTTATTGCAAAACATGTAGGCACTGGATTAATATAAGGGATTACAGTAATCAGTTATATTTAAATGGCATGTTAGTTTTCTAAGTAGCAGTTTATCATGAATTACTTCTAGCAAATGTAATTTAAATGAGTAATCTCTTTCTCTTAACGTCAAAAAAAATTCAGACTCATTCAATTTTTGCCTTTTAGATTTTCTACAATTGTTTTCATGAAGAAAACCTCAGACCCCTACAACCTAATATAAAAAGACAACATTTATCAATTAGATCTCTGTGTACATTATCTAATACTTGAGTGTTAGCAAAATGTCAAAAAAATAGTAGAGTTTTATGTCCTATATCTCTTAAGATTAATGACATGGACAAATATTTCAGGCTTTAGACTGGCCAGTACAAAGTTACTTGGACCTATTATTAATTCTTCTCCCTGAGGTTATCCTTCTCTTTGTGGCCTTATTGAACTGTTCTCTTCCAAAACACTCCAGCTTATTTCTTAGTAATACTCTGTTGTATTTATTAAGGGAAATCATGACACACTTATGGCAGTAACAATTTTTTTCAGCTAAACCGAGTTAAAGTCGGACATCTGGGCAACTACCATGATTTTTGTTTCATTGTTTATCTTGAAATCTGTGTATCCAAATTCTCGAGCCAGTTTTCATTTTTCAAGCAACTAAATTCTTACCACACCACATAACTTATCAACTGGCTTCCTTGCTGCAGAACAAACAATTTTCCAGTTAGCAACCATCCTGTACCTTGCTAGCATACAAGGTGCTGTATTATGTCTGGATAGCCAATGCTGTCTCAGTTAAGAAACAGGAAAAAAGTCTTCACAGCTACTACATCCGTCAGGTTTTTTTATTGATTTCAAATTATTCTCTTTTAATTAAGTGAATTTGCATCCTGACATGACTATAGATTATCTCACGTTCACTGCATCGCTCTTTGACAAAATCACTGCTATGTGTGTATTGTAGGATTGCTCTTCCTCAAGCCAATCTGCCAGCCAATTCTAACTTCCCACTGTCATCCTCAAGCAGCTTTATGTGCTAGTGTAAAGGAAATGAAAGAAACTGCTGAGCATCATCAGAGTCTGGAGAACTCTCTGCATAATTAGGAGCTTACATTTTTAGGCTCTCTTTTAGAGCAAATGAATGACAAAAGAGTTGTTGTCAACAGTGTAAAGACAGACCCTAAAACAATCCACAGGAAGGCCTCTGAAGAGGGAGAGTGAGTTTGGGTCATGTACAGCATTAGACAAGATAGAGGGCAGGGATATTTGGATTCCAAGAATCACTCTCACATGAAAACAACATAATTGCAGGGCCAAATTTCTTAAAAGTCCAAACTCAGCTACTACTCTGAAAGTCTAGAGTAGATGCAAAGATTACTAAGATATTTTTGGAGTCTGAGAGGTATTATGAGTATTACTGGTAGATGTAGCCATTGGATGGTGCTGAAAACTTGCAACTGTAAGCACAGAAATCTTGAATTACCTCCCTTCTGGTAAAGGCTGGTGAATGTCAGCTTGAGGCTTCTGACATTCCAACTAATCCTATTTCCTTTCTAAAAGTAACTTTTTCTAAAAATAATTTATTTTAGATGTCACATCTAAATAGGAAGAAACTATACTTGCTTTACCACTTCCAGTAGTACACAATGCTGTGGCATTTGCCATATGTTAAAAGAAAATGGGAAACTTGAATCAATACCTTCTCTTGTTACTGATTCTTTAGTATTTTTGTTGCTTGCTGTGACACACAGGTTGAAAAATTAAATCTTGTTTTTAATGAACTGCTATTTGATGCTAAATGCTGTCATATTGTTGCAGTATCACTCATAGTAATATTTTAATATTTGATTAACTAAACTAGGTAAATGAGGAATGTAATTATAAAATGCTGTTCTTAACATGCAAAATAATTTAAGAGAATAGTTGAGCGATGGATCCGTTCACATACTTTACAGGAAATATGAAAAAGCCAGCATTACTGTCTCCCACTTGAATAGTAAATCAGCTGATTTCAACATGAAACCCTCCAGAATTGTTTGAAGTACAAAGTACAGGACTGCTTTCTTTTGGGGGCGTTGTAGGTTAACAGTGTATTTAAACCAAGCTAAAATAAGGCAGAGTTTCAATCAATTCAAATGACATAGAGCTGAAATTCTCAACTTAGTGTCTACTGAGACCTCCTTTTTCAGCTTGAGAGTTCTTACGTCTCTAGTCAAGCAAAGAAATCTGCTCTCCTTGGAAATATGGGTAGTCTGTAATCACCCCAATGCCCTGACACCTCCTTGCCACTCCATTGAGCATTATGACTCTTTGGACTCAAATCCTTTGAGACAGGATTGGGGTTTCTTTTTTTTTTTTTTTTCCCCCAGTTAGCCAATTAGACTCTAGTGTAGATTAAAACAGTTGAGTGCACATCCAACAACTAGAGCGAGATCAGTTCTTTGGAAGCCCTCTTAGCCTGACTTACAGATGTTCAAGAACTCAGTTTCGCTGATCATTAGGTAGAGTCATAAAATCCATGGTAAACAGAATTCTTACACTTAGTGTCAAGCAAAGGACATAGAAGTGTAAGAGATTTTTTTTTTACTTGCCTGTCAGTTTACCTGAAGAAATCATTCTGGACCAGGAGCTGGCAATGTTACACCCAGGAGGCACTCTCAGAGCTACATACTACCTTGGAAATGTGGAAAAGCGATTTGCCTACCACAGGGGTCCACTCTTTGTTGTAAAATAAAACAACATGTAATAGACAAGTTCTTTTGAATCAGTGTTATTTTCTTAGTTTGCAGAAATCAGGATCTCTTCCAAGCTTGTAAAAAAACCCTAAAGCTGCCAGCATACATACACAGAAGTTGTTAGCTCTTATTTGTTATCTAGACATTGCCTTAAAACACAGACCCTGAAACAGGCAGTAGTCTCAGGCAACAGCTCAGCATGACAAAAGGGCACCAGTTAATACAAGGAGGAATATCTCATTCTTAATGTATTTGTATATATAAAAATTATAGTTAAATACATCTATCTATATCAATATATATCTCCAGCTATCCATACAAAATACATTACATATATATGCAGGTCTTACAAGAAGTGGCTGAGGGAGCTGGGGCTGTTTAGCCTGGAGGAGAGGAGGCTCAGGAGGGACCTTACCACTCTCCACAGCTGCATGAAAGGATGTTAGAGCCAGGCAGGGGTTGGTCTCTTCTCCCAGGTAACGAGGGACAGGACAAGAGGAAATGGCTTCAAGTTGCACCAGAGGAGGTTCAGTTTGGATACTGGGATGAGAATTTCATGAGAAAGATTATCAAGCAATGAAAAGAGCTGCCCAGGGAAGTGTTTGAGTCACTGTCCTTGGAGATATTTAAAACATGTGTAGATGTGGCACTTGGGGACATGGTTTAGTGGTGACCATGGCAGTGTCAGGTTAATGGCTGGAGTCAGTGACCTTAAACATCATTTCCAACCTGCATTTCTGTGTTTCTATATACTTACACATATATCTGTATCTATACATACACATATATAGATAATATATTTTTTAAAAAATACACTATTTAAACATTGTCTTTAATAGAAAACTTTGCTACTTCCCCAGGAGGCAAAAATTTCTCAATCCTACTGAGTGCAGGAAAGGTAGACCAGCATAGGAGGTAACCTATATATTACTAACTTGTAATATACCATGTTTTTCTTGCCTCTTCCTATTTTCCATGCTTTACTTGAGAGTTCTCTATTGGCATTCCCTCATTTTCCTTCCCACTTTTCCCCCCCTTCTTTGAACTTTTTTGTCTGCCTTCTCTTTGACTTCAGTTTATCTTAGAAGATTCAAAACAGTAGCAGTGAACTTTCAACCACTGTCATTCAAATAGGATCAGAATGATGTCAAAGGAGCTCACACCTCCCTACCAGTGTGTGTTTATAGAAAATGACTTGACTTCTGGCTTCTCAAAAAGTAAATGCTCGTTACAGAGGGGAAAATATGTCACAAAAAGGAGATACTAAAGAAAGCAAGAGGTTTTACACTCTCCTCCTTACTTCTCATGCAGTTCACAGACGGTGCCACATTTCATTTCACTCTAAAACCTACTCAGGCTTTGGTCTGAATAGATCTGGAATATTAAATCTGTGTTCTGTCCTCTTTGGGTCATCCATGAATGATCTGGGATTCTCACACATGTTATTTGTGAAACAACTAAGGAATACTGAGCACTGTATATTAAGTCAATATTAGTGTCAAAATAAGAAACTAAACAAAAGAGAAAAGGACCTTGAGAAACAAACCATAAAAACTGTGTACCTATGTAATCTTTCTATTCACTCATACACTGCATTAAAGGATGAAAGAGAAAAAAAATCACATTTTTTCTGTTCAAAATGATGAAGTTATCCATGTAAGGAGGTTTCTAAATAGTCAGAGGATGTACATAATGTTGCTTCTTTCAGTAATCAAATAATTCCAAGACACCTGAGCTCCTCATTCACTATTCTAAACTGTTGATGTGTTGATTTAAGATAGAATTATTGTCACCATCATATTTTGAAT
Source organism: Orthonyx spaldingii (assembly GCA_013397795.1). Lineage (NCBI taxonomy): Eukaryota > Metazoa > Chordata > Aves > Passeriformes > Orthonychidae > Orthonyx > Orthonyx spaldingii. The sequence goes on along the minus strand of VZTJ01005631.1, from coordinate 169,706 downwards.
TCATTAACAACATTTTCAGGCAACTCTGAAATTTTTAAAGAAATGCCAACAAAAAAGATTAAAATCTTTCCTTCTTATCAGGATGTGAAAATGTTCACTTATCTTCTCAGAGGTTTTTATTACCTTTTCCACAACTGGACCTCACACTGCCCTCTTCCTTGCAAATTTATCTTCTCACATAGAAACTATAAAACATAACCATATTGGTAACATTACCTCAAGGATTAATTTATATTTACTTAATTTGCGTGTAACAGAATATCTGTGAATATTCAGTCACACCACTCATTTAATTGAATAATGAATTATTTATTCATTCACAAACATGGCTGGACCTCTTTTTGCAGTGTACAAGCACAGTATTTTTTAGTTCTTAAAAATGTCTTAATTTGGAGGGGGGGTGTGGTAGGGGAGGTGTGGTTAAAGTTGGAAGTGACCACTGAGGTCACCTAGTCCAACCCACCTGCTCAAGCAGGGTGCCCTAGAGCACGCTCCTAGGATTGTGTCCAGACAGCTTTTGAGTATCTCTAGAGAAGGAGACTCCACAACCTCTCTGGGGAACCTGTTCCAGTGCAAAGTCACCCTCACAATAAAGTTCTTCCTCATGTTCAGGTGGAACTTCCTGTGCATCAGCTTCTGCCCACTGCCTCTTGTCTTATTGATGGGCAGTGCCAAGCAGGGCTTGGATCCATCCTCCTGACACCCTCCCTTCAGACACCGACAGACACTGATGAGGTCCCCTCTCAGTCTTGTCCAGGCTGAACAGGCCCAGCTCCCTCAGCCTTTCCTTGTGAGGGAGGTGCTCCAGACCCCTGCTCACCTTTGTAGCCCTTTGCTGGACCCGTTCCAGGAGTTCCATGTCCCTCCTGTCCTGAGGAGCCCAGAATGGACACAGCGCTCCAGATGACTGAGGAACAAAGATATGAAGAACTTCCCAACATAGCACTCTAGGTAACTTTCTTGTAAATCACATTTCAAAGTTCCAAATAGTTGCCAGCACTTTCTGCCTTTGTCTGAGGCACTTGTGGAAATAACACTGTGTAATTCAGCACAGAAAAAAAAAAATCATGTTTGTTCAGTTGACGTCCCTGACAAAAGACAGTTAACTGATTACCTGTGCCATGTTGCCTCGAGTCTCCTAGCAGGAAACCACAGGAGAAGTAACAATCTCTTTGTCACACACAGTTTTTTGTGTGTGTATGAATCATAGCACAAATCTGAATCATACCACCAGCTGGTGCAAACGTATGGACAATGGCAGGGAGCACTACATTGTTCAGGTTAAGGATTCAGAAGAAAGATTGATGCTGCTTTCATTTCCTCTCTGTCCCCATTTTTCAGATATTTCACAGAACTGTATTCATGCTTTTACAAAACTAATTCCAATGGAGTTTGAGAACTCCATTAATGATTTATTTTAGCAACTTAAAATGAGCACAAATGTTGTCAATATATTGAATATTAAAATTTCTCAAGCATTTCCTTATTTATATTATTTAAATAGCTGTTTTACAAGTTCTGTGTTGTATTCTGATCCTCCTATCTCTTGAGAGCATATTTACCTAAATAAATTTATTCAGCTTGCCAACTGTTTTAAAATTGATTAATTTCTTCTAGTCTTCATTAATCCGTATAACTGTTTTCTCATTGTATTTCTATCTCCCCCCTGCAATCCATTTATAAGAGCTTTTATCCCTATACTGCCAACTGGGAAAACCTTTAATGAGTTGAAAGCTGTAGTGAGAGGTTTCCTGTTTTGTCTCTTTGCCTGCTAGAATGTTCTTTGTTTGACGAGTACAAGGACAGCACTAAAGAACGGCGATCTGAATATGTGGCACTGAATTTTCAGTTTTACAACTGACTTTTACAAAATCCAGTACCACTTATTAGGCTTGAATCATGCCACAGCCATCACTTTGAGAAATATGGAGTTGATACATAGAATTTTAAACAATAAAGATCGGACATATATTCTCCAAATATTCTTAAGTAGGACACTGTAACTCGGTAATCTTCAGGAGTTACCACTGGGTTTCCTAATGGTCTCTAGTCTAGCCTAGCCCAGTACTGCAGCACCACAAAATCAAATTGAAGAGAATTTGAGAGGAACAACCTGAATAAGGGAATTCAGCACTTTTTCTTAGTAAGTCTAATGATTTGTTTTGCCTGATCTTTGCCTTTTGTTACTTATTGCTCTTTCACATGCCCTTCTCCATCGCCAAGTTTTCTGCATCCTGAAATAACAAACAGTCTAAATGAATCTTAGAGTTAAAAAAATTATATGAAAAAACAATTACCTAAGGAGGGCATTTCTCTTTCCTTTGTAAATTATGGGAAATAATTTTCTTGCAGCAAAATAAAATCTTGATTTTCTAGAAGTCTCTGTCTATCCATGGAGGAATTTGATAGCTCAAACTCCAGTGGAGTCAAAACCATGTCTGCTCTGATGGCACCAGTTTTACATCTGAATTCTTATCAGTCATCCTAGGAGCCATCCTGCAATTATCTTGTAGAGAATAAATTATTAATACTAATGAAATACTAATTAAAATCACTTCTGTTACACTTGAAGACAGAGGAAACACCCCTGTGGATGGCAAAAAAAAGGCCAGCAGGTCAATGAAATTTTGTAATCTCTATTTTAAATATTATCTTACCAGAGGAAAGTCAATCTAACACCAATTACATATTACCTATGGGGGTTGGGGGTTTTTTAAGCGTAATTTTTGTCTGTAACATGAACAGTTATTATGATAACAAACTTGCTATATACAGTTCATTTGCACTGAAATCTTCATAGCATAATGGGCAAATAATCATGAATTCCTATGATTTCTTTTATGAAAAAATAAGTTTGTTGAACAATTTTTGCAAGGTATGTGCAATAGCAAAAACTTATGACTTCATAACCCATATAAATTCCTCAGGACTCTAAATGAAAATTAAAACTGTGGTAGGAAAATAACATTTTGGAAAAAAAACCCTTTTCCCTCTTTTTTTTGAGCACTGACTATTCAAAAAGCAGAAAAAGGCCATTTTTAGTATTTAAACTAGAATGTATATTGTGTCTATTATCACCTACTCTTTGCATTAAAAAAATCAATAATATTAAGAAGCTGCATAAATATAATTATTGATTATAGTTCTTTACCAGCTCTATAAAATGCACGGTGAAATTTTTCTTTAAATCACATTCAGCATAGTTTGGTCACAGGATTCCCTCTTAGTTTTATCTGAGACACTCGGTCAGTATCTCACCTATACTGCAGTAGTTATAAATAGAGGCAAACAGGGATGCCTAGAGATTTAACCTCAATGCTATTAGAATACTTTCTTATTAGCGAATGGTAGCGATCATGTTCTTTCCAGAGATATGCGCCTGCACGTTTTATGCCTGACCTAATTTAGTAGTATTCCATGAAATTAATCTTAAAAAAACAGAAACCATTTTTGTAATTTTGCTGCTCATGTTAGAAATCTCAAGAGTTCTCATTAACAGAAAATTACATTCACATGATCAAGAAAGCTTTTGTCATCCTGCAGAACTAAATGGAAACGATTTGCAAAAGCAGCTAAAACAAAAAGAGGTTTTCTTATGATGATCTTACTAAAATTCCTTTTACTAAAAGGAAAAAGGAATGTCACTAAGAAAACTGATTATTCATGTGAATGGATAGTTCCTGTGAAAAAAATGCAGCTATCAAGGCAGTCCAGACTTGGCATTGGATGCACCCATAGGTGCCTGAGGCAGAATTTGTTCCCTTGTTGCATTGCCTTTGACACACAGGCAAATAGCTCTTCCAGCAGTCACCTGAACGCTTCCAGATGCAGCAAAGTCCTCTTAATTTGTACACAAATGGAAGCCTACATTTTTTTCTATTATTAAAAGTTGGTTGGCATACCATGAGGTGATGTACAGTCCAGTTGGCTTCCTGAAATGCTTAGAAGTAAACTACCATTAGTAATATACAACATACAGATATATGTAATTGTATATATTTTTGTTTATGTCTATATCCTTGAAAATATGTGATTTTTAATATGTACACATTGTTTATCTGTAAACAGACTTCTGCTTAAGGGTAACTCATTCTCCATATTTATGGCTGGCATATAAAGCTGTAACTGTGTCCACTTGATCAAGGCCATTGAGAAAGTCATTAAGGCTGTTAACTGCTGGTGAGGTCTGCTACACTCACATTTCAAGCTAAAAGAAGGGCAGAGAGGGAGAGCAGATGGTTTTGTGGCTTGTTGGTTTTAAATTTGTGATATTTTAAGTAAGTAAACCCTTCCAACTGTATCATAGGCTATTCCTTGACAGCAAAAAGTAGTTTTTAATCACACATCAAACCTCAAACTGCTATCTTCTCAAAAAAGTCACAATTTTATATAACGAAGAAACAGCAATCAATTCACTTCCCATCACTTTATTTGCACAAGGAATATATTAGTTATTGTCTCCCTTATGGGCACTTGTTGGAAAATATGTCCAGTACATTCTGAATCAGTGGTAGAACTGCTGCCTTTCCAGCAGGCTTTGCACCAATTTATTCTCCCACAATCTGTTAAAAGTTAAGCATTCCTTCAGTATATGTATTTTACTAATATATTAAACCTGTGCTTCTTCCAGAAAGCTGCATATCGGCATCAGCCATTGAATTCCTTTAGTTTTCCAGATCATTCCATGCATTTACTCTTCTAAGAGACTCCAGACAAATCCTATGGTAACTTTTAAGGAAAAATATCTATAGTCTGTATTTAATAAGGACTGCAGAGTCAAATGTCATATTTGATTAATCTTATACTTCCAAAACTGGAAGCACTCTGGCATGCCCACTGTGTTTAACATCCCTGTTTAAATTATGAATTTCTAAATATCTCATTATTGCTTATGATTACTTCTAATAACAAAAAGCACCCCAGGGTTGCAGGGAGCACTAGCAGTGGTTCAGGAGCTGCAACTCCTCCCTGGCTCCATTCTCAGCTAAGGTCTTTGCTCAGCCAGGACACCAAGTTCTCACCACTGCTTGCTCCTAAGTACACAGTGGCCTATCTACTTCACACAAAATATGCAGCTGCTCTAACAGATGGTGACCTAGCAAAAAGGTTAGAAGAAAAAACCCAAAATAATGATGTTGGTTGCAAAAGATACTACTCATGTCAGGAAAACTGGAACTGCATTGCAAAGGCAGTCTGAGTTTCTGAGTGACTACTGATAATCAGAAATACCAGCAGAAAAGGCAAACGGCTGTTAATTTTACTGTTAATGTTAACTACTGCAAAATTAGTATCTGTGCATTTAAGGAATTTATTCTTAGGTAACATCAGTGCTAGTCTAGCCTAATCTAGACAGTGATGTAGCCAATTTACATTCACCTAACAAGGATGTCACTAAGTATAATTTTTCCTCCCCAAAGGCAGGGAATATTATCTATGTGTGCCTTGTGATGCCAGCAAATGCCAAGAATAGAATTAAGTTGGCTTAATGTATTTTTGGTGCTATTAGTTTTTAGGTTTAGTTTTTGTAATGTCTTGTATTTCACATGCTGCATTGAAAAGAGGTGGAGAAAAGTATTGCGCCCTACTGCTTAGGCCTGTTCAGCTTGTCACCTAAGACTAGCAGGTTGGCACAAGGGAGTGAAACTGTTTTTGAGACAAGATTCCAGCTATTCAGACGTGCAACAGTTTCGCAGTGGTTATTCTCAGGTGTTGCTTCCTGGCATAATTCCCCTTTCTGTTTATGTAGAACAGGGCTTTTTTTTCTTTTTGCAGAGTGGGACTTTTTTCTTTTAGCGTGTTCTGAAGCTTATTTCAGTGATGAATGTGTAAGTTCCTCCTTTCAGAGGAACTAAATATTTACTTTAGACAATACCCCTGAAGTCACTTGCTGAACATCTCTGTAAACAAGAATTGTGCATGCATTGTGTGCAACCTCATTTGCTATGGGTTATGGGTACCAAGAGCAGAGAAAAAAAATTGATATAGACCAGGCCAGCTCAGGTCCAGCAAGGTGATACCAGCTTTAGAGTCCTGCCAGAACGTGGCTGGCCAAGCCAAACAAGACAGAACTTGTGTGGTAGCACGCTGAACTGAAGCCAGCTTTGGCTTGCCTGCCATGCCCTGCCACACTTCTGGTTCCAAAGTGTCTCCCAGGGTCAGGCAGACCCAGCTGCAGCAGCTGAACTGGCTCCACGTGTTTGCATAGTGTGCACATTGAGCAGTCCTGGGAGAGACACTCACAGGTGGCACACCAAGCTTCAGCAGGAGAGTGAAGTTCTTCCTCTGTCTGGGAAAGAGAGCTTCTTCCAGTCTGTTTCTGTTACAGATAATGGAGTGTTGACTTGATTTTAATGCTTCAGAATTTATTTACCCTTACTGGAAACTCCATAAATATTCTATTGTACCACGTTGAGCAAACTTGGTTGTGCAAACCCTGCCAGTTCCAAAATGAGATCATTAGTGCACAATAAACATTAAGAACTTTTCCCAGAAAGTTTCCATAAAAGCAAATTTAATAATACAGACATTTGTGACTTTCTTTGAAAAACAGATTTGTCTTTGAATATGATACTGTAGTACTTATTGTCTCTGTGCCACTGAGAAACACTTTAGACAAATATTCTCTACTATTCTTCTTTTCTTTAGATTGACATGGGCTTTATAGGAACATTTATTTTACAAGACTGATACGAAACTCCGAAATGCCTTATGATTTGCTTATACAACATTTAAGTGCCTAGTGAATACTCATGTTTTAGCTTTTAAAAAACATTTTCTTCTTCTTCACCTGCATGAGAAAGATTTGGTATTTGTTTTATGTATGAAAAAATTCTTGGCTACGTCACCTTCACACCTGTGTTTCTCAAAGACAGACTTGCAGTCTCTATGTTTTTGTGTGTTTATTTTGAGAGACAAGATGTTTGATCTTCAAATGGGGGTTGACTGTGGGTTACTGAAAGCTCTGTATGGGCACTATGGAAAAAAAATGTGCCACATGCTTAAAAATTCTATCACATTGCATATGCCTAGTTTAGATTCATACTCAGTTCTTCATCTTTTTGCTGTCAGTCATTCTTCCTCTGTTAAAGATCTGATGATTTCATTCCTTATTCTTCTAATTTGTTTTTTAAAATAATCTGGTAACTTTAGCATCAATGGCAAACATGTATTTCTTGTCTTGTGCACTAATTTGAATTCACCTTTTTATCTATTTATTCATGCTTTCCTCTTCAGAAAATGCCATGAAATAGAAAAAAAAAATTAAAAATTATATCAACTACACATGTTCTATTTTTATAAATGTGTACATATTAATTAATAGTAGTAATTAACACGTAGCTATTCTACCCTGTAGAAATTTTTCATGCTATTAAATGTCCAGGTGCTACAGAAATGAATGTGGAAACTCGTATTAATGAGCTAGGATTACCCTGTTAACTTGTTCTGAAAGAAAAATGCCAGGCTCCTGTACAGTGCAGTGTCCAGAGATCAATATGCCAAGCCACTGGAAGAAAAACTCATTGCAATTTTATATGGAAGAAGGTTGAGACAATGGGTTTTCTAGAACAAACCAGATTTTGCACACTTTCTCTCTCAAAAGTGAGCTCAGTGTATATGAAGACTGAATTTTACTGGTTCAAAATGCCTGCAGGCTGTCCTGACCAGCCCTGTCAAGTCCAGACTTCCAGGTTTCATTGGTCTCTTTAGGTCAGAGACATTATGTAAAGCTGAGAAGGAAACGAAACTAGACAGGCAGCGTCTTACAAATTACCTTGGAACATCTACAGAAATTGCTGATGGGCTGCTAAGCCATTGTGTCAGCACAGATGCTTTGCCTTCTTCCTCAGCCATGGCTCCACATCCAGATCTTCACTGGATCACCACAGTAAATGGCAATGGTCCTCTGCACCACCTACTTGGAATGTGGTTGGACAGAATTAGCACAGAATTAAGAAAAATAAATCTAGTTCTTATAAGTTTCTTCAAAATAATTTCTCCCACAAGGATCAGTACTGCGTAGCCATGTAGAGAGTATCTCAATAAATTGTGAGAGCTGATTTATAGCCTTAAAATGTAAAATATAAAAATATGCTTTTGTATTATTCTTATTTTACATAATTGAGCACAGCCTGTTCTGGTAGAAAAGAACAGCTGTCTGAAGTAACTTCTTGTTACATCTCCAATGGCACATATTTTTCTATCTAGTTACAGATAATTATATGCAATTACAACACTTTAGTAATCTTTGTGAAACAGCTAATTTAGTTGTCTCTTTTTTGTCTTTTGTTTTGTCTTTTAATTCTCTCCATTTTCTGAAGAGCAATCTGAAATACAGAATGGATAAGGGAAGGATTTCACAACAATTTTTAATAATCTTTAATGTGGACCACCTACATATCATATCCCCTTTTTATTGCTATAAATTTTGTCCAGGCATTAGAACACTGTATTGAGTGTGGCTCCTCCGGTACCTTGTAAAGAGTTTTCAAACTTTTCTGTTAGAAAAAAATCCAACCAAACGGAGTCAGTGCATGGCCCAGCTAAATTGACTGTTCATTTAAAACTCCAAAGAGCCAAAGGTCCCCTCTAACTCTTCCCAGGACTTGCCCTTCTGGACTGCCAATGAAGCAAGTCCCTGCCCCTGAGTTGCTGCATGTGCTGTACTGCACCAAAAGAGGCCAGTGCCAAAACTGCAAGGTGACTGCAGATTTTCTGCCTGTCATGCTCTTCAGTCTGTGCCCAGGTACTAAAATCCTTCTACACTGCAAGTGTATGTGGTCTTTTAACAAACAGGCTTGACAGAGTATACAAAAGATTGCTTCATTCAAAAAAAAAAAAAAAAAGAGAGTAATTTATTTGTAAATTTTTATAATTAGACTAGCTAATGAATGCTTCTGGAACATGTGAATTCTGCCCTTCTCAAGCAGGAGAAATTAGAGAACTGTAGATCTCTTTGAAAATCTTGGCCATTACTCAAATTACTTTAATTCCAATGAGGTTTCCTCTTGAATCACAGATATTTTTTCCCCCAAAACCTGCAGTGAGTCCCATAAAGTAGGTACACAGAATAACATGAAAACAAACTAGCTTTGATTTTTCAATTCAGCAGCCAGAAAGAGAGTCCAGGTTAGATGGAGATGCAAATATTGTATGGTTCTTAGTATCAAGCTATTTCACTGTTGCACTACAGCCAACCAGTTTTGTAATATTACATAACATTCTTGCACTTCCAAATAATGGGGTGTGTATCACCTTTGAGTATTTAATTTTGGTAAAGGTTTGCTAATCTAGAGACAAACACATGCAGGTTAGTTTTCACTAGAGCTAGTAAAACAAAACTTCTGGACACAGGCTATGGAACAGGCAAAAATCCAATTCTGGGATTTCTGCAATTGTGTGTTTATAGAGTGAGTAAGAAAGGAAGTAGTAAATGAGGAAGCTTGTTTCAAGTAGGGGCTGTAGGAACAATTTTGTAGGAACAATTCTAGCATTTTAAAGGCAACTGCAATATAGAGAAAAGAATAAATGTAGGATTGTAGAAGTAGACCACCTGTTTCTTCTGTTGACTGCCATTTGAAAAATGCAGATTTCTACTGTTCTTTCAATACCTGGGAGAGTGTTTTCTTGCTAACAGTAGACTTTTCAGCTTCAGTGCCAAAAAACTTTAGTAGATTGTCAGCCTTTGCTACAAACAATATTAAAAAAAAAAACAAACATTTGTAGCTTCCATTTGTAATTTAAATTCCCGAGCAAACACAATGGAAAACCAAAACAACCTAGTCTTGTAACAAACCCAAAAGACTCCTTAGGTAGACTTCATACACTTTTTACAGGCATGACGAATGAATGACTGTCCACATATAACCAAGCATTTATAAGGACATTTTCTGAAAGAAATCCTTTAGTAAAAAATGAAAATATTGTACAAGTCAGCTGTGAATAATTCAAAAGGTAGTCCTGTGTAAGCAAGCGTAATGTCTTGTTTTTCAGACTGTCATATGCCATAAATATAAGTGCTCAATATTGGACCAGCCAGGTGTCAAAAATGAATAGTGAATCTGCCAGAAGAGGTATTTTCCATTTGTTAACCATCATCCTGGTCCATGACAGAACTGCTTGGCTTTTTCACATATACTGATACTACTAGCAGAGATAAAATATTCTCTCTCTTTAAATAACCATCTTCAGACCAAATTTTTTCACTTCAAGTGAGTTCAGTAAGATAAATATTTTGATTTCTAAAAAGATAAATGAAATCATCTCAACCCTTAGTGCTATAAAGTTATTTTTTGATAATACTAGAATAAACTTTTGACAAAGGGTTTGCTTTATAATTTAAGCCTAATGTAAGCACAGTGTGCAATAGGTTTTTCTCTTTTCTCAGTGGTACTTGACCTTTACTTCTGGGTATCTGAATCTATTAGGTACTGTATGCTGTTTCCTATGGGAATTTGAGTTCTCACTCAGACTTGATTGCCTTCCATTATGGTTTAAGGTGCTACGAGACCCAACAAGACTGTTCCACTCTCAAAACATTGATCTAAAAAGAACTCATGAGTGACTGGTCACTCTTTAGCAGCCTGCTGTATGATGTAGCATTTCCTATGATCTGTGAATTATGTGATCAATTTGCATCACAAATTTGAATCACATTCCAATTTTTTTTTTCTTCTGTTGTGTTTCTCCCTGCTGGCCAGCCTGTGCTGATCCCAGCATGAGACTCTCATAAAAAGGTCAGCATTGCTAGCTGAGTGATCTGCCATTATGCAGAGAAAAACTGAATTGATCAATCATCCAGGTCAAGGGGAGTCTTTTTCACAATTTTACTAGATCTCAGTAAGGTTTGTGATTGAGAATAGGTTGCCTCAAGATTGTTCCCAGGAGTGAACTTGTTAAAATCTCTGAAGGACAAACTTCTCAAATCTCCTTTCACATGTATCCAGTTTGTTTAATTAATTCATTTAGAATGTGTCTGCATAATTTGGTCATATGCTGGCACTGAGTCGTTGTGATTTTCCTCCTCCTCTGCTTTATCACTAAAACAATAACATAAAAAACTGTATCACTGACCCAAAGTCATCCATCTCTGTGTCTTTTGTAGCCTCACGAGTAGGCAATTTTGCTGCTTTCATTGCAGAAAGCCACATTGTGATCAGGAAGCCTTTGGAAATTCTTCTGAACTCCAAGTTCAGAAAACATGTTTTAAAACCCTGCACGTTGCATTTTAACCAAAGATAACTCAGTGAATATTAGAGGAAAACACTACTACTGGGATACTCAAGTTTGCCGTGGTTGTGGTTCCTTCTTTCATGACCTCAGTGTTCTCTTAAGGTACCATTTGTATGTTAATACGAAAGAAGCATTATCCTGACTGTAACAAAATTAAAATTTTAAAATTACAAGTTACAACAGCATTTTTCTATACATCTTGACAGATATTTTAAAACAATAGCAGAGGACTACCACTGATTTTTCTGGATAAAAAGATTTCCATCACCCTTATAACATTTTCTCATCTTCCATTATGATGCTTTCCACAGTGAGCTGGCAAGATAAAGGTATAATTATGCAAACATGAGAAACTGTATAGTTCTCTTTAAACAGTAAGTTATCTTCATAACAAAAAGGATTCAAAATCTGTTTCCAAAAGCGTATCACTCCTGGGGAAGGTTATATTTCCCTAATTACTCTCAACAGCTCCATCTCAGGATTCTCAGCACATAAAATAGTTTTTATTTGGAGAATACCTATGAAAAGCCAGCTGCAGCTCTACAAATGCTGCATATTGTCAGATTATATAAATTTAACTCCTAAAGTCTTGAGTCCTAGAGAAATAAGTGGGTTCTATGTCTTCAAAATCCCAGATGAGGATTTAGTGATACAGTCATTTGTTTTAATACACTGTTGTGAGGCCTTTATATTCTGTACACCTCACAGATTTCTTATGAGTTTCATACAGTGCTGATGGAAAACAGTCCAGCCCTGGAGTGAGAAGGGAAAGGCACAAATGCAGCCAGCACAGAGCCTGCTCATGTCTGGCAGTAATACAGCAGTGGTAGCATGAGGCAGCTGGGACTGGTGGTGGCTCAGAGGTCCATGGTGCACACAGGGGATGCTCTGGGGCCCCCCTGCTCTCTCCAGCAGTGCACATGTACAGTGTCCTGCCTCAGCCTGTGCTCAGCTTCTGAATTATTGAATTGCAGTTATTCATTCTGCCCAACAAAACACTAAATTGTGTTTTTATGTTGTGGTGCAAATAAAGCCACTGAAAGAGCTGAGTGGCCATTTCAAATGATTTCTGCCAAATGTGCTAAAGACTCCATCTTTAGCAGATATTACTATATTCTTACTAAAGAAACAACACATAAAAAGGACAGAATGGCTTGTCAATGTTTGCATTGCTTCTAGCTAACAATGCTACTATCCAGCAGCATACATCATGGATAGTGTTAGGACCATAAACAGAGATTAATAAAAGTTTGCAAGTATAAAACATTTGTATTGTGGAAGTTAACCATACTGCTTACATGCCTGCAGGGCTCACTTTGGTTCAGCTGAAATGCTGATTGTGAAACAGACATTTAAAAGTTCGAGTTATTGATTATATTGATACAACAGGAACGTTAAAAGCTTAATGTCAGGTTCCTAGGATCTTTAGGAGTGTATATTTAAATAAGTGGTAATGCTGACTCAGCTTGCAAATCTCGACTTTTGTCCTTTTCAAAAATAACCCACTTTTACAGTCTACCTGCCCACTTCTTTGTTTTCCTTGGTCTCACTCCCATCTTCGCATCACAGATGCACAGCTCCTGCCTGCAGAGTGTCAGCAGTCTGCTTAGGAAGCGCACCCCAACACCTCCAAGCTTCATTCTTAACCTCCTTGCTGAGTTATTAATCCTATTCTCTAGACATTTGTTTTAATTCAGTCTTTTAATGATCTCTTGCCACCAACTCCTGTTTCTCTCTCTCCTCCCTTCAGAGTATGTGCATGTACACACACACACACACACACACACACACACACACACAGATTTCTGGAGTTGTCACCCTCCTGTGCGTTCCTACCCTCCATCCCCCTGGTGTCAGCTTCATTTTCCAGGATCCTCATTCAATCCCAAACTCATTTTTATTGCTTTCTGTTTATAATTATGAAGGGAAGATGCTCTGGTTCTCTACTAGGAATGAAACACTTGTTAAAGAGAAGCTGAAAAGAATTTAAGTTTCCTTTTGTACTTTTATTTCCATGTGTTTTGATTTGCATTGTGCAAAATTCAATTGATAATAGGACATAACTCAGAATGAACTGATTTCCAGCTATGTCGATTTATATTTGATAATTTTCCCATTCTTTCTAGTAATCTGTTCCCTATTTCAAAAGACTAGAAAGCTGAATGTACACTGTCTTCTTCACCAAAACTCGTCAGAGGCTCACAAAAGTCAATAACAATAAACAAGCAGAAGGAGAAAGAGCACAGCAAACAATGAAAACTGAAAATGAATTTATTTGAATTCACTATTATAGGAAGTGACACAGATGAGGATTCCACAGATGAGGGTTGAGTGCCAAGTGAGTACACTGGAAAATCACTGAGCTTTCCTTTTGTTTCATGGTGTAATAGGTTATATGCTTGTTACAATATGATGTGCAATTTTTTTATTTTTTTTTTTGTATGGCTTGATTTCTTCCTTAGTGTCTTCTACTCTTTACTCAGGTATTTTACTCAAATTCTGCTTGACAAAGGCACAACAGGGATGCTTTGACAAAATCCTAGATTAGTGCAAAAACTGAATATGCACTAAAAAGGTGTGGTTAGATTAGTGCCTATAAAATGAATGGATATGAAGTTATTTCTAAAAGTACATATTGCATACATTCTTTTCTCACTCCTATCTTTAAAAACTCTGCTTTCATTGTTATCATTTGAGGCATATAGTTAGAGCACCTGGAACCAATCAGTCCATTGAAGCTCATTCTTTCACATGTATTATTAATAAGAAAAGGGTTCTTATAGTAGATTAAAGGTACAGTAAGAACTTTCACTATCTCCCTGCATTCTCTCCATGCTCATTGATGCTTCCAGGGAGAAGAAAAGGTAGACTGAATTAAAGTTCTGCCATGCTTCACTCTTCAGAGTATAACTGGAATTAAAATGTTTCCTTCACATGAATCAGGTGATAGATTTGGTAAGAGTAGAGTAAAAAGAGTGCCATTTTTGTGTAATTAATAGAAAGTTGGGTTGTTACATACCCAGAGAGGTTATGGCAGTTCACTGCAGGTCTGGAGTTGATCATCTCAATGATACTGGAGAGGTTCAAACAGCACCACGCTCCTTTAGCTAAACAATTCTGAGCTAAAAAGGAGCATCAGAACTTCATGTCTTTTTAGAAATTAATGCCAATAAATCCATGAGCTTCTTCCATGCCTCCTCTGAGAGGAATATCCTTGGGGTGTGCATAACACAGGCAGTTGTCTTCCCTACTCAGTGTAACACAGCCTGCCTTTCACCTGGGATCAGTGACCTGTAGTAAATTCGTGATGGATGGGATGGTTCTGGAAGAGCATAAAAGTAAACCAAGAATAAATATGGGAGGGTGATATATTTATGTAAGTGTAGATCTTAATGTAGAACCTTCCTTGGCAAAATGTCTGTGAATATAGTCAAGGAGAAAGTATTTACTTACCTGAATATCTTATGAGCAAACCAAGGAACTGGTTGCTTTGTTGAGGTATTTAAATGTTTGTTTAGAAAATGGAAGCCTGTATTTCCCCCCCTTTACCTTCTTTGCCCAGGATACACAGGTGTACAGTCAGCATACAGGCTTCAAGAACAAAAAAGTCAGGTTTGTATCAGGAAAAAATGGTAAAGACAGGTGTGAATGACAAGACCAATTGCCCAGGGGGAAAGCAGTAACTTTTTTTGTAGCTGACGATGACTTGGATACGAAACATCCTCTGTCTGACCTTATCTGCTAACTGCAAGTCATTCCCACTGCAAACAAGGAGTTGCCCTGTCAGATTGTCAATACCATCTATCTCATATTTATTACAAATTACCCCTTTTTTCCCCGTGCTGGCTTTGGTTGGGGCTTTCTCACCTCAGTGTAAGAATGCAGCCGAACGCTGGGCTCCGTGCCTCTGACACTGACCCTCAGCACGCCTGGGGAGGGGGCTGATGAGGAAAATGACATAATAGATGTTGGCTGTCTCCCTTCCCTACATAAATAATGTCAGGAAGGTTGTTGTGGCAGTGCTTTTTGGCATTAGATTATCTAATGGTAGAAGAGTCCTGATTCTTCTGCTCACTGTTAACATGCAAGTAATTCCTTTTACGTGGAAATTAGAATAAAACAAATGTAGTATCAGGAGAGAGCATGTGCAATACGGCTCTCCTCATTTCTGAGCACCAATATTACCATTTGGAGAAGAATAAAGTGTGATAGTTTTTCTTAAGGGCATTACATGATTTATTTCTTCATCCAGATGACAAAACAAAACAAACTAGTTTCACTTTTTCCATAGGCTTTCAAACCAGAAAACTGTCCGTTTTCCTGGTAGCTTTTCCTTTTTCTAATGTAGGGAAATAATTTTTTAGAGAGCTAAAGAATTAAGGAATCCTTATTCTCGGAAGCTACGTACAACCAGACAGAGCTTCAGCTTGGTGTCCTGAATTTACCCAAACGCACCACAATGTTACCTGGATTTGCTTCCAGAGGTGCTGGACCATCATTTGTTCCCAACAGCAAGTTCATTTGTCCCAACAATTAGCTACCACAAATAAAATTCAAAGACTTTCAGTGACAAACATGGCTTTGAAATGAAAATGTATTTGCTGATGTACTTAGCAGCCAGGCTGGTGATTGGCAGGTGTGCGTGGGGACAGGAGTCTCTGCTGCTGGGCAAGGCAGGGCTGGTCAAAAAGGGCCAGTGCTGGATTATCTCAGCCACTGAAGATGACTTTCTGAGTGGGACCTCAAAAACTCCTGTACTTTATTCCCAGTGACTGTAAAACCTTACTCAGGAGAGAATAAATCCTACTGCCAGACAAGCAAAAACAACTGGGAAAATGGTTGTCTTGACTTTCAGGTTCTTTCTTGTATTTCTGTATTTCCCCTTACTGAAAAACCCCAAATAGCCTGTTCCACACACTGGGCAGAATTTTTAGCAGTTAGCTCCTTGTAAATGTTTCTTAGAAATGTAAGCTTTAATATATTTCTAGTTATTGAACAAGATGCTGCCAAATTTATCAGTATATGTCCTTCTCGATGTCCTGCTGTGTACTAGGAAAATGTAACTGTCAGAAATAACATGAATATAATTCCAATTTTTTTTAATGTAGTGAATTGGCTCAATTTTAATCCATAGATCTGAGATTAATTCTGGGTCTTATCTGATGATGGTTTCTTGAAATTTCATCTTCGCCTGGAGATATTTTCTCATTTTTGATCAAGTACATTTATCTGTATGACATCTTCAGGACAGGGAGATGATAATTCTTTCCCATTGTAAATATACCCCATAACCTTTTAAAGTGCTAGGAGTACTAGAATCATTCCCATCTAGAAATCTATGAGCATGCGAGCAGCTCAGTTTAAAAAAACCCAAACATGCCCCCCACCCCCCAATTCAAGCATGTTTTTAGTTAGCATCCTCATGTAAAAGTAAAATACACTTTTTCCTTCCTTTATTACATAACAGTGAGCTAAAATGTGTCTTAGTGAACATGAGCTGTCCAACAAATCAATTTGGTAGAATTCCATATGGATATTTTTCTATTTTTGTAAGACTTTGATTACATTCCATCCAGATTCATCTTACAAGGGTGGTGGTTCAGCTCAGAGGTGGGTTGAAGCAACAGGAATAGGTATTTCCTCAGAGGTCTGCACAAGCTTCTCTGAGGAGGAGCATGGGATTAGGAAGTAACACGATTCACTGTACTCTGAGTACAGAGCAAATGGACAACTGACCATATTGTGTCAATCAACAAACATGCCGGAATCTTTTTAAGGATATTTATATGATAAAGTTATTAGACTCCACTGATTCCATGAAGGGCTGAAAGCTTCAGCTTGCACCAAGTGCAAGTTGTAGGAACCTTTTTGAGGTGAAGAGCTCTAGAGGCCACTGGAAAAGATCAGAAAGAAGGGGAATGCATCAAATGATTAATATGCTAAAAGTTAACAGCAGCCTATTTTGAGACCAAAACCATAACACACTAGACTCTAGATGTCACTGGCAGAAATAGAAGGTGACACAAAGGATTTCAGGAGGTTTAATTGTATACAAACACAACAGTTTAAATACAGCTTTGACATATAAAGAAAGGTGGAAAAGGCATTTGCACCATCTGGCAGCTTATGCAGACTTCAGATGCAAAGCACACAGACCTCTGTGCCTCCAGGACTGGACTGGTCATACTTCTCTGCCACCTCCTGAATGAGATTGCATCAAAATATTTGAAGGGAAAGTTGTAAATTCTAATGAAGATTGAGTTGGATTTTGTTGGTTCTTTACAGTTCAGAATTCCAAACTAAACCATGGCTGGGAGCTGACTGACAAAGACATTATTAGGTGTGTTATGATACACCTTAATATTAGCAATAAAGTCCTATACAACAGAGTGACCAGTCTTGTGAGGTTTAACTTGGGAACAGGAGCTTCAGAGAGGGAGAGTAATGTTATAGTATAAGCATCCAAAATTCCAAAGGTGATTTTAATTTTTAAGGACTGATATAATAAATTTTTGCATCCTTAATGATTTTAAATAACTTTATTTGCTAACCTCCCAAAAAAGTATAATGTTTATGAAAATTAAAGATATTTGTTGTTTCTAGTACCACAGTTTTCATAGCCTTTAGTATTAATTTGGTTTTAGTTTTTATACGTATTTTTAAGATAAGTGAGGGAAAATGTATTTAAAAAATGAATGCTCATAAGAAATGCTTTAGCTGGAGGAGAAGCTTTATTGATTTTTAGGGGTGGGATTTGGGAATTGAATTTTTCTGGAGCATAACATTTTATTTACTGGTGGTTGATAAACTGCAGTGTCACCTGCCAGCTGGCTTCAGTTAAAGAAAGCTGATTGATAGCCGAGGACACACATATGAAGAACAAAATTATAAAAATGGTAGAAACTTCTTTCACCCCCTAGAATTAGTCAGGCTAAGTATTCCTTTGGCTTGAGCAGGATCATTCTTCTTATTTATTGCCTGCATTATCCTGACTCTTATAGGTACCAATTGCCATTAAAGTTTCTGTCTACTAGGCTCTTAACATTCTGTGCAAAAGATTGCTTTGGACACACTATACAGTCCCTGAATGCATATCATCATACAGCGTAATTTAGACATTTATCCAGGTGTCACCTGCTATTTCATGCCCTTTGTAGGAAGATGCCTGTGTCAGACAAAGTACTCCAGTGTTCAGGAGTAAACAAAAAATTACATTTAAATAATTTACACGTTAAATGCAGAGGTAGAAAGCAAGAGCTTTTCCCAGTGGCTTTTTGGTTTGGTTGGGGTTTGGTTTGGTTTGTTGTTGTTGGTTTTTTGTTTGTGAGTTTGGGGCTTTTTGAGGTTTCCAAAATAACCTAGTGACTAATTCCTTCAGTTCTCTATACAGGACAATTAGTTTTAGGTGTGGTCACTAGTAAACAAAATAACAGCCACATAACCACAATGTTGTTTCTTCATTTCTCTGCCTTACTGTTTGTCTGAGTCTTGCCTTAACCTTTTTAGGGCTGGCTGTGGTCTGCAGGCAACTGCTTTTCACACCTATTAATCCTGTTTCTTGGCTTGTGGTTTGAAACAGTTTCTTCAGTCAAAGGGAGATACCCTTCTCAACGGGTCAGAAGCCCAACTCCACCTGCCAGCTTTTCTACTTCAGTTAATAAAGGATTGGCAGCAAGGCCAAGGAGGCCTGCACCATCATACCAGTATTTCATACCCATCTTTTCTGTCATCAGATGTGTAACAAAGAATGCAAGGGGCAGACAGCAATCTTAATTTTAATTGGTATCACCAGTGATTTAAAATTCAAATTATATGTAATTTTCTAGACCATTGATTTTGGTGAAAAACAATAATTAATTAAACTGCTATTATCAGAAAGGTGTATCTTGATCAGATACACTTTTTTTTTTTTCATAATTTCAGGGGGCTGTGAATCCAAACAGATTCGTGAAGACTACAAAATATATATGTGGTACAGTTGTTCTGTTTTGAACATCTGGAACATACCAGATTAGACCACAGCAAATCCTTGTAATATTTGGGGAAAATTGCCTTTTAAGAAGGCTACTACCTGCCTGTTGGGAATGGGCAAAAAGACATATTAGGGCATTACGTTAATGAACGTAGGTGGTCTGGCAGGCTGTCCATGAGCCAGACACATGGACACAAAGCAGATATTATATAGACAAACACTTATGAGAAATTTGTGACTTCAGAGGCCTCTCTTTTGACTACAGACTCTCACTATTTCATGCCAATTTTCTGTTCTAGGAAAGGAAAACAATGATCTGCCGTTTACCCTTAGGATTTTCTAATGCAGGTATAGAAGAGATCCCCTATACAGTGCTATTGAAAGATCTTTGTACAGCCTCACATTCTATTTAGAAAACAGGTGAACAAAACCCCCTTTTCTATTCATCAAAGTCTCATTCATCAAAGAATGAATAATTTTGGCATTCCATCCTGACCCCATATCTCATGATACCAAACACAGCAGCTGGAGAGCAGGAAAGTGCAAATGAGTCTGCTATTTTGTGGATGCTATCAATCTGAGTGGTCCCACACTTCAGAGCAGCAGACAAGGAGCTCTTAGTTGTTTACTTCCTTCATTTATCATCAAGGAAATGCTGATCACAAGTTTCCTTAAGATCAGTTGGCAGTTAAAAAAACCCCAACAACAAACAGAACCAAGCCTGCACTAAACAAGCATAACCCATATGGAGCACGTGACGCTAGAATGTGCAAGAATAACCAATGATGTAGTTCCTCAGTGGGTCTTCTTACTTGCCTTTTAAAAGCAAGTGCTAAATTAAGATTTAAGTGTTACTGATTTAAGTACCCTCATCAGTTTAAAAAAGAAAAACAAACCCAGAGTTCTCAGCTTCATTCCCAGAGGAATGCAGAACCACAGAATCACTGAGGTTGGAAGGGACCATCTAGTCAAAGCGCCCTGCTAAAGCAGGTTCACTCCGACACAGGGTCACATCCAGGGAGGTTCTGAATATCTCCAGAGGAGGAGACTCCACGACACCTACCAAAGGACACTATCACAACATATCCCTTGCAGTGCAACTCCTGCAACTTTATTTACATTTAAAACTTGCATTAAGGAGATCTTGGCAACATAATTCATGCCTGATTCACCAACCATCGTCAGAGCTGGAAACTGGGGTCAGCCATGGTTTAAAACTTGATGCCACAATGCATCATCAAGTTGAATTGGTCAGTCTCTGCTTAGTATAATAGTTATTGAAAGACTTTCTTACCTAGGGCTGTGGCTCTAGAAAGAGTAGCTGACCTGTGGGCAGGGAGAAACTTCCTGGGCAGACTGACACTAGTCAGCTTGGACACAATTCACCTTAAATTCTTCTTCATTGACTGAAATGCAACTACCTGCTCTGTCCAACCTCACCTCCATCTTCAGACAGCTGGAGACAGCTTGGTCCTTCTTGCACAATCCAACCATTTGGTAGGATTATCTAAACTTATACGAACTACACTGTAGAAGCATTTTTTCTCTCAGAAAATAGAGTTATGGGTGGGACTACAGGAACTTAAGGAGTCAAAACTCCTCTAATAATTGAAATCTAATATATGCTTCCTGAGCAGCAATAGTGGAATCTTGACTAGGAGGAACAGGATTGTTAGACCCTGACTGTGATTCACTGTAGATTTTATTTTGTCTCGCTGCTCCAGATCCTTTTCTCTTTCTTGCAACTTGAATAACCAATTTACAGCCATCCCAGAGCTGGGTGGAAATGCTGGGGTAAACACTGCAGTGAAAATTAAGGGTGTAATGGCAGAGTAAGATGATTCATTACTGTTCAGAATCTCTGGATCGCTTCTGCACAGCAAGGCCAAACTTTTTAATCTATGTCTAAACACAGATACTACAGAAGTTACAATGTAGAGGTACACTGCCTTAGGCTATATCCTTGAGTAGCTACAGTGCTGTCACCTTGAAACAGCTTCCAGCCCCGGCTTGTGATTCCAACACAAAACAGCAGAGAAGAATCATCCCTCCCACAGTCCCTGTCCGTGAGTAGCCCAAAGTTCATTCAGCCTTTCGTACACATGCAGCTACTACCTAGGCAAGATGTTCATCAGGAACAATGTAGCACTAGGACTACAGAATATGTGGCACTAAAGACACCGTAATTTCACCTTGAAATTATGGCTTTGGACTATTTTACTAGTTGAATATTTGCTCTCTCTGGGCATTCTAGAATTGTATGGGTGTGGTGTAAACCAACCAAACTGAATGCCAGCCCCCACTTGGACACAGCAATTTACACAGCTCAGACACAGTATCTATAGATATTTATTAAAGGAGCAGAAACAGCATTCCAGTATTTTCCCTATGCCACACCTCAAATTCCTGAACATTTTCCTGAGAGGGCTCAGGATTTGCATATAAGTGCCTACACTTTTTGGGTGACTGCTGCTCTGGAAATAGAGATTTCACAGATGTTCAGTTTTGTCTCCTGTAAATATCTGAGCTTTAACAGCTCAGTGCCAAAGCCTACTTAATTTTGTTTCCAACAAAATGAACAAGAAGTACCATGACTGATAAAATTAGAACCCACTACTCTTACTATATTGTTTTCATCTGTAGAAGAATTTAAACATGAGAAAGTACTGGAAGTGCAAACACATTTGCAGACAGTGGCAAGACATCACTAATCATGTTGACTTTACAAATTTTTGAGATGAAACCCTGAATTCTCAGTTAACCTAAGAAATCAATCAGAGGATTGTCAACAATCCCATCAGATTAGAAGCTAAAGTCTGTGAAAATACAGCTTACTAGAAAATATTTCCCTCCCTTTAAAAATGTTTTTTCTTGACAGCAAAATTAAGAATTCAGATATACCCTATAATTCATGTATGTAATGTAGATTGAATCATTAACAGCAAACCTCAAGTGCTGTGGAGAAGGGGCTGTTGTCCTTTCTTGTATTTATACTGCCTCATGCAAAGGCATCCAAATTACATACATGTGAAAAGGAATACTATAATAATTAACATGATTTATTATATTATTATATATAATACTACCAGTAATGGTGGACTGGCTCTAAAATGAAATGTGACACTGAAATGCATTCTATTTTGTGATGGTCTGTGGCCATCTCACAAACTGAACTATGTTGCTGTAAGAGACTGCAGTGAATAGCACTACCAAGAGTAATTCCAGCAAAATATCAATTAACTGCAATCTCTATGAGTCACCCTCATGGAGAGATATTTATTCACAAATCACGTCTTCCTTCGCAGACTGTGCTGGTTTCGGCCGAGGCAGAGTTAACTTTCTTCACAGCAGCTGGCAGAGGGCTGTGTTTGTATGTGTGCTGAACACAGGGCTGGTAACATAGAGATGTTTTGTTATTGCTGAGCAGGGATTGCACAGAGCCAAGGCCCTTCCTGCTCCTTGCACGGCCACGCTGGCGAGGGGGCTGGGGGTGCCTGGCAGGTCGGGAGGAGACACAGCTGGGACAGGTGACCCCAGCTGAACAAAGGGACATTCCACACCTCATGACATCAAGTTCAGTATATAAAGCTGGGGGAAGAAGGGGGAAAGGGGAGATGATGGAGTGAGTGGGTGTTTGTCTTCCCAAGTGTGGTGGAGCCCTGCTGTCCTGGGGATGGCTGAACACCTGCCTGCCCATGGGAACTGGTGGGTGAACGCCCTGTTTGGCTTTGCTTGTGTGCACAGCTTTTCCTTTACTTACTGAAGTGTTTTTACCTCAACCCATGGGTTTTCCAGCTTTCACTCTTCTGATTCTCTCCCTGATCCCACTGGTGGGGGAGTGAGCGAGCAGCTGTGTGACATTTGGTTTCTGGCTGGGTTCAAACCATGACAATAGACAGAAGAAAAATATTATTTCATTATGTAAGGTTGAGTATGGTCTCTGGGAATATTTGACAACTCAGGTGGCATTTGCAGATTGAAAGGGTTGTTTTTAAGCAAGACAGAACAAAATTTTGTCTAGTTTTACAAAAAAGTGCTAAGAAATTAGAGCAGGACTTCAGAAAAAAAAAAATTTTAATTTATGGCTAAGAGATCCAGAAAGCACTGGCATTTAGAATGGGCAAATCACATCCCATTTAAATATTTATATTCCAGTTCTAGATTTATTTTCCAACTTTTGCCCCTTCCTCCCACAAGACATTAGCTAATTTGATCCAGTACGTCACATCAAATCTTCTGATACAGGTTTGTCAAAAAACCACAAAAGCAACTGTCCTTTCCACAGAGTTAAGTTAGTTGGAAAGCAAACCATAATAATACAAAAAAGTTGCAGCAGAGGCACAGCTTCCAATCTGCTATATTAAATAAAATAGGCAAGAAGAGGCAGGAAAAAAGAGCAAGCAAAAAGACTTGAAAAATGTCAAACTACAAAATCAACCACAATTAATGATTTTCTTACTGCTGTAATGCTTCAGAAAGAATGCATAACAATCTCTTAGTCCTAGGTAGCTTTTATACAGACTTTTCATGGTTATTTTAGAAACCAATTTTAGAAAAAAAATATTAGAAAAATGTTTATATGAGTATTAGGATCATTACTTGTAAAAAATCCCAACAAACTTGTTGTAAATACCAAACATTCCAACTGAAAAAAATTCTCTGGGAGATTTGCAACAGTAGACATTTTAAAAAAGCAGGTAGATATTTTCACTGTACCAAAGAAAGCAAAAGTATTTGACTGTGCCTTGGTGCTTCCCATGCTCACTGTCCAAGTCTGAAGACTAAAATTGAATAGAAGAAGGAATAGAAATAATATACTTCATATATTAAGAGATAGATTAAAATAGTTTCCAAGTGTCAGACTGTTTCTTTACAAAATATTCTTCTTTGTGTTCCTAACAGAAATGCATTATGCTATTTCAGAAGTGAAGTAGAACAAAAGTGGGATAGCAGACAACTATATACAACAGCAATTACAATGTCCAGTCCTGTTTTCTTTGGAACTATTAGTTTTACATGCTTCATTCACAAAAGCAAACCCAGACAGCTAAATGAAAAACATGTGAATGTATGTAATAATAATTTAAGTTTTTAATAATATCATCCGCAGAGAAATCAATTATATAAAAATATAAAAACTACAGAAGGCAGTTATTGCATTTTATTTAAAAAGGAGCATTTCTGAAATTAGAAACTCTTCTCAGAACAATGCATGTGGAACAAATCTATTCAAAGGAGGCATCACTTAAGTACTGTGAACAGTACTTTGGAGTCAATTTGAGATGTTTCTTCAATACCAAAAGATGTCCTTGGGGAAAAAAAGTTGGATCTTTATGAAAAAATTACAGCAGCTAAACTGTTGGAAGAGTCAAATACCTAAAGGTTGATTAGACAAGAAAAAAAACCCTCTAACATTTATAAAAGGTTGGAGAAGTCAATAATCTGCAAAAGCAGATTATGAAAGGGGTTTTTTTTAATCTTTGGCTAGTGTAGCTAGTGCACACAACTTCATGAACTTCAGCTGCATTTTTATAGTATCTGTTCACAAAGTTTTGTGAAGGCCAATTCCAATGGGTTTCAGATTGTTGTTAGGAATAGCATCATGTTTTCAGACAGCTTACTGTGAGATTACTTATTGAAAGCATCTTTCAAGATGAGGTTGCTGAGCCTGGAAAGATAAAATTGCTTGAAAACTGTAAATATATGCCATACAGTATTTCCAGAAACTGCAAACCCTTTTGCAGCACTTTAACTGCACAGTACAACTCATGTCCTATCTGAATTCTACCATGGCCTAAAAATGCTACGAAATACCTTTTGTTTTCATCTGAACATCACACTGCTTGCTGGGTTCTTTAATCATCTGACTAAAGAGTATGCCTAACATTTTTGATTTTCTAATTCACTTTGAATGAATGCATTAATTGCTGAGGCAAACACACTCAAACTCTGTGTACAGTCTGTGAGACAAACTTGCACCAGTGCTCAAATGAGTGAAGCAATTAACTTCAAGACAGTATCACTGTATTGATGCAGTAAGGAAAAAATATTGGTGAGATTTTAACTATTATATTAAAATGGAAATCTATAGCAATATTTTGGTAATTTTTGGAAATGCTTAATGCTATAAAAACAAGAACCCAGTGTTATAGCTGTGTAATTTATGTATTGCATTTACAGTTTTAATAATATTGAACTGTTAAAGCTGTGTTTTCAACCAAAACAATTCCAATTTGACAGATTCTGAAATAAAATTACAAAGTCCTATAACCAAGTAATTATAGATGTTTATATTACAGATATTGACATTTTCTAGCTAAGCAGCTCTGTTTCCAAATGCAGTGGAGCATTTTCACTTTGGAGCAGGCTTAGTCAGATCCCCCATGATTTACCCATCCTCATTTTGTTAAACAACATACTGCTGGTAGCACAGACTTCCAGTCAAGTGAGCTTGTCTTAAAAAAAGACTACACTACACTATTTGGGATTCTCAGGGCTTTGTTCATTCCAAAGATCTGTCAAATACATGAAAACACAGGTTTTACTACTTCTCTGCTGTGTTCTTTCCTCCCATCTAGCCAAGGTATTAATTTTTTGCTCACCTAATCATAGCCCCACCGAGGATGTAGGACTGCCATGTCTACTGACATGTGTGCTGTGCCTTGTATACCACAGAGCCTCTGTCACCTAACATTACTAGGGACATCCATCTCATCTTCATTTTTCGTATGATGAGGTGTGCTCTGTGAATGTAATGTTCAGCTCTAACCACTCTGAGGTAAATTATCAGCGTGGTGCATTTTACATGGCTCCCATTACATCCCATTATAAGCTGCTCCCTAGCAACTGCAGCAGAAATGTACCCCTTTAGGCATTTTTTCCAGCTAAAGAAACCAACTTTCTATTTGATGAACTTCATATATAAAACAATCTTGGCTACTGTCAGCTCAAATTGTTCTGACTAATGGTCCTTAAGATGCATTTTTATCCCTTTGCCTCGTTTGGGTTTTGATACTGAAGTTTCTCTTGCAAACCTCCTACCTCAATGATTTTAGCACCAAGAAAAAAGTATTTTTCCAAACAAAGAAATATCTTCCTAATAAAAACTAACCATTTATACAAGAATTATCATCGTGAGCTAGAAATCCATTTTAGATGGAAAATGTAACTCCCAGCATGCTGGCAAGAGTGAAAACCCTGGATTTATTTTGTGGAACACCGGAGTCTTTTGGTGGGACTTCATTCACATACTGAATGGAATTGCAAGTATTTTCAAAGAACTACAAGCTTTTAAGTAGGCTATTGCTTCTTGTGTCATCCCAAATCTATTTAAGTGAAGTTAATTAGTATCTGAGGAAAGCCAGGAATTAGTCCTTGTTTAAAAACACTTGCCTCATGCTCATCCATCACATCTCATGAAGGAGACATGGTTGCTGTGACATTGTTACTCATTTAACACACCATAAAGTATTTTAAAGGTAATACCAGAGTAATAACAGCTAATTAATACTTCAAAAATGAACAGAATCTTCTGTCAACATTTAGGAATTCCCCCCTCTCTGCCAGGGAGAGAGTGTTTCAGCACACAGTTAACTTCCCCAGTGGAACTCAAGCCTTCCAGTCCGATGTCAGGCTGGTCAGGTTAGCACATTCAGGCAGTGACTACTTTGCAATTTTTGTACTGATCTACAGCAGCTTCCACTGGCATGCAGCCCTGTGCATGGCCAAAAAGAGAGCAGTTCCAGGGCAGAAGAGCAAACAGCACCTATTAGTTAGCCACACAAAATAGCAAAAGCAGGACAGCCTTACCCTTTCCCTTCAGGAAATTCTCTCTCGGGAGCTGTTACAGATCTCTAAAGGGAATGAAATCTGTCCTTTCAGTTGAGCAGGACAACCACCCCCACTCTGTTGACTGATACCTCTGATAAAAAGCAAAGCATGTGCTGTGTGACTACACTTCAAGCATCTTTCTTGATACCCTTTAGTGAAACTGACCCTGAAAAAGTGTAAATGAAATTCACACACAAGTTTATGCCAGGTTTTCACATGCCACTAGAACCGGGAGGGGGGTGGCTCTGGACAGCATCTCACATGGCGAAGCAGAAATGCATTTTCTAGGAAGTCATATGTCACTGCCACCTCAAGTCAAATACTATACAGAAATTGGCATATTTAATAAAATGCCATTGAAATAAATCCTAGTTAGAACACTGCTAACTGACATGACCAATTCCTGAAGCGAAGCACTCATCTTCAGTCCCTGGGTAACTACCCTGCACAAAAAATGGCATTTCTATTAGAGCCATGTATTCATCACTTCCATACTGAGTAAACACTGGAGTTCAAACTGCATTTCTCAGAGAATTCAATGCAGTACAGCTGGTACAGTGCTATGAATTGAACCTTGATGCAAAGTTTTATTGGTAGTAGTAGTACAGTCTTTTGTTCAGCGAGATTCTCATTTCATGAATGAACATCCCACTGACTTTTCTGTGACATGTATGTAATTTAGGTCTGCCAAGTCAGGTCTTCTGCATACAGCTTAATGGCCTAATTACAAGAACTATTGTCATACCACTATATAATGTAGCAAGAAGAGGGGGCAGGCTGTTTCCCTTTTAAGGTAATAGGCACAAAAATCTGTAGGTAACAGTTTTTAGTCCAGTTCTGAATTTCCTCATAACAAGAAATAACTGGGTTATACAAACTCCCCAAATGATGAAAGAGTTACGTATTTGAAAGGAACAAAGATCATATGTATGCGGCATGCCTTCCTATGTGTGAAAATATAGCTAGATCAGAAGAGAAAAAAATAAAAATAATTCTGCAAACTTTACACTCAAAGAAAACAAAAAAATAATATACAAGCTTTCTAGCAGTACTCAAACCATCCTTATAAAACACAGCATACCATTTTATTTCAAATCTCCTTTAAAACCTTAAAATGCGTGTCAACTTTAATATTAACTGTATTGCCAACTTAAATTTCTCACCCAAACTCACGTAGTTTTCACTTTTTCACCTCTCTCATTATTTCCAGAACAAATATAGTACAAAAATTGAGCAAGGTGTTCCTGACAGTAAACAAATACAAAGAAAGCAAATTCAGTACAGATACTATCCTGATGAAGCCCCAGGCTACAGTTTTTGTGGAAAAGGAAAGTATAAATCTTTGCAATACTGTGTTGAGAAAGCTGTTAAATCCACTGAAGCTACCTAAGTCCTGAAAACTGGATTCACTGAAATTCAGAGAAGTCCTGGCTTTTCACTCTTATGATAGAGGAGAAGAAACTAAAGACTGACTGAATTTGAGTGAGGTCCTAGAGGTCACTTTCATTTAGTCCAGTGGGCTTTGGATAAGGATGTTAATGTGAAACCCACCTGGTAATCAACTACTTTTACTTTTGAAAAAAATATTTTATTTCTATCTGCATACTTATATATCAGCCTACCTTTTATGCATTTGTTAACATTTAAAATGGTCATTTCATTCTTATAGTTCTGTTTATTATAACTGTTCTTTGCATAAAAATTATTTAAGCAGAATAATTATATTGTTTGAAGAATAACTGCAGAGAGCTATAGTTGAGGATTTTCTCTAAAGGTGTGCAAGGTTATTACAATATTTCATTACCACAAAACAATACATCTTCAGATAGAGGCAGTATTAGCTTGTAATATTTCTTGTTACCATGCTACCAACCTTTGTTGTAAAGCAATTGAATCACTTCCATATTGGTTATACATGAAATATTAGTGCTGTGCTTCATAGGGAACACCTCCTGCATTTTCATTACAATATAACTGTATTACTTACAGAGTCAGAAAATCTATTTGTCTTTAAGTATGTCATTGCATCTTATTGAAAAATTTCTAGCCTAAGTTTTACTAGTTAAAGAAAGAAATAATCTTCCAGTTTTGAGTCCTCAATTCAACCAGTCTGGGTTTCATTTTCTAAACCCCACATGTCATCTCCATGGCTCTTTTAGTTATCTTTCATATAACCACCTATTAGAACTGCTCAAATATTATACATCTTTGTCTTTTGAGACAGAAAACAACTCAAAAATTTTAATATCCCATGAGATACTCTGGTACTTATACATCTCACATTAATATTCTTATCTAGCTACTATAGAGCAAAAGAAGCTAAGATTACAATTTTTATATTTTTACATATGAAAGATGTGGTCATCATCTTCAAAAGATCAACATTTTATTTTTCAACAGTGAAAATATAGGAAAGTCAAACAAATTATTTTATTTTCCTTCATTAAAATAGTCTATCAGATAAAGAAGAGCTAGTTCTTTGCCCTTCTTGACAAATCAGGCAAAAATGTCATCCAGTGAGTTATGAAATTCTGGCACATAAGAACATGTACAAAATGGAAGCAATTATAGAATTCTGAGGTAGTACACAAGACAACATAATGGGTTAACAATGCAGGCATGCATAAATACATATATACAGCATATTTAGATTATTGTTGAACTGGCAAATGTTGAAACTAAACTTCCGACCAACATCTTTGTCATCACTTTGGAACTGCTAGGCCAGGCTCTTGGGTGCGCGAGATTCCACTCTGCAAGAGGACTAGGCTGTCACAAAGCCAGTTAACACCCACTTGAGTCTGTAGTGTCCTCAGCACCAACACAAATGTGGTGCCACTGGCAGAGGCTCAGCCAGGGGACCAAGCTGTAGTGCCCTTGAACGTCCCCCACCCAAGCAAGTACGAGTGCCACCAGGTACCGTGGATGTCCCTGCGTCTGAGAACACCTCCTGAGCTCAGCCAGCACTCCCGGTTGCTCTCTAGTGGCTGGGACGAACCAGTTCTGACCATGCCATGTCCCTGATGTGACTGAAACCCATCCACCACATCCAGCCAGCACCGCTCCTTTGTGTCAGGCCCGAGCAAATCTGCTCTGGTGTTCACAGCAGCAGGGAATCCAGGAGCCAAACCTGACACCAAGTCTAAGCTGCACTGTATAGAATCTTCTTAATAGGTTCTGCAGATGACTCAAAGACTGTAAAGAAACAAGTACTACTAAAAGCATTTGTACTATAAACAATACCAAAGCTGATTTCTGCTATTAATCATCCTGGTATTTTTATTCAGAGGATGTTTCAACATACAGGATAGTAGTTGCTTCTTTCTGCCTGGCACACATGCTTTGTCTATAACAGAATTACAAAACACTTTTTAAAAGTTAAAATCAGGTAGTATTTTTAATACAGCTGCTTGAAGCCATGTTGTTAAAACCATGACTAAAAATTACTATCAAACAACTGCATGTTGTGTAAGTGGAACCTTGGCCCAATAACATAAAAATTGATAGAGTTCGGAAGATGGGAAAAAACCCATAATTTTAAAAAGTTTGGGTAGATCTATTAAAGTTGGAAAAAACACACAGAACTTTTATTGGTATCCTGACAGAAAGAACTGCATTAACAATAACTCTGAATAGTTCCAAAATATCAGGTCACATGCAGTCAAAATCACCTAAGCCCAAAAAGTCTCACACAAAAATTACGACAGGTCTGAGTCCTCATTTCACTGACAACTGTACAAAGTGCATAGGAATTGCTCAGATGTAACTGACTTGTTGCTTAAGCCAGAGGTCTCACTACAGGGCAATCACCTCAAACTCTCTCTAGCAGTGAAAGGAAAGCATGGAGTGACCACTCAGAGAACAGGGACATACTTTACAGAAGACAAGATTGATTAGCCCTTGTATGTTGCTTATATTTACTGGCTTATAAAGAAATTTTCCTTTCTCACCATCTTCAGATTATGAAGGAGATTGTTTCCAGGTGACCTCAGCTGTGATACATTAACCAATACATGGCTCCACCAGACTTTGTGGTTAATTTAGTAATATATCATTTAAAATTATATAAAATTATATAAAATCTGGCCAAGGCTCAAACTCCTGTGCCTTAGTGCCTGCCTCTAAGTGGACCTGTGATCCCATGACAGCCAGCCAGAGTGATCTGCAGTAACCCAGCCAGCAACAGTCAGATGCCTCAGTCAAAAGCCAACAGCAGGCAGAGGCTCAGGGAAGTTTTCTTTCTCCAGGTGGGCTGTCTCTGTTCTGACAAGTCCTTGCAGGGCAAAGAAAACCTAGCAGAAGCCTACTGTGACAGTCTCCTTGTTGTATGAGCCACCATTTCTGCTGCATCACCCATGTTCATCTACACATTTGACTATGACTTGATGCATAGTCTGATACCCAGTACGAGTGTAACACCTTCAGAGGAAAACCTGTTACTTTTGACTCAATTATTTTCTGTGAATTTTTATTGAGCTGTTTTGCAGTGTCATGTTATGTTTCACTTTCTTAAAAGAATTAATGAATTTTGTTTCAGAAAACTGAAATGAAATGTCTGAAAGTGGACAGCTGATGCTATGCACGACTTTCCTCTCCCAAAACCTGCAGGTGAGCTTTTCTGCTTTTACTACTAAATTCTCTTGCTAGCTGCTTCTGTCATGATTGTTCATGAGATTAGAGCACTAATTGTGTCAGATGATAAAAAGCAATTTTACAATGTGAGCTGCAGTACCAAAATCAGTTTGCAGGAGACTTCAGCTGATATCAATACAAAATCTTAAAGAATTACTGTTTCTTCTCTGCAAATAAAAAACCAGTTCACAGTAAACATCTTATTTTGGAACTTCTCAACAGAGTTCAGCCTGTTTATGTTTGGAATTAGCAGCAACAACAGAAGTATTTCATTTCCCTGTTGTAAATGAATAAACAGTGCAGAACTTCTACAAATGAGTTCTTAGTTTAACTAGGGTTTTGTTTGATGCCTCTATGCTCATGCACACACCTATCAAGAATTTTTATTTTCTCCTGAGAAATATTCAGAATTAGGTACCCATAAAATGGTATTTCAATATCTCCTCCTCACTTGTAACTAGGACATAATGTGTTGAATTCTACTCTCATTGACTTCTAACTTAATGAACTAGATAGAATTTTTGGATAAAAGAACTTTTTCCCAGTAGTAGTACCTCTTCCATGTGAAATGTTTAATATGATCCAACTTACAGAATCAGTAGCAGATCAGATACTCAAATTCTATTCCAGACTTTTCTGACCAGACATTTCAATGCCTGGTTAATCAATGGGCATGTTTGACTTCATACAGTAATCTGAAATCTGCACATGAACATTTCCAGCAAGGAGACCAGTCTCTTCAGGGTGTGAAAAACGTTTTTTCACCTTAGCTGCAACACAGCAAAATATTTGTGTAAAAGTATTACAGGGTAGAAGTAGTAATGTGCTCTTTAACTAACTGATTGGGTAGACGTGAATCCCAAACAAGTAAACTGGAGACATCAGGCACAACATGATGGAGTTGCCACTAACTTGGTGAGGAACTTTCATTTGAAGCGTAATTCTTGTGATGAAAACCTCATATATTTGAATCTTTTAGCAGTGCTCTGTTACTTCCAAGCTTATTTAAAGCACATACAGTATAAACTACATGTAACAGAATTCGGTTTATGATTATATTTGAGCTAAGATGCATTTTCTGCAGCCTTTCAACAAAAATTTAGGATACTCAAAAGATTGGCAAAAAGGAAAACCAGTGGCTTTACTACAAAGTCTGAAATCCAAGTGAAATGTATTATTTTTCTACGTGGAAAAATCTTGCAAATGCTGAAAGCTTTATGTAAACATTAATAAAATAGATTTTTATAGTACAATGCTATAACTGTACTAATGCCACTCTTACTAGCTGCCTAACAAACCTGATAAATTCCTGAGATTCAATGTATCTTCTTAAAAAGTACACATAAAAGAAATGAACTAGTTAGAATATTTTGTGGATGCCTGCAACACTGTGGCTTCATTTACATGTACCACTGTACCTACATCCAACTATTTTTTCTTGGGAAGAATATGGTAAAATTTGGCTGATGATTCTGAAGTATCTTTTCAAAATTTAGATGAATGATTGCACACATCTTAACACGAGAAGATACTGTCATAATTGAACAATGGAACACAAGTTCCACTTTTTACAGTGATAGTCTGTTTAAGGCAGATAAGCAGCACACGTGGCACTGCTCTATCACTCTGCTGCCAAGTGTATTCAGCACAGATCAGCAATTACCACTGCTGTGGCCTGTAAGTACTGGGGAAAAAGACTGTGCAGGCTACACTGACAGCATTCATGTCCATCCATGACATCCTTGCAGGCTACCATGCGCTCACTGTGCCACACTAAACTAATTTTGAGCTGCATCAGCCAACAGAAAGCCATTTGACTTTGCAGCTACTTGTACACGCGGACATGCTTGTCATGGAGTAGAACTAGGTGGGATTCAAGCATGCCATGCAAATGGAATACACCAAAACCTCTTTCTTTGGCAGACTGCCTTGTCTTGGTTGCTACAGATTCCAGCAAACAGCACCCATTTAACAGATCAGGAATCTAACTTTAAACCACCCATGACAAAAATCAGGTAGTAGAAGTAAATTTTTTATGTACTTGAATATACACTAATTTGAAAAAGCTGTTCTGATGAACTGCATTATAGTGCAAAACAAAATGAAAGAAGAATCCTATTGCTGCAACCAACTACAGCTGGTAACAGTCCTTCAAACAACTGGATTCATACAGCAGATGACCTCATAAATGGGTAGCAGAGCAGCTGGGGCCTTTCTTCAAAGGATGTAAAATGTAATTCTTTAAGCTAAATATTTAAATTAACAAAGCAATAGGCTGCCTACTAAAATAGTCCTGTACTTCTGCCAAGTACTTGAACAACAGTAAATCAAGAAACAGAACAGCACTTCAGACTGGGGTTTGACAAGCACATAAGGCAATTATTAACTGCTGCTGTCCAACCACCTTGCTCTCCTCTTGCATTTACATTCATGGTTTTATGTCCTCCCTTGCACAGCCTTCATGAGGTCCTCTGTGAAGCAGATTCAAGCTGGCAGAAAGCGGGTTTCTGTTTTGTTTTGGCTTTTTAAATCAGTGGCCAGGG
Source organism: Orthonyx spaldingii (assembly GCA_013397795.1). Taxonomy (NCBI): domain Eukaryota; kingdom Metazoa; phylum Chordata; class Aves; order Passeriformes; family Orthonychidae; genus Orthonyx; species Orthonyx spaldingii. Next base: position 135,500 of record VZTJ01005631.1, on the reverse strand, counting down.
CGAAGGAGTGGTCTTCTGCCAGACTTAAGTGCTGAAGTAGTTCTGCAAAGGGTTAGCAAGGATGGTGTTACTGGGACTGGGAGAAGGGAAAACAGGATCATCACAGACACGCTGCTGGAGTTACTTATGCTGCTGTGAAACCACATTTATTACTAAGTAACACTAAGTAGTAACACACAGCACACTAATAATACATTTCTGATGTTTCTTTAAGCCTCCCTCTCAATGGTGTTGGCAATGCAGCAGCTTTTCTAAGTGACATGCTTTGAGTATCGAATGACTAGCCTGGCTTTGAACAAGGAACACGGAGAGATCTTTCCCTGTGGCGGGCTTCCAGCCTAACCTCTAATACAACTGGGAGGGAGGAGAAGAAAAGCTTTGGTTATTATTTTCATGTTACTATGAAAGGTAGCTCACAAATGGAAGGTGATTAATTAGATAGCATTGGAGTTAAGACTGTTGTGCAGTGAATCCGTAGAGGGGCTAGGAAAGCATTAAAGGTATTTGAGTAAATACCGCTTTGCACTCCAATATTTTTAAAAGCTTCTTTGGTTTTAATTAAAAATAATTTTAACAGCAATCAACATGGATGAAATACCATATACCACCAATCTCACTTCACTGTTTACTGCAGTTGGAATAAGTGCTAGGAATGGCATTTTTCAGTTTTCTTTCTGTTTTATCTGATCTGCATTTCTGGACACAGCATTAACCTGTTAGCCTTATGAGCTCATAAATTTACTGTGTGGAAAAAAACCCAAACCCAACAAAAAACCAGAGCCTGTGTTACATACAAATAATTTTTAAATCTAGGAACACCCTTGTCTGATATGCCACGACACTTTAATTCCTCTCAGACGTACATGCTAAAAAACTCACAAGGTATGATGCTGTTGTCAAAACTGAGACAAAGACAAGAAGTTGTCCTTCAGCACAGAACTAATGCCATCACGATGGCAAAGAGCACCAGAAGCAGGACTCAGAGTGAACAAAAAGATGGCAAATGAGCTTCAGTTCAGATACATGTAAGCTAATACAGCTCATGGAAAATAATCTCAGTCACATACACACTATGCTGACAAGTGACTGGAGAAAAAAAAAATCCAGCAGTCATTATTGATAGATCTCTAGAATTAACAGTTTTATGTATAACAGCAACAAAAACCCTAGAAAAACATTGGGTATTATGAGGAAAGGCATTGAGAAGTCAGAGTGCATTTATACAACCTTGGTCCATCCACATCTCAAGTACTTCTGGTCTCTGCATCTCAAGGACAGACTCTGGTCAGAGAAGGGCAAACAAAATATCAAAAGGATGGAGTGTCTGCCTTAGAAAAAGAGACTTGAGGGGTTCTTTAGTTAGGAAATAAGACTGAAATAAGATATGCTCAATCAAACCATGAAGATGGTAAATAAACTAATGTAAAAGTGCTTGCTAAATCCTTTAGTAATAGAACTAAGGAACTTTTTACAAAGCTAGCACAACATTAATTTATAAAGATTAAAGTGTTTCTTTACAAAGCTAGTACTAAGCTTCTGGAACTTGCTGCCACAGGAGGCTGTGAAGATAGTAAAGCATCAGCATGTTTGAAAAAGACAAGTTCTTGGTTTGCAAGTCCACAAACGGGCTCTAAAAACACCGAGCAGATACATACTTACCATCCCTAATATGACAAGTATGCATGAAGAGTACAAGCAAATAGGTACATAAAATGGTTAGGTTTGTGTATAGTCCCTAAAAACACCCCTCAATGTCACTGTCAGAGACCGAACCCTGAGTATGAAGGTCCACTGGCCTGACACAGCAGAGCTTTTCTGATGTTCTTAACTTCAGTTTCCTTTAGTGTCTCCTATTAAGCTCTAAAAAAACCCGTGAGGGTTACACCCCTGCTTGTTATCAGCTATGAAAGATGAAGGTCAGATTTGAATAACAGCAGTCCTTCAGTATAAATTCCAACATAACATCCTATGCTAAGCAATAAATTAGTGCTCTATCTTTAAACAAAAATAAGGGTCAGAGGCAGGAGGAAATATTTACATTACTCCAGCCAGCGTGACCCCAAAAAGCCACAGAAGTTCCACAGCAAGATCAGCTATTTCAGTGAAACTGTAGCCACCTGCTGAGGGAGAAAAGAAAAAAAAACATCATCCCCTCAAAGAGCTTAGCTGCAGAATGGCTCAAAGGGAAGCAAGGTTAGGAATGTAAGTCATTCACATTCTCACTAAAGCAAGTCTCAAAAGATGGTAAGAGTTAAAGCCTACTGGTACTCAGATGGCAGTCTTAAAAATTTGAGTGCAAAAGCCAGTATCTATAGGGTGTTTTCTGCCCTCCTCTACAGAAACTGTTTATACATGAAATAGGCATATTATAATGGCAATGTTTTGAGATTCCTGGTAATACAGAACACCTGCAAAGGGAAAAGGCATGCTGGCAACACTCCATAGAAATGAATAAATGTAGCTCAACAGTATTCTCACAGGGTTTCACTTATATAGCATTTTCTTCGTTCACTGCACACTTCACCATTAGCTCCCTCATCAGTATTTGGTAACTTCTTGCTATTCAGATGCAAAAAATGCATACTCATGTATTTCATAAATATATTTAGTGATACATTAAATTATACACTTATATATGCATTAAATTACACATTTTAATCCTTAAGAAAATAATAAAGTACAGTTTTGATGAGTAACTATTGCAGATATCTAGATTATTCTCACTAGTTTGGGAGTTTGAATTGGTAGCTACAAAAATCAGAATGCAGGAGGGTTAAAAAGAGTGTCCACTCCCCACTACACATGCAATACCTGGCAATTTTACATTTTAGGCAGTGATACAAGAAGAGAGGTGTCTTGTAAATGGGATTTGTAATTCATTATCACACCTTGATTCATCTCTGTATTAAGAGTAGCCACAAGCAGGCCCAAGACTCTTTCTTTCTTTCTTTCTTTCTTTCTGTCTGTCTGTCTTTCTTTCTTTCTTTCTGTCTGTCTGTCTTTCTTTCTTTCTGTCTGTCTTTCTGTCTTTCTGTCTTTCCTTCTCCTGGATGTACTGGGAAAAGCTGATCTCTACCACCACCATATCGGCAGTCTGTCAGTTAAAGAATGACCTGCCCATCTTTGCCTCTCTCCCTGTGTAAAAGAGCGGGGTTGTCAGCACTGGGAGCTGAGTTCCTGTTTCAGAGTATCTTTTCTAAGTCTCTGGAAAGGCATTCGCAGGAGGCAGAGGTGGTCCAGCAGAGCACTCTTGGTCACTCTGCACATGGCACTGTTAGGCAGCAGCGGCAGATACTGTCACCCTTTGGAAACATCTGAGGCCTGTGAGTAAGCCACAAAGGGAGCACTTGGATGCCGAGGCATTTTATACTTCTGTGTATCTGGAGTTCTGCAGAGCTGCCATACATCAGCATTTAGAGCTGCTGCGTTTGATGGAGACACAGCCAACAGCGACGAGTCCGGATTTTAACTGCAGTTCAGAAACAGCTTTAGCTTTTCCAAAAAAGTCAGTGTACCATTTGCATGATCTACTACAACTAGGAGATACATCATTCATTCATCTTTTCCACCAGCTTCTGCAACTCTTCAGTGGTTCAACTGAATGTACATATGCACTTATTTCTAAAAAGCATACCACTTGTTTTCCCCAGCTGTATCAAAAGAAATAATTTTCCTACTAATCATGGCAAATTACATCAATAATATTTTAGTATCCATCTTTAGCTATTTAAGTAAATAAGCAACAGCGTGGAGAACATGACAGAATTGACTTCTTCAGTTCCAGATTTCTTATTATATTACACATAGTGATACTACCCTGTAAAAACAACTACTAGAAAAGCAGCTTAGGAAAATCCAGGATATCTCTGAGTGTTGTTTTAGTTGGGAGGCATAGAGATGGACTCATTTTATTTTATGCAGAAGAAAACCATGAAAAGCAAGCTAAAACTTCCTGAAACTTCTGCATTCTCCACTAACTTTTAACTAGGTATGAGCATTATATAATTATAATATTTATGAATATTAGTAAGTCTACAGCTGATTAATATTTTTAACAAGTAAACACCTAATACACTTATATTGACTTCAGTGGTGGAATGATTGCTGCTCCAAAAAAATTCATTACTTACTAACGGACAAAGAAGATGAATAAATATTGAATCAAGCACCCTTCTGAAACAAGAGAATTGAAATATTTTGATGTTTTAGAAAAGGTTTCCTCAGAACTGTGCATGGAAAAAAAGTATTTAAGACTGGCTATGTAGCAAATACACTGGCATACATTCTGCTGTATGCTTGTCCTCGTGGGAAGAGCCCCACTGAAATGACTGTCACTAAGTCTACTCATGTGCTCAAGGGTCTACAGTTTACCCATTCACAAACTAAATTTTTAGATTAAAATTTGGTGTCATTCACAAAGGGCGGGGGGG
>VZTJ01005631.1:35013-124754 GCA_013397795.1 Orthonyx spaldingii | reverse complement strand
AAACCCCCCCCCCCCCCCCCCCCCCCATTGATCCAGTCAGTTTGGATATTTTTATCTTAGTTTTAAATATATGAGAGTTTTTATTGTTCCCCAATCCATATTTAATTTTGTGGTGAATCAACTGTTTTGACAAGTATTTGCACTATTACCTAAGAAATTAATTATAAAAAATTAATCTGGCTCTCAGCAGGTTTAACCAAGAGAGAAGAGCCTTCTCATCACACAGTGCCTGAATCCAGCTGGCAAAAATCAATGTGGTTCTGTTTAATCATGATTAATGTTTTCACTTATTTTATAATTTTGCATGCAATTTTCTTTTTTTCAATTTTTCATCCTCTTGGAGAATGATTTGGCAATTTCTACTCATCGACCAGAGAACTTGGTTCTGTGTTATGTGATTGCTTACCAGCAAGAGGACATGACCAGCAGTGGAATGTGACCGGTCCTTAATTTCCATTTTCTTGAAATACACAAGTACCAGAATATAGCAGTCATGTTCCCTGATACAAGGACTGCAAAGCTTGGAATTGTCATCACTGGGACTATTTTATGGTTGACACACAGGACTGTTTCTGTTATCCATATTTTCATTGAAGAACATCTTAAGAAAAATTACTCACGTTTCTGTTTCTGTAGTGGTATCCTTATGGATAAGGATGTCTGCCCGCTATGGAACTGAGGATATTGGTACCAAAATTTATTCAGAGGTAAAAGAACTACATCAGAAATATTTGGCTGTGTGCTTTTGCTTATCATCTGGAAGAACAAGTTGTCTAAAGTCTCGGTCCCAAAGAGCTTGTAATGGTAGTAGAACAGCAACCAGAGGAAACAGAGAGTATATGACAGAAAGAGTGAGGGGAAAAACAGTGAAGCCACCACATTATAGCAGTTTAGTGGCACTGAGCTTCTTAGTTCTATATGTACACAGCTGGTGTTACAGTAATTTGCTGATTGCTTGTGGTTCTACTTATGTATCCATGAGTACCTATATATTTATATGCATACAGACATGATACTCATACATTACCTTAAAGGATCATTAAGTTTGAAAATGAGAATGCCTGAACTCAAAAGCTGTCTGGTATAGTCTTTAATTTTGTGATTGCACAATGTTTGTCTTGGGATTCCTACCTTGTTCAGAGCGTAGAAGGGATGAATCCTGCTACTTGCATAATTATTTAATCTTTTGATTTATTGAATTATTAAAAATATTACCTCAGGCTTTATTGATTACAATCTCCAATTTATCTTCTAGCTGCTGCACCAATTCAGAAAGAAGTCCTAATAAAAATATTCTTCTGCCTGTATATCAACAGGACATGACCCATGCCATAAAAAAACCAGTGTGATGTGTTGAAATAGAAAGCTATATTGCAAATATGGTCAAAATAGAACCATATTGAAGTTGAAGCAATAGATTGATTTAAGATTTTTCAGCAGAAAGGTATTTTTTAGCATGGGCAAAATTCTATACCCCTCCGAGGTATTTTTCCTGGAAATGGAAGAAACCTTTTAAAGGTAAAGCTTTAAAAGTAAATCTGTCTGTCTGTCCTTTCCTGTGTGCAGAAAGCTTCTCCCTAAATAGATAAGATCATAACATCAAAATTACAAGCAATCAGAAGTCTCATTTTTAAAACGACAAGTTTGCAAAGCTATTATTAAAATGGCATTACCTTTTCCCACAATGAAAGTACATACCTGCCTGTGTAATAGAGTAAAACATAGATTTTAATGTTACAGCTTAGCTTGAGTAAGAGTATGTAAGTTACAGAAATCACCCAAGACAGGTGTAGGTGGGGTTTTTTTTCTGCTCCACCAAAGCATTCAATGTGTGTTAAAGAAAAATCATTCTAGAAAGTTCTTGAACATTCGAAGACTTGAAAAGGGGGAGGAATTACCTCTAATAGTTTAAAACTTGAAGTCCAGAAGTCCATAAAGCATGATATTGTGATGCTGGTCTTTATTAGTTTTCATAACTTTTGAGTTGATCCTGATTTTGAATTTCCAGAACTCAAACACTTGAATTATATTTGGCACATATGTAAGTACATCTTCAGCAAAAAGATTAAATGAATGCTAAAGTTTCAAATTCAAGCACTCATATGTTGGGCAGTGGTGGAATTAATGTTGTCTGTTTGACCTTATTTCCTGACCTTGTGAATTATGATTAATTTTTAGAAATTATGGTTGCATAATGATGAATCAGTAATACAGTAGGTATTAGTAAATACAGTAGTACATGTACACACATTTGAACAAACTCAGTAAAGGTGCAGGAGGTGCAGAATTTCATTTGATAGTAATCTTCTCTGTGTAGCCAGGTCTGCATGTCAAAAAAAGCAGTGCTGTGTAATTTCTGTCTCATGTAGGTGATGATGAAATTTGTAGCTGGTTAAAGAAAATGGTTTCTTTTCTGGAGTGCTGCAGTAGTCTTGAAATGTCATCACAGAGCATGAATGTCTGGACACCTAATCCAAACCTCACCTAATTGGCTGGAAGCTATTTCAAAGAAGTTTATAAAGCTGTGTTTTCCTACAAAGGTGCTCACAAATTAGATAAATTAGCCCTAAGTTTTTTTTCCTCCACATATGCTTCCTCTAAAAATAAAAAATTAAGATAATGGTGCACTCTGCAGTATGTCAGTTTATAACATTACTGGTTTCAGATATAATTTCCATATATTATTAGCCAAATGTTTATATCATGATGCCTTCAGAAACATATCAAGGTATTCTTGGTTGTTGTCTTAATGCTTCATTTTGAAAAAAACCCACAATTTAGGCTTCATGCTCTGGCACAAGAAGCTGAATCCATGCTGTTGCTGTTTTATGGGATGCTGTTGGCATGGATAGCTGCCAGAGCCTGGTAAAGCAACCTTTCATTACCTTCTCTCTGGGCACATAAGAACCACTGCTGGCAAATGGTTTTCTGAGTCAAAGCCACCCAGACTGAATCTGTAGCCTTCAGTACAGGAGTACTGTCCTACCAAAGCAGAACAGCAGTTTATAGGAGATAATAAAGCCAAAGAGATGCTCAACACTGTTTAGAACAGCATATGACACTGTTTATGTGCTATTTCCACTCTAATATTGCTTTATGAAAAGCTGTGCAAACCCTCTTAAGATTGGAACTGCAAAATTTTTTTTGTGTGCCCATCTGTATAAGCTGGCTTTACAGCTATCGATTTCTTCCTTTTTATCTAATGTCCTGGAGAGGTCTTAACTGTGATTACAGAGAGAAACTGGAAGCATATTTTAAGTGGTAAGAGGGTACTTCATATGGGCTGGTTATTCTTTTTATTATGATATGTGCACCAGTATTACAATTAAGATGAAAATCGAATTTATTGAAGTACTTCCTTTAGTGTTCCATCCTCTCATGGTACAGCTATACCTTCATTCCCCCTTAAAGTTTTTAACTAAACTAGTTCATCTTTTTTACTGAAAATTCATCTCTTTTTTTTTTTGTTGAGAGATGACTTCTTGATCACAAAATTTTGTGTTTGGTCAAATTTTTTTTCTATAATAAGGTTGACTGGAAACAGCCTCCTTTTCAGTTCAGAATATGCAATTTTGTGGGAAAGGAATGGCTCTTTCATAGGTATTTGTTGTGATAGACATTATTCCTTGTCAGCATCTGTTACATGTATCATTTCCTCAGTCTAAGAGTAATTTTATATGGATACTGATATTGATGGCTACAGTGTTGAGAGCCAAAAGGTAAAATGGGTTGAAACGCTTTGAGGCTTTCTTAGGGGTTTTTTTTTTATTTAAACAGATGATGAGATTTTTGAAACTCACCTGATAAATGTGTAGTAGATTGTTCATGTCTTGTTTTATTAAAATTACAGTGTGCTTAGTTAATGAAAGTCAGATTAAAAATAAATGTGAAGACCTTGTTCTTTCTTGCCTCTCTCATACCCTACCCTAAGAGAGGGGAGGTGAGGGAGCTATGGGAGACAGGTCCATGGCCAGGTAAGATTTTGAATTTTTCTCTTCTTTCCCTGAAGTAGTACAGTACAGAGCTGCTTTATTTCTTTGTTTAAGGACTATACTGAAAAATTCAGATCTTTCATGGCTGAATTGTAATTTACTCTTTTAGAAAGCCCAAAAGTGAGGTCAGTCTGTTTATGTTTCTAACCCAAATTTAACGCACATCCTCTCTTTAAAACATTTTAAAATGCTTGTCATGTCAAAATCATCAAATGTAACCCACATATGAGGTGAAATGCTGTTTGTGAAAGGCAACAAAATTTACCCAAAGGATTTAACTTAGGTTCCTCTTAATGGATGAAAGCATGAAAAGAGACAAAGGCTTTAATCTGTATTTTTGTCTTCATGTTTTCCTGTTTTTGTGAGTGTACCCAGGGTAGTTAATGTTTTTGCAATTATACCTAACAGTTGGAAGCATACTTGACTGAAGTGACCCAAATCTTTTATAAGTATTTCTGATAATTATCCTACACTTTGGAAATAAGGCCTGAACTATAATTATTTCTGGGAGGGATATTTCAAGACGTTGTGTTGGAATAAGGCAGGTCCTTATTGTCCACATTGAGTCCTGTGTCATTTAGGTCTGCCTGCAGATGCTTAGCAGAAGACAGACAAGGTATGTACACTTTTTGAAGTAATCAAGCATTTGCTTTCAGCAAGTCCCTCACCTAGGAGGAGTCCACCTCAGCTGTAGAGTCAAAGTGTTATTTAGGTCTCTTTAAAGAGTTTTGTGGATGCCCCCGACTATACAAAGGCTCCAAAGGGATTAGTTGATATGCTGCACCTATAAAAACAATTTAAGTAGCTCGAAGTAAGCCTTTGTGCCAATTATGTTAATGAAGTTGCAAAGGGGCTACAAATTTAGAAGTCCTCTAAAATCCAGTGCTGGCCCACCATTAAATCAGGCTCTTTAATCTCTCTAATTGGTGCTTTTCAGTATAGAAGAATACATGAACCCTGCTGGGTTCTAAAAGCAGTAGAATATCTCCACTAGGCAATAATAGCCAGTGAAAATATACTTCTCAGACTGCAAGTCTCCTGTACTAAATAATGATGTTTAAAAGTTTCATTTTACTGCTACTCGTCAGCGCAGTTTTACTGTTGAACGGTGCTTGCCTGCAGCTGTGCTGGAAATGGATCAGCTCTGCCCTTCATGAGTGTAAGGTCCCTTTCTTAGCCATGGATGAATATCCTGTCCATGAGATGAAACTGAGGAGTAGCCAGAGGAAGTTACCCTGCTGAGAGAATTGGGGGTTCAGTGCCAGGATTCTTCTCAGGAGCCATCAAGCTTCTCCTCACAGAATGAGACTTTTACGGACAGATGACTGCTTATTTAAACTCAGGTGGCAAAACTTAGAAAGTCTAGTGGATAACTTGAAGATATTTAAACTTGGAATAACAACTTTCCCTCACAGAAGTACAGCTCTAATGGATGCTAGTTCTTTTTAAACCAATAAAGACCAGCTCCTTGGCTGCAGGCAGTCTGTATGGGTTCACCAAAATGCATGAGGCAGCTAAAGAGTTACTATTCATTTAGTATTTCATTAAGGGTGCACTTTCTGCAGATTTTATCCCAGTCTCACTTTCAGCTGCTACATGCATTCTCTCCACAGTGTGACTTCTGTAGTGGCAAGGTATGTGTACATCAGGGTGACTCAGGAATGTGACATCTCCCATCCATTTTGCCTTGTAAGGAAAAGGGTGTAAGGCTCAGTGACTTCCAACCATATCTCATCTCTGATTACTTCTACACTAAGCTTTTGGCTGAACTTCTGCAGAACTCATCTACTTCAATTTTTTTTTCAGGTAATTTGCATTTCTCTACAGTATTTTATTACCCATGGCTGTTAGTTTTCTAGAACAAGTTTAGAGGGTATCATCCTTATGATTTGTATTAGAACCTCAAAACAATATAATAGGGCTTGTGCTTCAAATAAATAATTATGCAATATAATCTCATTTTCCCTTAACATTCATCCTCACTACTGGTGGAAGAAAAAAAGCCACTCATTAAGAGAAGAGAAGGCAAAGCTAATGAATCCACTAGAGGATCCTCTGCACTTCTGTGTCTGTCCCATACTAAATAAAATCTCAGTCATGGAATATCCAAAGTGATTTGCCCCATAATGGCATGTCATTTATGTGTGTTGAATTTCCTTAATATTCTCTCTGGGAGTAAAAACTTCCATGTAGTCTTTCTTTTTTCTACTATTTCATCAAAGCCTTTATTTTAGTCATATCTAGCTGGCCAAAAGGAACACACTTTTTCCGTGACTCATGTTTTATTTTGTTTGGGGGAAGCTAAATGGTCTGTATTTTGCAAGGATAGTTTCTCAGGTGCTAATTTCTTGGTGTGAGTTTTTATTATCATAATTGACATCTGTCACTCCTCTAGACTGTAGTATATAAGTTTAAATTCATCAGAATATGCAGGAGGATGGCAAAGGCACGGGTCTGTACTTCAGGTACAAATGTTTCAGCCACTTGAGCTTTTTTCTTGGATTATTAACTTGCATATGATCACACCTACACATGTGTACATAAACACCACCACTTCACCCTCAAGATAATTCCTCTTTCCTAACTAATACAGCCAAGACCAATCTTCTATCTAATATGAAATTTTGAGAAATGGGAGAGATTTAAAATTTTAATTAATGTAGAAGTCTAAATATACCGGCCAAATTCCTTTTATTTTCTTCAGGCATGCATTTTCTGGTTTGTTTTGGTTTTTTGGTTTTTTTTAAGGTCTTAGCAGGAATTTTGTTGATGTTACTTTTAGTTGTGTTATCTACTCAAAAAAGAATGCAAAGTCATTTAGCTCTATGTAGTAATCTCTTGGGTTTTTGAAAACAAATTATGATGGTTAGACCCAAATGGGTGGAGCAATAAGAGAAAGAGAAACCTTGCTGAAATAATTCTGATGTTCAAAAGCAGCTGTATGCTAATGCTTTTTAATGACGTTTTCAAATACAGTGGTATTGGAGTGCCTTGTGCAAAGGCTGTTCTTCTGATGACATTCATTTAAAGAGGTCTTCTTATATTTCTGCATCTACTGAGAATACTTTGGAAGAATACACTCTTGAAGTATTCTTGTGGAAGAAATGCTGTTCATGGTTTTCTGGTGTGTGTGCATAGTTTATGGTTGTTTTTGTGTAGGCACAGAAGAGTCACATGTGGATATCCCACTTACCCACAACTCTGTTGCTTTGGGCAATGAGTTGTAGTGCAGCAGATGTTCTGTTCTAGAAGTCTGAGGCACAATTTCTTAAATGTTTTAACATCAGCTGGTCTTTCCTGTAAATTATTGTAAATGCCTGGCTCTGTTGGATCCTTCAGGAATTATTTTGAAAAATGTATTTTGATTACCCTTCCCTTTCTCTCTGACACTTTTGTTCAAAATAGTCATTGCATGAAGAATTTCATAAACTATTTAAGGAAAATAATATGTATAAATTCCTATTAAAAAAACTTCACAAAATACTTTTTTTGTAAAGTGCTTTTTTATTATGCTTTGTCAACAGTTAAATGATATGTTGCTGTTTCATGCAAGCTTGGAATAGTGTTAAGAGAGCAAATGTTAATCCATAAGCGTAGGTTTTAAGGAAAAAAGTGCTAGATCTGCATTAGTTTGTATAGGTTTAAATAGGAAACTGGAGAGCTACTTCAGCTAAGATGAATTTGAATTAGTTACTGAAACAACCACTAGTCTTGATTTCCCAGTGTCCCCAAGCCCTGTTTCAGTTCTATCTAGGGTGTTTGGTTTTATCCTGTGTCAAAATTTACACACTTTTCCCCCTGTTACTCAAGGAAACTGTAGTAGCAGCTCTAGGAATATAGAAAAACAGTGCTATCACCAACCAGCTGTGGTTACTGTGCAATAATGATCCATTTCAAACTAAGTATTGCATGATACTGCAAAAACAGAAACAAAAAAATTAACCCCCCAAAATCTCAATCAAACCCCAGGTTTTCTAGTATGAGCTAACACAACCTTGTACATAATATGTCATGGAGCAACGGCTCAGTCACAATAATAATACAGTAGAAAAAGCAATGGAAGTGTTTTTTTCTTCCTTTGTGCACACCAGGTGCTTCACATCCGAAGTTGTTACAAATAATAAATACTGAAATGGATTCTGTTTCTCCAGGACAGTCATGTAGTAAAATAGTCCTTGCAATGTTCAGAAACATAGGAAAATGGGGTATTTTGTAATTAGGGACTGAAAAAAAGCTACACATCTTCATTGCTTGAAATGTAAACTAACTGAATAAAGTCTGGGTAATTGAGAGTATAATTGTAACTTTTTATGTAATCTCTGGATATTAAATTCTTCGGGAAGGACCAAAAGAAGTGGACAGAAGAAATACCTATTTATGACATACTTTATAATGAGTGACAGACATAGCTGACCACTTGGATGTTTTATTAATTTTCATCATAAAATCTATTTTTTTTTAATTTGTTCATCTGCAGCAAGCCATTTGAACTTGACTTTCTTGCCGTGGAACGATGAAACAGCAGTATGTCTTGAGCTCAGTAAATCTAAGCTTGTGTTTATGTCAGTCTTTGCCAATTGGATTATTTCATTTTCTTGACAAGCATTAATATAATTCAGTTCTGTATCATAATTTCCATGTTCTTTTGAATATGGACTGCAGGATTTTTTACTTACATCTACAGAGTCTATTAGGCCACAGTTTAAGTCTTTTTTAAGAAACCACGTCTTCCGAGTGTCAGATAAAATAGTATTTAAGTTTTTGTCGTTTTTGTCATATTGTGGTTCTTCTCCAGTGCATACCGACTCAGTATCAACAGACAATGTTGTGTTAGTTGCCTTCTTCAGAACTAATGTGCTCCTAGTACGAGACTTCTGACAAGTGGCATCATTATTAAATTGAGCAAGACTCTTAGAAGTAACAGCATCTTTATCTCTTGACTTCTGTTCATCTTGTGCAAGTACAGTATCACTAGAATAGCTCTCGTGAGGTTCATAGATCTCATATATTTCTTCGTTTCCAGACTGACTGTGCAGCTTTGCAAAGGCATGCTGTGATTCAGTGCAAATAGCATGGCTTAATGCTGTCTTTGGGGTAGACGTAGCTGAGAGAGTTGTTCCCTGTCGGCAAATGTTTAAATGTGGAAAAGTGGCGTAATTATTATTGTTGTTGTTATTCAAGCTGCATTCTTTGTGATCCTTTTGTACTGTTACATCATCGATGTTGGTAACTTGTACAACTTCTGAATTATCAGTTTCATTGATTTGTTTCTCTTGCTTCTTCCCAGTGCTATCCACAATTACATTATCACCCTCATTAATATCCTTTCCACTTTGTTCCCTGTTCTCTGATGCTTCTAGTCTCTTCACCTTATCTTGCACATTCCCAGCTTCCTCATCATTTCCCTTATTGCCTGCTTCATTTTTCTTTGCTTTACAGGTTTTTGTATCTTCTTTTTGAGACAGAGATTGTTGATTTTGTTGTGAATTTGTGGTGTTGTTTTTGTTTTGCTCTATCACGGTGTGATTTTTCTGAGATTCCTTTTTGTTGCCCAGAGGTTTATTTGTAGGCAAACTAGCATCTTCTTGAGCAAAACCTTCTGGGGGCCACTTTGACTTATTTACTTTAGCTAATTCTTCAATAGAAAATGTTTTCTTAGATGTTGCGTCATCTGTTGAAGGAGGCCATGTCATCTTTAATTTACCTCTTTCTGTGGATTTTTTCAAATTATTATCCAAAATATCAGGGTGAGCACCTTGAGTACCTGAGTACAAGTTTTGATCAACTTCTGTAATTGATTTAGGATCAACAGGTACACTGTTAATGGGATTTGTTTCTTCAGCTTGAGTACTGTCGGTTGAACGAAGTTGATCTTTAGAATTCCATAATTCCTTATGCTGCTTGTGTCCAAAACCTTCATCATAATTTCCTTTTGATTTGAAAAGTTGCTTAAAATGGGGTTTACAATATATTTTTCCATGGAGAGAGGCATAATTTCCCAAGCTGCCAAATGGAAGAAAATTTGTTTTATGCTTTTACATATCATGAATTACCATACACCTCCCCCTTTCTCCCCCCTCCCCCAAAAATGCATCTAAAATCTTTACTTGCAAATTCCCATACAATTTCAAAGTCAAAATGAAGGGGAAGAGTCATGCTTGGTGATTTAAGAAAGAACATAAACTCATTGGGTTGTTGCACAGAAAAAGCTTCAAATAGAAATGTTCCACAGCATGTCGGGGCTGTTTGGACCATTTTTCTTCATCTTATTAAAGTCCAAGTCCTCAGTTTTTCTACAAAGTAGCAGCAGAATTTAGTCTTTGTGCAAATTATAGAAATTTTTTTAAATTATATTTGGATTCTCCTCCCAAATTAAGTAAAGGAATTGTATGTAACTAACCTGAAATGTGTTAAAATCAAAATTGTTGGCTTTTGCAGTCTGATGGTGCAATAAATCCTACATTTCATATAAAGGTTACAGAGTGATTTGCTAATGCAGAGAACCGTCATAATTCATTTTATGAATGAGGAAAATTAAGAGAAAACTTGGTGTGTTTCGGATGTCTCAAATTCCACACAAGTTCCTGTGTCTGCTGCCTCTATTTCATGCTGTCCTGAAGGTCTGTAACAGTCAGTAGGAAGTAATATGCAGAAGAATTTGGAAGGTACTGGGATGGAGCAGTTCTATAAGGAATTTAAAGGACTTGTTCCATGTCACAGTGCAGATGTTAGGAGCAGAGAAGAAAAGGAGAACTCAGGATACCACCCCATCAACCCAGCATCCTACAGACTGAATAATCCTACAGTTGAAAATAATTTCACCATCTGTATTTATATTCAAAAGCAGAGTTGTGTGAGTGAACATGCAGTTACTTCTTACCTTAATTGACTGCCACAGTGGTGACATCGGAAACATGATTTATGAAAATTCTGCTCATCGGCCACTAGACGTTCCATGGGGTAAACTCTCTGTTGACAGAGTTTGCACGTTTCATTTTCCTGAATCTGCAGTTTCTGTAACCACATATTAAAAGGTTACAAGTTAGTCTAAGCCACATGTTATGGTTTGATTTTAACAGTATCAGTCCATATATTTTGTTAGAACATTTTCCATTTTCTGTTAACTGGTATGTCAGCTGTTTATTGCAGGGCTTCATTTTTCTTCAGCTAACAGTAATACTTCAAAAGTTAAAATCTACTTACCTTTCCCTTTGCAGGAATCCATTTTAAAGGACTCTTCACCAGGTACAATATCTTCCATTTATTTGTAATAACTAATTATTTTGTGAAATGCAGTTGTATAATAAAAGGCTTTCTAGTATAAATGGAATTGAGTATAATGTATGCATAACCTCTGAATGTACAATGTGATTTAAAGATGAATAAATGGGGATGGATGTTTGAAATTCTGATGAGGAAGTTGTGCTTAGCCATGCCAAATGCACATTAGGGGTCACCCCTTTTGTGGTAACCTCCAGTAACCTCCAGACCATGCACTCGTATGGTCCAAATATTGTATGGACAAAATTATTTGTGACTTTTACAATTTTAGTTGTCAGACCAGATACTTTTTTCAGTTGAATTTTAATACTAAGGTAGCTACATTTATATTAGCAACGTTATAAAATTTTTTGCTACTATGAAGCATATTTAATTATAAAGAATACTATTTCTCTATAAGGTACAAAACACAAATAGAAAGTTTCATACCAGTAAGGGGCAGAAGGAAATAATGATGTTGGGCTTGGAAAAATGCCTGCTGCTCTTCTGTCTTGATCTCTGAATTGCTATGAAAATTGTATTAGCAGACAAATACAGAAAGGGTGGACCAAATAATTTCTGTATGAATATATTTGCACTGATGATAGTAATGCCCCTTGACATCAGCAGAAAATTTGGCCCCTTTCAGCATTCTGTGTGTTGGTTTGCCTGCTGGTATTGATTTTATAACAGTTCACGAATCAAGACAAAAAGTGATGTAGATTTTATAGCTACAGCTTTAGTTGCCACATCTCTCTTGTGTCCATAATGAGAGCTGAGAAAAACGCTGCAAGTTAAATATCTTTAAGTTAATGTAGAACTTGCAAAAAGAATAAACCACCAGTAAAAAAAAAAAATCTCCCATAGAATTGTTGGTCATGAATTATAAAGTCTCAAATGTAGATTCTGCTTAGACTCCAAGGAGGCTGAGAGAGAGGCCTGGCAGGCATAAGTTCAGTGTTCCAGACGTGCCTCCCACTCGCTGCACACGGACTTCTTGTGAGCCAAGCTCCGGGACTCAGCTGAATATTCTTAGGTACACAAGTATTCTGAATGTAGAGAGGGAGGAGAGGAAGGAGATAAGGTAATTAGGAGGGGGAAAAAAGGTGAGGAGTCTCTTGGAAAACTGTCTGATTGAATGGTTACTTCGGTTAGTTGGATAATTGATAGTGAGTGTTGTGCCTCAGAAGGCAAGTCAAGAGAAGAGGAAAGCAAGGAGGGAATTTTAGGGAAAGTTATCCCAAAACAACTTCCAGGGCTGAATAATGAGCCAATTTTCATCTTCTTGAAGTTGAATCATGCGTTGTTTGTAAGTGGCACAGTTTTGGTGGCTGGGGGCAGCCTCTGTGAGGAGCCGCAGGGGCTGCCCCGTGCTGGGCACAACCAGATCCAGATGCAGTTCACCGTGTGGCAGCTCAGCCATGCTCCTCCTGTCTCTGGGAAAATGTGTTCAAAGAGGGCAAAAAGCTGCACATGCAGCCAGGACTGAGGGAGAAAAGGTGTCAGAAACAGCCCTGTGAACACCAAGGTCAGAGAAGAACAAGGGGAGGAGGTGCTGCAACAGAGATTCCCCTGCAGCCTGTGGAGGAGACCAGGAGAGCAGGTATTTCCCTGCAGCCTGGGGAAAGGACCATGCAGGAGCAGTCATCCACACTACAGCCTCTGGGGAACACCACAGTGGATCAGGTGGGTATTCCCAGAAGGAATTATGGCATATGCAGGGCTCATGCTGAAGCAAGGGAAAGGTGTGGGAAGGAAGGAGCAGCAGAGAGGAGCTGGTATGGACTAACCCCAGCCCCCCATTCCCATCCCGCCTGTGCTACTGGGGGTGGGAGAGGGACAAGGAAGAGTCAGGAGTAAAGCTGAGACTGTGAAAAAGAGGGCAGGAGGGGAGGTGTTGTAGTGTTTCTTTCTCACAATCTAAATCTGTCTTAAATGGCAATTAATTTTTCCCATGTCTGTAAAAGTAATTGATAAGTGTCCTTACATTGTTTTCTGTCTTTATATTGTCCCATGAGCTTCTTAATCCTATTTTTTCTCTCTGTCGTGCAGAGGAGGGGGAATGGGGAGTGGCTGGGGGAGGCAGGTCAACCCACCACATAGGAATGGTCCTACGAAATCAGTGAGGGAAAGGCTGGTCTGCTGTTTGAGGTCACCAATATTTACCAGATAGAAGAGATGAAAAACAAAATCCAGAGGTTTGACTTTTAGAGAACTTCCTATTCTACTGGAACTGGGTATTTCTAGTCACTTTTAACATATTTGCCTTTACTGGCACTGTCTGGGCTGCAGTTATTTTCTTCATAGCAGCCCACGTGGTTCTGTTTTGAATTTGGGCTCAAGTGCTGATAACTCACAAAGTTTTAGCTATTGCTGAACAGTGCTTGTGCAGTGTCAGAGTCTCTTCTTCCTCCCACGCTGCCCTCCCGCCCCATCCCAAGCAAGTAGGCTGGGGATGTGCAAGAACTTGAGAGAGCACATAATCAAAAGAGCTGACCCCAGCTCACCAGAGGGACTTTCCATATGGCTTATGGCATCAAGCTGAGCAATAGAAACTGGGGGAGGGAAAGGAGGAGGATCAGGCACTCAGAGCTATGGTATTTGTCTTTCCAAGTCATAGTGGTGCATGTTGAGCCTTTGCTTTCCAGGAAGTGGCTAGGCATCAATTCCTTCTTTTGCTTTGCTTTATCTATTAACCTGTCTCTCCCTCTGCCAACAGGCTCTCTTGCTTTTGCTCTTCTGATTCTTTCTCCCATCCCGCTGCAGGTGAGTGGGTGTGGACTTGGCTGTCAGTGAGAGCCAACCCACCACGTGAAGTGTTTTGTTGGCTCACCACCAGGCTGTGCCTCATTTCACAGGCTCACAACCTACTCATGTTTAACTCTGCACCTAGTGTGAGCAGAGGTAGCCCCCCTGCCTGGGTGCAGAGATGTGCTGGTACAGGAGCGTTTCGCTTTGTTGTGCCATCTTCTCTGCTGTTCAAGTGAAAGCATTTGGTTCATGTATCAAATGGCTAAAGCTATGGCAACATCTGGTCTTCCTGCAGGATCCCGTCCATATTCAGTACCCAAAATAGATGCAAAAAAGGAGGACACTGATGTTCATCTTTCAGTAGCATATGTAATATTTTCTACATTTCAAATGCAAAACTTTGCAATCTAAGCGCTATTTTAATATAATTTTTAAGTAAAACATGCACCATGACAAAGAAGTCATGCTTTGTTTTCCATCTTTACTACATATTCAATTATAAATATATATATTCACATCATAAAGTCTAAAAGTTTAGTTTAATATGAAACAAATAGTGGGCTTCAACTCTTTGAAGGACACAGTGAGTGGCTCCACTCCTTAGTGACGTGAAACCTGGACCCTGACATCTCATTTTTTTGCCTAAATTCAGGCTAGGGCTTTATGAACTGGTTAAATCACCCAGCAGGAAATAGCTGTTTGTTTGTGTTTTTTTAAATTGTGTGGTAATTTGTAAACCATTTCAGAAATTTTACTCAAAGAGAAGACCCCCTGAAACATAGTTCACTTTGTCTAAAGTCACATCTTGTATTTTACTAAACTAAAAATGGATGTGCACAAAACATGAGCATTATTTTATCTCTACAGCTGTTTTATACAGGCAACATTTTACCTGTTTAGAGGATGTTGCATTAATTTTAAGCATGAAAAGCCAAGTGCATTCTGTGCACATTTTCAACATGTTAATATATTTCAAATACAACAGTAATGCTATTTTAATTGTAATATCTATTTTTAGTATCTTTCTATTTTGCTGCATATAGCTTTTCAGGATAGATCTCTTAGTGTTAATCCTAAGTTCCTGCATCTTCTGCTTCTCAGTCTTCTGGACTTCATGAAAATTTATTTATTTGGATTCCTACATCTTATTTTTGTACTACTTGGGTATCATTGCCATCAAATTCAGAATCAGAAATTGTCCTTTGCTCTAGTGTTACAGGAGCTGCTGCATCTTTTGTGGGACCTTGATCTTGCTTGTCAGATTTTTGTAATGGATGTTTCAGCTGGACTTAATTCCTCTGTGTCCTGTGTGTGCCAAGGCTGTATTTCAGCTGTTTTGCCATGTGTGTAGCACTGCTTGTGTTTTCCTCCACTGAGATTACACATGGGACTTTTATTTCCACCAGGTCTTTGGTCACAGGTAAAAGCTGCATTCATCTGGTGTGTTATTGTGTAATGCCTCTTTTCATGTCTTGGCCATGGACAGCTTTGTTCTCCAGTCTTTGAAGCTCTCTCTGGTAACAGACAATGGCTGAGGTTAAAAATGTGTTATACTTCACTCTTCTGTGATGAGCTCAGCTTCTCTTTCAGCTCAGGCCTTGTCTGCAACAAGTTAAGGGAAATCACTGGGTTAAGCTACTCCAGCTTATCCAGGTTCTGTGTTTCCAGCAGGTACCTCAGAGTCTTTACAGCACCATTAGAAACCTGTTAGATGCATGTTTCAGCTGATGCTTGTTCCTCACTGGGGTGATTTTTATTCACATAGTCCAGTGGCTGCATTTCAAACATCCACCTGCACCAACCCCTCCTCTACCTAATGCAAGGACATTGTCCATGGTTCCTGCAGAGCCTGGAGCATGTGCATGCAGCACATCAGGAGGCTGGGTCTGCAACATTCAGCTTGTGCATTTTAACATTTCTTCCTGCAATGCTTCCTGCTCTGCAGTACTTCTCGCTTTGTCTGGGTCTGGAGGATCATCTTTAAATGGAATGAAAGGCTGGTTCCCACCTGTCTTAGAGAGAGGACTTCTCTCTGGATTTCATGCCACTCTGAACATTGTTTTTCTGGCCTTGTGAACATCTTAATGATGAAGGCAAAGCCATTTCTAGCCTGCTGTGCATCATATTCCATGTTTCAGATCCACAAGATAAAATATTAGAAAATGTTTTTCTAAGTGTTTTCTTAATATTGGGTGTAAACATTTATATAAATGTCTTTGTTCATATAGATTGCTTTGGATATAGATCTGTGGACACAGTGCACTTTGTTGGAGAGCTGGATGATCCAGTGGACTCAGAATATACTGACATTCCCATTGGAGCTTTCGCGTAAGTAGTGGGAAATTTTCCTGTGTGTCCATGTATCTGCAGCAAATAATTGCAGAGGTAGAAGTTCCATCCTGGTTTTTTTCCTTAGTGCAGATATTTCCTGTAGTCTGCTTGCTGAAGTTGTAATAGTAGCAGATGAACTGTTGAAGGCAATGTAGTTTCCTGGTATGTATTTTCCATCTTTAGGGAACAAAAGTGGTGGGGTTTCTGTGGTTTTGGATTGTTTTTTCTTTCCTTTTTTTTTTTTTTTTCTTTTCTTTTTTTTAAAGTATAGTAATATAGAAAACAATTTTTCTATTCTGCACAAAAGCTAGTTCTGCAAGCATCCAAGCAATAGGATTATAATAAGATCTGGAAAGACACAATCTATCAGCTATTGCTCAGAACGCATAAAACCAATCTTTTGAGCTAAGAGCTGTGCTATTTGCACCATAGAATATATGTGAAAAGGAATGTGGAATTCATGCAAAATGATGATTGAGCGGTCTTGGAGATTTTGCTGCAACAAATGCAGACTTTGCACTATAAGCATAACAAACTTTAGCTGCAGCTTATACTCATTTTCATTTCTTTTGAACGTGGTATTTTCCATGCTTCTGAGAGTCTGTGGTGACAAGTTATACATACTTACAGATTCAAAACAAGGAAGGAGGAGGCTATTCAGCAGAGGAGGAGAAAATGCAGAAGTTTTTACCTTGAATTGTTTTTGTCACATACTGTAACTACTTATGGAGCCTTCTAATGCATTTGATATTACATTGTGTGCACTTAATTCCTGAAGTTTGTATATTCCCACCACTCTCATAGGTCACATTTTTCATCATAATTATTCAAAACAGAAAATCAGACAGCATGACAGACCAGTGTCTTAGCTTCTAATTTGCATAAGGAAAGATCCCTCTTATTAAAAATACAGACCTTTACTTCTTTAGCAGATGTTGTGATCTCTCTGTCAGAGTGAACAGCCTTTTCCTGAGCTGCCTTCTCAATCTGCTCTTTTAAAATTTGTGTTACAGTTTTTGGGAGCTCTTCGTTCTGAGCTGAATTGATTACTGCAATGGCAAGAAGAATAAAAAAGATTGTTTTTCCTCCAACCTGCATTTTATGAAATTTACTGTATCAGTGAATTAGAAAACATTATTTTCTTAGAAGAATTGTGTTAAGCCTTGTAGAAGTCTAGAGTCACTTGATCAGTACAGACATCCGTGGAGAAAATGACAGAATAATTGTTGGTGGACATGACATGACCTACTGTTTTGCCATACCTGAGTGGTGTGGCAGGGCTAAAGGGTGGCTGAGGTCTGTGGGAGAATGTAATGCATGAATTCTAGTACAAGGACTAAATTGCAGCAGCAGCAGTATCTTAGCACTGCCATCATATTCTGCAGCATTGTTCAGTTCAGATACAAACTGAACCTTACCAATCCACAGCTTTGTGCTACATGGATTAGTGTTTGTCTATGTTTTCAGACAAGTCATCAAGTCCACAGTTCTTTCAAGCAACTGAGACCATATTTAAAACCACATCCTTATGCAAAAATAATCTCTTCATACTGAATTCTAAACCCATTTCATAAGTCCTATTGAAGTTAAGGAATGTGCCTTGCTGAGAATTTGGAGCAATGTGTGTTTTCATGTTTATATGCCAAGAACAGTACATTTGTGGGAGTAAAGACATTTGCCATTGCTCATTTGTGAGCCTTTATTCTCATGCCACTTCTTACCTGTGTCATGCTGAGTGAATGCAGAAGCCACTTTTATTTCATGAGTAACTTGCTCGTGAGGAGAAACCTGTGCACAAAACCTTCACTTTAGTCATGATTTAGTGCAATGCATAAGAATTTACCATACTTTTGAAACCATATGTAAAATGTTACATCAATTAAAAATATGAATGTAAATCTAAAAATTACCATGATAAAACAATAACACATTAAAAACACTTCGCAAAGCACCTTTAAAAATTATTATGCACTGACTAATGAGGTAAGCTCTCAGCAGAACATCCAGATCCTGCTGTACCAAGAGGTAAAGGAAGAAGAAGCAAAGCAGGTGTGTATCAGCATCAGTGTAATTGTCCAATGAGATGATTATGAAATGATGTAGTTACCTCTTGTGTTTGAGAGGCTTCTGTTTGACTTTCTTTGGAGGTCATTTCATTGCACTCAGCTTCCCTGGTACTGCTTGATACTGTGTGGTGCCTGCTACTTGATGTTTCCTCGAGACAAACAAAAATAATTCATATTAGCAGCTATTAGTAAATCAGTTTTGGTTTTGGTGTTTTGGTTTTTTTCCCCCTGTAGGGTTGTCAGAAGTTACTTCTAATGTAAATGGTGTAACTAGAGCAGCCATTTTACAGCAGAGTACCATTGTTATTATCTTTGATATTTGTTGCTATCAACATCGGAACAGCCTTTTTTATAACACAGAAGATGTCAAGTCTTTGTTACTGCAGCAAGATGCTGGCCAGCAGATCTGGCAAGCTGCATGCATAGACACAATGCATAATTGGACTGGGAGGGGGCAGAGGTGACAAGGAGGACTTGTTCTGGCTTTATGTGCTGTCCTGCCAATGTGTTGCCTGTCAGCGGGCATGAGGCTAAAGCTGCTTTGTAAAAGGAAGTGTGATACCGTCTGTATGAGGTGATGACTCCCTGCATATGCTTTATAAAGTTCCTCCAATGCAAAGATCATGCTGAATTGCAATAGTGAAAAATATGATCCATAAAGTAACCAAAAGATCCTATAAAATATACAAGGTAACCCCGTAACTACAAACCCAACAATTGCAGTGTAATAAACAGAGTGTCTTTAGGAGTTTAAAGCACTGTCTGACATGTCTGTGTAAACTGATTTCTGAGTCTATCTGTGTTTAGTTTGGCTTCAGGTTCTGACAGTGATTTGTTTTCTTATTTGAAGCCTACCACAGAACCTGTGTTACATCATATTACCTGTGTCCATGGGGAACTTTGAGGCTTAGTGATTAGAAGAAATAAATCAGAAAGATTGATATTATTAAGGCAGCAGTCCTGTGCTTCCTCTCCCATGCACACAGAGCCATCTAACAAATAATTTCACTCATGTCAAATTATATTTTCTTCTTCCTTTGTTAGAAGGAAGCTTGTCTATTAGTTTCTACTGATAATAAGCTTTCAAATGAAAGCAGCGTCTGGTCCCTCCAGCAAGAGCTTCCCAAGTGTTCAATGTAACTTGAACGTGAATGGAGGCAGTACTGTGTTTCTGAGATTGCTGCTGTACATCTGGTGCAGCATAGAGCTGTAAACTTCCTGCATCCCAAATCCTGGCTACTACTTGAAATTCAGCTAACTGTGGGACAAGAAATTAGTTCTTTCTCTTAGTCATGCCATGAGGAAGCATATATTTATGGGGTTTATTCCACCTTCAAACTAAGGAATGCTTACACTGCTTGCATCTCTGTTAATATTTCTGCTGACTCAATATAGGGGTCATCTAGTGCCTAGGCTGTGATTTCTGCCATACAGCAGGCAGCAAGGGTTCTTAGATCTATGGCAGAGGAACAATGAGCATCTCCTCCATGGGCTTTAGGAATTCTTTTCCACCTCTGAGCTGCCAAATCCTCTGTTTCAGCTATAAGGTGAATTAAAATCATACGAACAAAAGGTAGAATAAATTTTCTTATTGCTGGCCCAGTAAATGATTTAGTGCATTACCAATATCAAAATCAATCCTGTCTGAACTGTCAGAGTGCATTGAGGCTTGAGGAGAGCAGGTCGCATCATGGTTTGCACTTGCAGGTTCTGTGTGCATATCAGCTGTGAGGGAGCTGCACAACATATGAGGAGATGTAGAGCTAACCACATACCAGGCTGAAAAGAGGCAGTTCAAAAAGAATGATGTGCAAATTTTTCCATCTATTCTCTGTAATGACTGTGTAGGTGTATGTCTAATATGCCTTTTCATTCTATATGGATATGCTTTTTAATATATTTATGCATATATATGCTTTTTTCGTTTAAGATATGCTTTTCTGTTCTAATGTGCATGTTTTAGATATGTAATTCAAGGTCTCATTACTGGAAAAGCTCATTCAAGAGACATGAAATATGTTCAGAATAGTCATTATGTGTCCTTTGAATGGTGTGGGGTATTAGAAAGAAATATAATTAGACTTAATGTAGTCAGGAAGCAAATCTAATCTGAATGTCACTACTGCTTTATTGCTGTAACTTTGGTACTGCTTATGAAGTAGTTGCCATATTGCAAAAGATCATAATCATTTTATGCTATAGCTATGGCCATCTAAAATGCAGCCCAAACATTATGAGCCAGATTTTGACAATATAGTCACACAGCCTTGCTCTGGGCATGCTGGGAGGAAGAGGGACATGGAGGATCTCTTATTTTGTGTGTCAGCCAAAATGGCTAATTGAAATTTCAGTAACAGGGTGCTAAATGCTGCTTGTTTATTACTCTAAACAAGTGCAGAGTTAGAAGACCTGTGCTTTCATCCCTTCTCTATAACTGCCAGCTGTTGGATATAGGATTAAGTAGGGTTAATTTAGTCTACTCCATTATGGTTTGTTGCATGTTTTGTAGATCCCATGGACTTTGTAGCATATTCTATAGAATTGGTCAATTATTTTTTGTTTATCATGAGTAAGCTTCAGAAAACGCTGTCAGCTGGATGTTGTTGGCATGCTGCTCACTCATTAATGGTTTCTTGCAATTTTTACATTTTCTTTCAGACTTCTTTATCCTCTAGTCTCTCACATTTGTTTCCTGCCACCCTCTGTGTGAGCTGCTGGCCTTCCCATGCATATCTGTATGGTGCTTAACACAAAGGACTAGAGTGTGCTGTTGTGTCTCTGGGTAATAAGTCATTCTAACCTAAAACAATACAATTTAAAAATAAACATGTAAGTCTGAGAATAAGACTGTGTAAGTTCTGTTAGAGGAGTGGTTTTTTTATGTAGGCATTCAGATTCTGTTACTGAAGGGAACTGTAATTGCTACTCACATTTTATGTTAGTAGCCCATACAACTAGTGCTTCTGTACTGCAATAATTTAGATAGAATTCTTATTGAAAAATGTGCTCAGATTTGAATTTTCAGTAATTGTTCTGTGTAATTTAGACCAAGGTTTGCTTTTTTGTATTGGTATTTTTACAGTTCCCTTCTGTTCTAATAACAGACAAAACATACTTTCCCTTTCAAAATTAGAATTGTTTTTCAGCTCAGAATATACACTACATTATATGTATATATGCATAAAACATGTATACACTTCTCTGTATGTGAAAGTATGTAATTCAAGGGGATCAAATGGCTCAGAGGTTCATCCCAGCACAAGATGAACTTTTACTGTCTCACAATTGATGCAACTAAACTGCGTTTAGTTGAAGTGTACATTGTGGTCAACATAAAATCTCTCTGGGAAGTTGGCTAATGTAATACTGTTTATGTATTGGCAGATTTAAAACTTTCTGTTCTAAATGAATGTCGCTGTTGAACCGATAGCGGAGCGAAGGGACGCACGAATCTTGAGAGAATGCTGAGTGAATTTATTTGATTAATAACAGATTTATATACACGCGAGAGGACTATTCAGATTGGCTGAGATCAATCCACCCCCCAGGACTGATGGGGCCAGGCTCTGACCGCCTGTTTCCACAAGCCGCTCTCAGTAACATGGAACTTATATTTAGTAAAC
Organism: Orthonyx spaldingii; assembly: GCA_013397795.1. NCBI lineage: Eukaryota > Metazoa > Chordata > Aves > Passeriformes > Orthonychidae > Orthonyx > Orthonyx spaldingii. The sequence goes on along the minus strand of VZTJ01005631.1, from coordinate 102,731 downwards.
TTCAGTAAAAGAAGAAAGAATTCCCATAGGAAAGAGTCTGTTCTGTCACAAATGAACAGTATGTACAAACTTGCAGTGGAAGCTAATTTTGACCCTAAATCTTTGGTTACAAAGTCAGTGACAATGGAATGACTGTTTGGCATGGATCTTCATTTTTTCCTCAAACCAATGCTTTTTTACCTATTTCTGTTCTTAGCACAGTCTCATTGCACATCAGCACTGTGAGAGTCGTGCAGAAATTTCTTATAAGAACTTCACTTATCTGCACTTCATCCCTATGGTTTGTCAGCCTTGCTTACTTGTATGTACATATTTAGGGTGTCTTGGGCACTGTATGAAGGATTTTCATAAAAACATAAGGTTTTCATCATTCACTAACATTGTCCCATTATTCAGTCTTATTCGCTGCAATTGTTAGAAAATTGGCAATTGCTGCAGTAGCCATCCTAGAAAATTCCTCTGGAATGACCCTCAGTGAAGGAGGGGTAGCTATACCCATGTCAGTTCTGACACACCATAATATATGACTGAGTGAATATCAGAGGTTTTTGCTGTATTTCACGCCTCTTTGCTGTGTCTGAGGCTCTGCTCACTTGCCAGAAATGTCTAGTTTCTGACACTGGGCACTGAGGGTTTGTCTGAGCAGTCAGGTGGCTGAGCTGGGGTTCCAGGCTGGCACCTGCACAGGTGTCACACCAAAGCTCACAGCCTTTCCTCAGCTTGGTGGCTGATGCTAGAAGATGCTCGTGGTGCCAATGGTCAGGACACAGACCAGCTCTCTAATCAGACTCTGGTTGAGTTTGTGAGCACAGGGCAAGTCTACGATCAGTTTTCATTGCTGCTCACCATTCTGGGCATGAGTTTAGTGTGTTCTACCATAATATGGCACCTATTACATGGAACCAATCTCCAGTACAGTATAGAGAGCTGTGAGTGATGGCTGCAGCCTGAGAAAACCAGGAGGCTGAATAGTTATTTTTTGCATATTTGATGACAATGTTTTGAATGAGAAGTCATTAACTCCTTATACAATAATTGAATATGTAGTAAAATGTTCAGCTATTTAGATTACTGTTTAAAAAGTTAATTGCTTCCTTATTTTATATTGGATTAATAGTTTGAATTTATCCAGATCTGCAGATCTGTCTTCAAACTGTGTGTTTTCTCTGTTTTGCCCCAGAATGGATTCAGTGACTTTGAATAATCTTTCAACTACTTAAGTGTATAATCCCATTTTCCATGAAAGTACAGTTATGTTACATAGAAATGGGATTTTATGGTCTTGCAGTAAGTTATTTAACCCAAATTTAAAGATGGTTCCATATGGTCTGAGCGATTTCATTTTTTCAGTGAATGTGGCTATTTCTGCTGATGATTTGAGAGAGCCCCCTCAACTAGCCACAGAGGAAAAATACACGGGTAAGTATACTTTGAGGTCACATCTTGACTGAGGAAATGGAACCATTATAGTGGCTTTGTGGAGAGCTAGATGTCCAGGGAAAATGCATCTGCACATCACAGAAATGAAATTATTGTGTTCCATGTAAGGGAAAAGTCACATGATTTCTGGACAGGGTTGTGAATTTCTTCATCCAGAAAACTGGCAGGTAGAGTTTCAGAAAAGTATGTGCAGAAAAGTATATATAACACTTCCTATTACCACAGGTTATGCACCAGTGTGAGTGTGTCCCACTATGGGATTTTTCCGCTTAGTTAAAGATGCATTAATACCCCTGCAGCAAACTGTGTCTTCTTCCCTACAAATTGGAGTTTTGCTCTTTGTCTGTGCAAATTGTTGATATAGATATTAATGTATAAGAAATGAGAGATGAGTGGTAGTTATGATGATACTATTTAGCATTAAAATAAATCTGTGGCAAAATGTTAATGTGTCTTTTCCTACAAAGCTGGGAGAACAGTATTGCTTAAAAATCTCGCCAAGAAGTGCAGGGTGGTAAAGAAATTTACTGTTTTTCAGAGTGCACAGGACAGATTGTAAAGTGTTTTATTGTAGGGGATTTCACATAGTTCAAAATGGTTATCTCCTACAACAATTTTTTGTGGTATATGCTGATGAAGCAATGAAATGTAAAGGTCTTTTATCTGAAATAACACTTAGCTGCTGCTTTGTTCTACTTTTTATGTAATGTTTGGGTTCTTCTGTGCAATTTTTGGTCTGTTTAGGGGAATTTATTAGATTTAATTCAATGGAAGCAGGAAACTCCTTTTGAAAGAGAATGACTTAACATCAAGTGCAATAAATGCAAAATATCACCATGACACACGATAATGTATAAATCACAGTCTTACAGACAGGGTTCAGTATAAAATACTGGTATAGCAATAATCTGCTTTACTCATTCTGAGTTTAGTTGAGTCTAGTCTATATTGAGTGTTCATCTGCATAACAAATACATGAATCCCGTGGTACAACTCAAACATAAAATTCTATGAATATGAACATTAGAGAAACGTTGTCTCAGTCATAATGAAAACTCTTCAGTAAAGCAAGCAATCATATTTTTTCCTCGAGTTATCTGGCAGGACAGATCTAATTTGTTAGTATTAAAATGCTGCTGTTACCTGTAGAGATCTATGCTGGTGCTGGTACTGAACAAAGGTCTTTTTTGGAGACATCCTTTGCACTTTCTCGAATTGTTTCCTCACTGCTGCCAGGCCACCAGGCACAGTACAGAACTTGGTCTTCTGTGAACTCTAGAGTGATAAAATAAGACCAGTTGTTTTCTATTAGCACTAAAAACATACTTCTGTGAGCTAAATTTTTTTAAAATTAGTTAACAACAGAATGCAGGAATGACACAGAGAGTCATAAATACTGGTTTTGGCAAGTTCATGGACCACTGCACAAGAGCCATACTTTATAATTTAGACAACTTAAAGGTATGCTTGGTCTGAATCTTGAGCAGCAAAATAAATAAGTCCCATCTGCTTGACTGGCAGTAACAACCACTTTCCAGAACAATCCTTCCACTGTTCCCTCTTCTGCTTGTCTCTTCTGAATTCTGTGGCATTCAGAGTTGACACCTGGCCCTCTCTGTGTTTCCAATGGGTATTGTTGCAAAGCATGCAGAGAGCTGTGTGAGATGACCTGTCCTCACCAGCAACAGCAACGAAGATCACAAGAGGGCCCTTACCCTCAGGCTTCCTGTTCTACTTCTGTCCCTTATATATTACATTTTAGATGGCATTGGATGAAGCTTTCAGCATTTCAATTTATTAATCACCATGGAGAAAAAAAGCCCACCCAAAAATTAGAAATACCTTTGTAATGAAGCTGGTAAGTTAGATTTACTACTTATATGTAAGTAAGAGATCATAAAAAACTAGGTTTTTTTTCCCTGTGATGGAGGCAGCATGATTATATATGTACATGGATATGTAAGTGTGGAAAGTAATTATTTTAGTGAATGAACATTTCAGGCACACCTTAACAGCCATTTGGAGATATTTTGAGCAGGTAAATGCAGTTATGGGTCCTCTAATTAAATGTATTAATTCCCTTTAATGGAATCAAATATAAAGTTCCTTTTTTCAGGCAACCATCCATTTCAGCAAGAAATTGCAAGAACTTTCTGAGTGTAAATGAAATAGTTCCTATGTGCTCAACATAGTTAGGTTGGGCCAGGCTTCATGCAGTTCTTTTCTTTGTGGGAGAGAGAGTCCTAACTTCAGCAAAGTTTCCAGTTGCTAGACTAGGGAACGGGGACCTTCTCAGCCAGGTGAAATGCAGGAATCTGCTCCAAATACACACCAAGCAGTTGGGATATAAGGAAGTTAGCAGGCAGGAATTTGATGACTGGAAAACACCTGGACTCTGGTGGCTTTTTTCACTATGTGGTTTCTGGACTATCCAGGCACCTGGAAGGTCCCTTCAGGTGATGCAGACCACTTTTCCCAAGGCTAAAGTCCAGGTAAGACTGGGAATCCTTCTGCAGCTGTACTTGCATATGGATGAAGATGATGGCTGGTGAGGGCTGAATTGTAGTCCTTCTTTTGCCAGATATGGGCTCTGATTTACAGAAATTACTCTGGCCTGGAATTACTAATTACAGAAATTACAGTGAGGACAAGGTGTTCTTTTCTGTGTGCTGAAAGTTCGGTGTAGGCAAAGACCATTGTCATTCTCACATAAAAGCAAGCCATTATAATGCCTTTTGTTTCCTCATACGAGGGATCTGAGCTGCAGCTTCTAGATAGGATTTTAAGATATGGTAAAACACACTTTTTAACCCTTAATATATCTGCAGAACTGAGGAAGATCTTCCTGGCTGAGATGTGAAGACACAGTTTTCAGATACTCCTGACTGATAATTCAGTGTATGGTGAATGGGTCTATTTTACTAGTTTATAAATTCTGTTAACCAAATACATTATGTGCTACTTGGTACCAGTATCTTGAACGTCGTAGTAAAATACTTCATACATATTTCTAGACATGCAGAGAGAGATGTAAAACAAAATTAAGAGGTTTTTTTTTTCCTAAATACTCTTTTATATAATGCCAATTTTTAATAATTTGATTGCAAAACAATACTTTTTCATACACCTTGTCTCATAGAGCTACTACTTTAAAATGCAGCAATTTCAGATTCTTTAGTTTGAACAGCAAGAGGTCTAAACTTAATGTGCTTTTGAATATGATTTTATTGTTAATAGTATTTTTAGTAATGCAGAAGCTGCTGGGTTAATCTGTCACAAGCCTATGGCCCTAATAAATGCAGCTCATGCAACAGTGGAAGAAAAAACCCAGTCCTTCTAATGAGTTAAAGGGAATTGTCCAGGTGACCAAAGGTTTATAGCATGAAAAATCTCTTTCAGCAGAGACAGAGACTGATGCGTCAATACATTTGCTGAGTTTGGTAATTTAGGTGTCAAATTTTGATCCCTGTAATGGTCCATCAGTCAGCTTGGGTGAATAAAAGGTGCAGGATATGTCACTATGCAAAGCGAACGGAGAGCTGGGAAGGTAAGAAACCATGGGTATCTTACGTGAGCGAAGGACGCAGCAGCCTTGTACATAGCCATTCTTTCCTTGAAGGAGACAGTCTCCTGGAAATCCAGCAGTGTGTTAGCAGCCCTGGCAGTGCTCTCTTTAGATAGTCCTCTTACAAGTTTGCGAGACTCCACTGTAAGCACAAACAGACATCGTGTTTTCTAAGAGGAAAATAGCGACATTTTTTTCTAAATCTTGAAAGAAAAGCAGGAGAAGAAATAAGTATCATCAATTTTTTACCAACTGTATCTTATGTTCAATTTAGAGCTTATAGTGTAGAGAAGAATTTAAGTCAGTGAAACTTTTGAGACTGGGGGAAATTTCTTGGGTAAAAACAATAAGCTTTTTTAATTAAAAAAAAATTAAACAGCAAGCATAGTATTTTTCTGATAGTGCTATGTTTGCATTATTTTATACTGTAAAAAGTCATTTTAAGTTCTACAAATAATCTATTATAATTGGATATATTATGTTCTAATTAGCCTTATACTTTATAGTATTAATTTGCTTACCAGAGTCTGTTCTGAGTCTATTGTAGGTTTCAGTTGCTTACTGGTCTTACATTAGGGTATGTTTTAGTTGGTTTAGTACTACTTAAACCTTGTAGGAAAATATCTCCATCATTAAATACTTTTTAACCTTGTTTCAAGGTGTGAAGAGATTATAGACTTATCTAGAAGCATCTGCAATTCAGCTACAGTGCATGTGGAGACAACAGCTCAGAGGACTCCTGAAAAAGCAGCTCTGAGTTATTAGCACTGGGAGGTTCTTCTGCTGCTTTCTACATTCATTTGACTGTGTCAAAAGACTTCCATATACCCCAAAAAGTGCCATAAATTTACTGTAAAGATCTTTTTCCCTCTTTCAGACAAAGGGAGAAAATTTATTGTGAGCATCTCTCTTGTCTGTGATAAGAGGCAGAAAATATTTCATATAATCCCATAGGCTGGAAGTTCTTCTTGTTGTCCCAGGGTTTTTCTGCAGTGCATGAAAATTGAGTTGAATGACACTGAGTTTCTGTAACCAGCACACTCCTTACTTTTTGGGAGAGGAGAGAATCGTAAGACTTCAAGAAAATATCGTTTTAGTAAAGACACCATAATCTAATTTCTTCATCCTTGTGCTGTGGGTATTAGACCACCCTGATCTTGCTTACATCCATCTGTGTTTCTCCTTTTCCTTTCATAAGAGGACAGAATATATTTGTTGCAATCTACATTGCACTTTTTAAACAATTGAATTTTCTGGAATTTCAGAAATAGGTTGTAGCTGAGCGAATTATCTCAGAAAAACTCAACAAAACCCACTCTGTGTCCATGTGTTGTCCTGCCCCACCCCACTATGGTATATCTTGGAGCTTCTTGGATTTCATTGAAGTTGAGGAAATTATTGACTTGAGAAAGGGGCAGGAAGAAATGGTGTGGACATGTACCTGTTCTGTGTATTCAACTCAAGCCAGTAGATAACCAAATTAAAACCTTAAAATCCTTTCCTGTTTGGAAAGAGGAAGCCTCAGGTGAGTGCTTTCTGTTAGTCATTGGCAGTTTGCTTGTACTCACACATGTTTTGGCACCACTCACACCCTGTCTTCCTCATTCTGAGTGTGCTTTCTCACTGCAGCACAAGGCTGGAGGTTTTTTTAAATAGTATGTTTAATTAGTGTTTATTGTGGACAATTAATTTATGCTATTTTGTCTTGCTGATGATTTGCAGATATTAAACTGAACAAATCAACTCACTTGAAATAATTTTGCTAAGAAATGAGTAGCTTCTCCTTGAACAGTGTTGGCTGTCTCATGCTGTGCATTTTTAGGGCCAGAGTGTAGCATTTGCCAGACTCAGCTCCTGGTTGTGAAAGCCTAACTGTAATACACACTGTCACACACATATGCACTACACAACCATGTGCCTGGTCAACCACATTTCTTCTTACCTAAGCTGCTTCACTAGTGATTACTTTATTGTTTTGCTACGGTAGTGACTGTGAAAGCAAAAGGTACAGGTAAAAAAAAAGAAATTCCTCATTTTCTTTTAAAGTATCCACTCTTTCCCTTTAGCGTTATGAAATGCAACCAAAAAAAAAAAGTGACTTTTCAACAAGTGTCTGTTCGTCTGGCACAGAACAGAGTGCAGGGAAGGGGTATCCCCCCAAACAGGGAAGATTTCCAAGGCACACCTGGCCCTTCTGCCTGTTCCCTGTAAAACTGGTAAGCTGGCACAGGTGTTCAAGGTTCAGATATAGCAAGCAAATATAGCAAGTAAGTCTCATCTTCAGTAAAAATCAGATGCAGACTTGCACAGAGGAGTGATTTCAGTGTAAATATACAGTTTCTTAGTATTTTTACCTGACCCTACCCATAACTTACATAAGGATAATTTTCTTTTTTTATTATGCTTATTCCATGCAGTAATTCTGTGTATTTCATGTTATCATGATAGAAAAAGAATTGTACTGTTCAAGAAATAATGATAGCAGCAGTGAAAGTCTCAGTGAAAGTCAGCTGGAAGTAAAAGAAAAAGATTTTCAGGGAAGGTAGAAATCAGAAGAGAGAGAAAACTGCTGTTTTTCAAATAACAAGTCTGTGCATTAAACCAAAGCTAACCAAAACCATGGAAAAATTGAAACTTTGGCAGCACAAAGGGATAGTCCACCACAGCCAAAAGTTTGTTTTTAAAGACAGATTGAATTATGTAACACACTAGTACCAGAATGAAATTTATAAGCCATTGCTTTAATTCTCAAGAATGTTTAGGAGTTAAAAAACTTTCATGGTATTGCTCTGGCTCAACAAGGGATTTTTGAATTTCACATAGTCATATGCATGTGAATGGTTTCATTAAGTGCACTGGGAATGCTCATGTGCATGAAGTTAGACGTGATTTAATTCCTTGCTGATATGGGGCCAATGAATTTAATGGACTGTTTTAAAAAACATTTTAATATATACATATTATTAACCACCTGGGGAGTGAAGGTAATAGAAACTATTCTCTTGTAAGCTTTAAAAGCTTTAAACTGAAAATTTTCTGTCTTAAGAAGCTAGTTGTTTTATACCATAATGTGCAACTCTTCGTAGTGGTAAGAGAGATTATATGATCTGAACCTTTGCTCGTTCATTTTGCTCATTTTGCCCTAAGCTTTGCTCATTCAAGAGAACTTGAAGGTGTAATATATTCTGATTCTTTCAGACATAAATATACGTTTTGAAATGAACTAGTTGGTAAGAAGAGCCTTATCTTTATCAAGCTGAGGTATGCCGACAAAACCTGTTGGCCTTTGTCATATGGGACTTGTACAACAGTATCTATTTCAGAGAATTTAATTCTTTTATTAGTTGTGAGTTACATTAATTCTATAAAGTAAATGGAGCTTGACAAATCATCTGTGCATAATAGAACTTGAGAATTCTGTCTTTCTGCCATTTTTTTTCTGCCTACATTAGCTATCCAATCTGGGCTTCTCCAGGTTTTCATGGTAGGTTGAACAGCAGTACGAGCATTGCCTTCATTGTTTTTCATTAGAGACAACAGAAGTTCTTGGTACTCAGTCACAGAACTTGCAGTAAATGTTGCTCAATACCTCTTCCAGGAAAACAAGATTTTGGCATAACTGGAACATTTAGGAAAAACTTCCATAGCACTTTAGTGGTTTGAGGGTATTGTTCCTGCTGAAACCTTGGAAGCAAGTTGACATATACTGTTATTGGTTATCAAAAACTCAGATCCCATGCTGATGGGAGAAATAATCTATGGATCAGCATTATCTTATTTTTTTCAAGACTTGAGTATTTATTGAAGTGCAGAGTTGCAGATTTCAGTGCCTCACTTCAACTATTAGAAGTCTAAGAGTTTTCACCAGTGGTTTGAAACTAGAATGAGTCTATAGGGAATTTACTTCTCATAAGACTGTCTGAATACAAAATAGGATATTTGGCTCTCACAGGAACATAGAAAAACATTATCCCCTATGGGTCTATCACATTTTTGGAAAAAGCTTCATTTATAAGAGGTATGGGTTGTTGACTGTGCATTTTTTCATAAATCATATTCTTTGTTATTCCTGGTGGATCAAAAAATGCTTCTGAAACATGCTGTGCCATATTTAGACTCAGAGGTAAAGTGGATGTGGAATGAAGGACTCTGTTTTCTTGTTAGAGAGGAAAAGGAAAGTCTTTGTACTAGAAGGCTCTAAAAGGAGAAAAAAAAAAAAACCAAAATCATCCTTGAAACCAAAGATATCTGAAAACCTTGAGAAGGTGCAGAGAAGAGGCACAAAAAATACCACAGAGAGAACTGCAGCTGCATTTGGTTAATGGATTAGATGGTTATGGAGTGATATGGTCATAATGTATAATTATCCTTCCAAGAAGAAATGAGCAGGTATTAAAGGTCTCTAATTTGGTAGGAAAAAAAGGAAAAAAGAGAAACTGTGGCTGAAAGTTAAACTTGATACAAGAATCTGTAGTTTGAACCATGAGCTTAATAAACTTAGCAGCATTAACTAGAAAGGGTCTTGTGCATTGAAATTTCCCTTCCCCCTTACAATTCTAGAGTCTGAAATAGATAACCATGCAGTCTAAACATTTTCTGATCAAAACAAGAGAGTGGAATCAATAATTGTTTGATACGATGTAAAAGGTTTATTAATTTTATTGGCAGACTGGACAAGTCTTTTTATGCTATTTATTTGGGTAATCTGTTGTTTTACATCAGGTCAAGTCCTAGACACTCAGAAGTCAATAAGTGGTTTTCAGTCAGAAAATTTGATCATGCATATTCTTTCTCTGTTAAACCAAACCACAGATATAGCCACTCTTTGATATCATCAAGGAGTGGTCTCCAAAGTGGAATGTGTGCACCCCAGGTGCTGTGCAAGACAGTCCTTTGAGGTGCAGGAATTGAATATTTTTTTTGTGAATAAACACTTTTAAAATATTTATTTTTTCCTCCATGCTGCTTTAACTTTTATTTTGGTCTATGTTGCCTGAGGTTGTGTTAGTAGAGTAGTACAGGTACACGATTTGTAAATAAATGTACAAACATTGGGATGGCAGACTCATAAATATTTTAATGGTAGAGGTGACCATCAAAAAGTTTTGGAGACCACTGCCTTAAAGCAAGGTATCTGATCAGGTGAATGTGGTAATACTAACCTTCAGAGCTGTTGCTGTGGCCATCTTCTGATGACATCTTTTCAAAGATTGCTCTCCCTCTTTTCACGCTAGACTCCTCCAGAGAAATGGCAGAATTGCTCCCAGGCTGACTCTTCAGGGGTGATGAAAGCGAATTTCTCTCACTTTCTGTTTCCTGTTAGAAGACATCAACAAGAGGATATGTGTTGCAAGTTATTGGTAGGAAGGAGATGTGGGTTTTGGGGCAAAGGGAGTGTACAGAGAGCCAGTGAATGAAAAGGGGGTGCTGTTTTGGGGGAGATGTTCTCAAGAATGCCATAAGGTAAATTTCTGTAGCACTGCAGATTCACACGGTGCTGCCCAGTTTATTGTTCAACAGATTAATGCCTAGAAGTTTTCTTTGCCATTTCTTGAATATGGTTTCTTTGATTAAGAGTGATGATGGTGGTAAGGATCATTATAAAAGACACCAGTTGTTTTTTGAAACACTGTACATGGAAGAGTTGGTAGAGGGAATTTCATTAATTTCATTTATCATTCCATAAGAGTATGGAAAAACAACAAATGATGTCTTGGAAACCAGATGTACGTGAGCATTCGTATTTCAGAAATTTGATTTTCAATTCTGCTGTGACTTACCAACTGAATTTAGGTTATCACAACAGTGGGTCACTGTTCCATGCAGATTGTTTACACAATATCATTAACATCTCATCATCATGCTGTGGCCTTAGCCCTTGAGGCAAAAAGGGCAAATTATTGCTAACCAAGGCTTTAATGTGTTGCAGTTGGGGTTTTGGGGTGCTTCTCCTTGCTTCCATGCAATGTGCTACCCTGTATGGAGTTGGACACAATGGATGTAAAATCTCAACTACAGCTCTTGTGTTAAGTAAATAACTGAAACTGCTGCAGTAGCAAAAACAGGCTTTTTCTTTTGGCAAGGGTGTAACTTGAAAGGTTCACTGCATGTCCATTTCTGTTGTCCCTGAAAAAGAAGTACGGTATCAAAAAAAAAAAAAAAGAAGTGACTGGGTGGTTGGTCTGGTGACTGCATAAATCTCTCCAGCAAGATTTTGCAGAACTTATCTGCTGGAGCCCTGAATTACTGAAGTGGCGTAGGTTTTCAAAATGTACTGGCTTCATTAGACTGCTTCCTTTTTATTGTTTGCCGACAGCTTTATTATTGGATACAAATTTAATGCTGCCCTTGTATGTGATCTCACTGAAGTAACTTGTAGCTGCTTTTAGACTTAGATATTATGCATGGTTTGTGTAAGAGGCAGAATAATTTGAGCCCTGAGTTGATTATCCTAGATTAGAGAGTATTTTCTGGCAACTACTGAAAAAATGAAAAAAAAATATGCAATGCAAATTAGTGAATCCTCAAATAAAAGTCTTACAAAGAAAATAATGTAAAATAAATTGTAAAAGCCATTTTTGCAGTAAAATGTAAGCAATTTATATGTGTGCACCTTGGATTTTGTGAAACTAACAGTGAACAAGCATTGGGAACATACTTTTAAAATGAGTACATCACTGGAAATCAAGGACAATTGTGCTTCACCCATCTTTAATAAATTTATGCTTTTCTCAGAGCTGCTGCTAATTTTTATCTTAAATATGGGTTGTATTTCATATCCTGACCAGTAGTCATTCATTGCAAGAGTATTCCTTCCAGTACATGTACAATAGGTTATGTCTTGTGGAAATTCATAATTTTTTAACAACCTTTCTACTTCTTTCACTTACAGTAGCTCTTGCTTGAGAGCAACAGGAAGTTTTTGCATGATGTGTCAGCACTGAAAAAAATGATTAGACCATAGAGGCTAAAGGTGTTTTATTACTGTAAGTATTGTAAACCCCACTTTTTGGGAAAAATGCCTAAGGTATCACCGATCATCCCTTATCTTGTTGCATCAGTCCATCCCCTCTTCCTCCCAACAACCACAGCTGCTCCTGAATTGAACTTGAAAGGTGGTCTCGGATGTGGTAGTTTTAGCAGATAGGTCAGGAGGTACAACCAATATACTGGAAAACCTAAATAAATGTACCTAAAGATAGTCCAGGGTGTCTTAGCCAGTATTGTGGGGTTTGCTGCCTTTTGTTTATCAGTTTTACAGGACATAATTGGTTTAAAACGAATTATTCTCTATTTGCTTTTACAGTTAGAAGCATATTTTTCTTGGCTGTTATGGAAAGTATTTTTGGAGTCTAATAGCAAGATAAAGATTTCTGGAGTGAAGAAAGTAGCTGTCCTTCTGCTCCATGACACTTCCATGCTCCTTCCTCACCAGGCTGTCGATACTCCCAGGCTGTACAGCCCAGTCAGAAGTGACACAGTGGCACGGTGCCAGTGAGACAAGCTCTGGGACCAGGCTGGGTTACAGTGCAGGCACAGCAGGAATGGTGGGCAGTTGCAGCCCAGGCAAGGCAGAGAGCTTGGCCAGAACGTGGGTGTGCTGAGAGGAATGAGATACTCGTGTGCCAAGGGTATCAGGAGACAGCACGTGGCTGAAAGGGATAGGGTATTTTGTGTGGGAAGGGCTATGGCTTAAAAATGCTATTAATTTTGTACCCTTTTCAGAGCTGGTTGTAAGTTACGAATGCAGCCCAGTATTAACTATAATATTTTGGTTTAAAACAGCTCAAGAGCTGATCACTATGTCTGAAATCTGGTACAGACAATCTGTGATGCAGAAATGGCTCTGCAGAGGAGAAATGAAGGATGGGCAGGGAGAGAAGAAATGAAAAAAAAAAAAATGCAGCAGTGCATGTTGTTAGATCATGTTTGTCTCCTCCAGGTACTGCAGCCAGCCAGTACCTGGCACAAATGAGAACAGCCTCAGGATCATATTGCCCCAGGACTGTGTGTGCTTTCCCAAGTGAACACCAGAGCGTTGCTTTAATGATGTTCTAACTTCTACAGTATTAGAACAAAATAGAGAACTCAAAATATACTGTGTTTTCAAGTACCATTGGCATTGTTGAGAACAAACTCATCTAGGTTGTTTTGAGTTCGTTTTTTTGTTTGTTTGTTGTTGTTATTGTTGTCGGTGGGGCTTTGTTTTTAGGTTTGGTGGGTTTTTTTCGTAATTTCTATTACTTTTTTTCTGTAGATACCAGTAACAGCTAAAAACTTTAGAATTTACTGTTTCTTACTCTTACTCTTGCAAACCAGGGACCAATATAAACTTGATTTCCATTTTTCTTAACTGTATGAATTTTATTAACCTGTAGCATGTTTCTATGATGATTTTTTTCAAATTTACATCTCTCTGGTAGCAATTCCATTACTTATAAAATTTAAATAAGGTAGTATTTTGGACATGAATTTTAATAGGAATTTAGAAAAAATGAATGCATCTTTTTGTACCATTTTTAATATCAATTACAGGAATATTGGCCCTACTGAAGACATTTTCATGTAAATTCTCTTATGAAGAGACTTCTAAGTTGTGGTCTACTATAGCAGAAGGTACTTTCAGTCTCAAGCTGCTTTAATCCCATTTTGCAATGATTTTCTTGCATGATGGCTCCAGCTGCAGTGCTTGAGCTCAGATTTATTCTCAGGAAATGGTATTTCCTACTGTGAAAACGTTATTGGAAAGTGTTATGATTACCAGAAACTCAATTTAATCAGGATAAATTTAATTTGCATTCTTTTCTATTGGGGTACCTGCCCAGATAACCTAATGACAGTGAATGTCAAAGACGTCTTCTTAATAAGGATAGAATTAACATTTGAAAAGGCACTGAGGTAGTGCCAAGACATGCTTAATTAGAGGTTAATACATGCAACTCTTGCAAAACTTGCCAAATGAAAAGTAATCTTTTTTCTTTCTGATTAATGAAGCATTCAGTTAATATCAAGCTTTTGTAACTATATGTGTGGTCTTTGTGGGATCAGGTATTTAACTGGGATATAAACTGTTCTGTTGAGCACCCTGTTAACAGCATTTATACAATTTCTTTTTTGTTGGACATAATTTGGTGAAGTCTGTCTATACTAAAGTAACTTCGTATCATGTAATTACTTCAGTTTTATGTACTGGCTCTGATAGTATATTCTATTTTTGCATGTGCTTCTCAGAAAAGGGTGACACAAGAAGCTATTTTTATGTTCTGATCTCATACTCTAGACATGATGAAAAGAATAAAGCACTGGAGTGCCAAATTTCAAGGAATATGCAATCATTACAGTTGGAAATGCCAACGGTAAAGATTCCAATTTCAGTGGCCTACTGAGTGGCTATGCTTCATTTAGATAGTGAATTTTCCACTTGCTATCCAGTCCTGCACTAATCTAAAAGTCAGTAAGCCAGAACACATGAAGTTTTAACTAGAGGAAAACTATTTACCAAATTACTACTGCCTTTTCTGCATACACAGAACTACCTTGGATTGCAAGAAGAATTTGCATATAGCATATGAAGTAGATTGTCAAATCTACTGTTAATGTTCACAGTATTTAATCTTTTTAAAAGGACTTCTTCAAATGTATTCAAGAGATGCACTCATCCTCATCCTGTGTGTGTTAACTGCATTCATTACATGTGCTGCCTAAAGGAAAGACATCTACTACCTAACTTTCATTTTCTATGTGGTGTCTACGAAAGGAATGCATGTGTAAGAAAGGACAAAGAGGGGTGGAAGGAATAGGCCCAAAGAGAACAGATAAAAGCATAAGTGGAAAGGAAAATAATAAATCCATAAATGTATGAGGAGGTAGGAAATGAGTGGAGCAGTAGGATAAGTGTTTACAAATCAAATCCGTTGCTTTAAAGTTACATAAAATCTTGATCTGTTAATGCATTTTACTTGGATTTTGACTTTAAGCTAGGATTGCTATTCAAATGATTGTTTCAATGGCAGTTCAAGTTGCACTTTGCAGAGCTGACTCCTAACATTTACTAACATTTACATTACCTACAAAAAGTTGGCATCTCAAATTCTAATTCAAAGCAAGAGACTGCTTTGCTGGACAGTACACAAATTATTTGAGGTTAATTCTTACGCTAAGTGAGTTGATAATATCTGTAAATCCCTCAATCACAGTGAAATATAAAAAAAAAAATTAAAAATAAAACAGTTTAATCTTGTCCTGTCTGGGAAAAAACCTTTGGAAATACTGGCGTGAGACAAGCCTCTTTCTGATACATTTCTCATCTGTAATTAAAAATATGGTAAGATTCCATTGTGGTGCAATGGGAGTGCATGGAATCATGTCTACCACCTGCTGGAATGCTGATGGCATTATTAAGATTGATGACAGACCCCCTCAAGTGACTGTTAGAGAGGAGTGCTCATAACACCTGCTGCATAAACTCTCTGAAGCCAGTGAGGAAACTGTTGAGACAAAGCCATGGTTCTTGGTTGGTGCTCTGCAATGCTCCGTTTCACTAAGAGAGAATTTCTCTGGAGGCTTTAAAAAGCATCCCTGGAGCTGCCTGGAACCTGCTCATTCATTTTACCTCCAGACCAGATCCAGAGATGTGTATCCTTTTCAGCTGGAGACAGTTTTAAAATAAGACTATTTTCATTTGGAGGAGGGATATAAAATAGCTGTGCTGTATACACAAAACAGGAGCCCTGGAAAGAGCTTGTGTCAACCTGAGGAAAAAGATCTATTTGCAGAATTGCCATCTGTGCTGGTTTTGGCTAGGATACAGTTAATTTTTTTTTCACAGTGGCTGGTATATTTTGAGTTTGTACTGTAAACAGTGTTGGGTAATGCAGGGATGTTTCAGTTTTTGCTGAGGTCACACACAGTTATATGCAGCCAATTGTATTTTATCGATTTGAAATGTTGTAGCACTTCTCATTAGAGCATGAGAATGAACATTGGTGCTAAATCAGCAGTGGACAATGGCTTGAATAGGCAACTATAGGACCTACAGTAGGTACAGAGACTTCCCCACCTGAATCAATCCTGTGCAGTGGTCCCTATCTGCTGGCATTTTTGGAGGTCAAAATACTTGTGTGTCTTATAAGCACATAAAGAAACTGAGGCCACAGTCAAGTAATTTGGCAGTAGTCAAGTCTGAATGAGCCTTTTTTAAAGTATTATGATACTGTAGTGATTGAGTAACATTGTTTAAAGTAGGCCAGGTACAATATCTTTAAAAAACTAAATCAAGATAAAATTTATGAAGACTACAAAATAAAAAAAAAACCAAAAAAACCCCAACTTGGTAGAAGTAAAACTTACTGCAGCGTTTGAAAGCAAATTTAAATAAAATCACATACAAATCAAAAAGAATTTATACTAAGTGTCTACTAGAAGTCTATCTAAATAACTGGCAGTACATTACCAGAAAAAGATGCAGAATAAGAAGTCTGGGTCAGAGACAGCTGTGTTTAATATAAAATATATTAGAGAAACAGCAACAAAAGACTATGAAGAATATAGACAGCATAGCTTCCTAACCAGCATTAACAGACTACAATTTTCAGGCTTTGTTCAAGTTGTGGAAACTGTTTACTAAACCAGTGTGATTAGTGACCAAGAATAAGATCAGAGGGGTTTTTTTCATGACCTGGGGCAGCATAAAAGGCTCCCCACACAGGAGGCACAAATTAAGTTTTGAAACAGCAAAAATTAAACACAGTAGCTTTCTTCTTCTGTCTCCTCCAGCCTTTTTAAATTTACAGGTATATAACAAACATTTGAATCAAATATGATAACTGGCACATTCTGTTTATGTAATTCCAAAGTAATTGGAAAAACTTCTCCCACAATATTAAAAAAAAAATGCACAGCAACGCTTTTTTATAGAACTCTGCTTTTTTAGTGTAATAAGGTTTTATTTAAAGTGTCCACAATAAACTTGTCACCTTCTTTCCGTTGCAGTTGTAAAAGGAACACGGCTGTATATTAAATTCAGGTGTCAACTTAAGTTTATCCTTTTTTTCTTTATTATCTTTATCTTAAAGGGCATATTTAGGGATGTAATTTCTTATCTCTGTGTTTTCACCTATACAGGGGAAATTTAGTAATCTTTATCAGTGCCACTGTTAACTGCAAGTATGAAACAAACATTATTTATTTGGAGTTTCATGAGAGGGTGTGAAGGTTCAAGCTTTTTGATTGTTTCTTATAAATTCACAGACAATATTTGCTTTTCTTTGCACATTCTTGTTGAAATTTACTTGGATGCAGAGGCCTATCAGTTTAGACCTCTCAACATTCTGAAAATATCTTGGTGTGTGTCTCTGCCTTTCAGCAAAACAAAACAATAATTGTGAAAGTGGCGTTTCCTAACATAATCGTTTTGTCTAGCATTGCTGCAGACATTTACATGCTTTCTGTTGTCATTTTCCACCGTCACTTGCTCTTTCATGACTTTTGTAATTATTTTAAATAGCTGAGAATTATTAGAAGTATGTTGTGGTGTGAATTCCAATATTGCAAAATATTGCCTGGATGCAAAATATTGCCTGGATGCTAAGATTTGACGATTTCCTGTAATGCTGGTTCCCAGACTTCAGATACCACTTTTTGAAGTGGACAGAAGAAGTGTTTTAGTTGTACAAGCAACTGAGGCAGATCCCTGTGTTGTAGTCAAGAGCCAAAAGTAAAACACACAGGCTTAAGTCTAGCTGCAATCTTTCCCTTAGTACAAGCTCC
The DNA here is from genome assembly GCA_013397795.1 of Orthonyx spaldingii. Lineage (NCBI taxonomy): Eukaryota > Metazoa > Chordata > Aves > Passeriformes > Orthonychidae > Orthonyx > Orthonyx spaldingii. Next base: position 84,958 of record VZTJ01005631.1, on the reverse strand, counting down.
AAGAAGTTGACACATTATCAAGGCTTAAATGCATTTATTTCCATTAAGCAAACAATAATTTTTTACAAATTTAAATTTGTGGTGCATTCTCTGATGGTGCTTCCAAAATTACAGGAAGCAATATGTGTTCCAGTGCCCAGCATTTGTCATTTATTGAGTGATAATACAGGGCACCTTCAACATAATTTGCTCCAAATATCACCAGAGAATTGCATGCTGGGAATTTTGGTGGTCTAAGCACTCATGAACTTTAAATTCCTTGCAAACTTTTTCTCACTGAGCTAAATTAAGTTTTACCCCACTGCTTTTTTTATTATTATTTTTAATAAAATAGCTGTATAGGCTCCAGATAGCAACTATCTTTAGCAAAGGCTTTTTTATCTAATATTCATTGCATGTTTTTAAATTAGTTTTTTCCCCACAATATTACTATCTATTAAAGCTAGTAAAATTATGGGTTATCAGCATTCCCTTTTTTAAGGAAATAGCGTTTTATTTGGTCAGATACTGGACTGATGTTTGAAAATGAGCAATAAGAAAAATGAAACATATTCAACAATGGGTGATTAACAATGAGCATATAAAGAGGGTGTTATGTAAGAGATGTAGCTGCAGGGAATTCAAGATGAGCTATAAATGATGGAGTTTCTGAGTCAGTGGGTATAATTAGGGAGAGTCTCAAATTTAGTATTACTATGGACCATTTTCACATCCACAGTCCAGCAAAGATATTTAATATCTGTCACAGAACTCCCTATAAACAGCTTTAAAGAAATACAGTGCATAGCTTGAACACCCCTGGGTATACAAAGTTCACAGACTGCCTAATCTGGAGTAACATCTATTATTCCAAACTTGTTAATCAGGTATTACAGTTGAAACAAACATACCATCACACCATGACAGAGGTTAAAAAGAAACAGTGTTCAAGTATGGCAGTGGTATTTTCTTTTAATTTTTCCTTTCCCATCTGCTAAATGCCTCGCAATTGCTAAGCTTTACGATAACATGCCAGGTTGCTTTAAATCTGTGCATCACACATCTGGGAAAGGATCACATCTTTACAGAACGTTTTTGAAAGAGACAACAGAGCAAGCAGAATTGCTGCCAGCAGGGAAAAGACACAGAGCTAAAGGAGCAGAAATGGAAGCACAGAGGTGAGATCTTTGTAGAGAAAAGGATTGCTGAAGGATCTCTTCTATTACGACAGCTGATGTAGTAAAATGTATTTAGCAGGTGATTTGTACCTTCTACCCTGTAATGGCCAACATTGACCTCTACCCATAAACTGGTACTACCTGTGCCTTGGACATGTAAAGATGGGAAGTCTTCTGTGCTGTACTTTGGAAACACAGGAACTGTTCTGCTTTCATGAAGATTCACAACAGTAGCAGGCAATTCCTGAGTATGGCTTGTTTGGACCCATTCACTTCAACCTCACAACTTAAGAAACACGGTGAGTCCATTTCTCTTTGTACTAGATACTGTCAGAGAATAACAGAACTGTTAATGGTTTCTTCTCACAAATGCTCTACAGGTTGGAGGATAGATAACACAATAGAAATATTGGAGGTTTTACTTTACATATTTAATAGCCTGTTGAAATAGTAATTGTGAGTATTGGTGCAGGTGCTTATTTGATTAACTTGATCTTGTTCATTTGACCCATTACACGTTGAACTCTGCAAACAATGTCTCTTTCATTGTTATGTAATTTATGGATGTGCTCTCTCCTGCATACCAGCACCTGTATGCCTGACTTCTCAGGCTTTAGGCCACAAGCTTATTTCCTTCCTAATTAACTCAGTGTTACATTTTCCTACAAGTGCTGTTTCCAAAGACATGCTAGTAATGACATATTTACTTCTCATCTTTCCACATCACTTTCATGCCTCAAGAATTGATTAGGCTACCACAGGCTGGTAAATTTTTCCAAATAGAGCAGACAGAAGGAAAGAAGAAATAAATATTTTGATATTTGTTCTTTCTGACATACAGGACTCAAGAAGTTATTTAGGATAAGAAATTTTGTCTTTAAAACATTGCAAACTAAATTTAAACTAAACGTGGAGATGAAGTTAAAGAACATGTTCTAAATAAAACATACTTTTCCAAACATTATTTTCTGGTCACTGATTGTGGAAAGGTGCTGTACCTTTCCAAGTGCTTTATGGCCAGTTTGCCACAGAGGTTATCAAGCTCTGATGCTGCTGGTTAATAGCTTGGAAACCATACAACAAAAATAGACTTGGCTAAAGCGAGGTATTTACTGACTTATGTGTCAGAAAAGGAAAAAGTAATTTTTTTTTTTTTGGTGACCTAGAATGCTCAGTCCTTCACCCTCAAGGTCAAACTGTACAAAATGCAATGTACGTGGTGCCTTGTTTCTAAGTTAAAAGGTTTTGACTTTACTGATCTCTGCAGATTTTAAAATGCTAAAGATATTTCTACAACACACAGTGTTTGGATCATTTATAAGTGATCATATCTTTAAAGAACTCTTTCATGACTCTGTTCATGTGCGTGCACCTTTTTTAAGAAGTCCCAAGTGTCATATTCCTCAGTTCCCCATCCTCTTGGTGTGCTTACTTAATAACAGATTTGAGATAGTGTCTGCACATGAAGGCAGAGCTTCTTTGCTTTTCTCTGCCTTCTGGAGACTGGAGCCAAAGAATAGCCAGTCTGCTATAATCCTGAACTTAGCAGAAGGTAATTTCTGTTCAATCAGGCTCTAAAGAAATATGAAAAATATAAATCTCCTCTCTATTTGGAATGAAATTGCCATTTTTTAAAAACGAAGTTAGCTAGTTGCAAAATCTAGGTTCTCCTTGCAAACAACACAGCTTATGGTGCACTGTGAAAAGTTTAAAAAAATTAATAATCACACTCCTCCAAATCCTTCTAAAAACAAGGAGGGAGAGCAAAAAGAAATATAATTGTATTTATTTCCATACACTTTGTGTTCTTTCATATGTTTCATGTAGAAACAAACAGCTACTTCTACTTCTACAAATAGATGTATATTACAGTACTAGCATATTGAAAGAAAAATCCAATCTGATGCTTTTCTTTTTTTTCAGTTTTCCTGAAGTGAATGAGATTCTCCTCTGTTTACTCTATTTAAAAATTACAGGCTCATCTGTAGAACTTGACTTAGCACAAAATGAAATGATGTTGCTCTTTAACTTGAATGGTCTTTACTGAAAGATCTAAAGGCAAAATTCTGTCATACCTGCAGTGATATGGGTAGAAGTCCTGAAAATCTCAAAAATTATCAGAAGCCTTTTATTTCTAAAAAGTCTTTTGTGTTATACAATCTCTTCATTTTCTAGACTTCTACAATACCTACAATCTGCTGTTCAAGTTTGTAGGGATATCTGTTCCCATGTTACCATGTAATGGTGGAAGTATGATGGTGTTTAGCAGCATTAAAAAAAAAAAAATTGAACCTAATCTGCTAGAGAAATGTGCTTTGTGGTTTTGAATGGTCCTATTTAAATACTTCTCTATTCCAGAAATAACTGTGATTTTTAGACTGCCTTCCTAGGAATTTCAGTCATCCTGGGAAGTGGCATTTGATGCACTGTCAAAATACTTTCTTCTGTTACCTAACTGCACTCTACAAAAGATTCAACTCATCATAACAGATGAAAAGTGCCTCTCTAAATTAAAATTACAACAGCCAAAAAACCAGACAAGAAATCTTTTTAAGAGTCGTGCAGAAAACATAGATAATAATCAGACAAAAATGAAACCCACACCTGAAATCACTGCAATTTGTTGAGGACAAGTGATCCTAAAAATAAGCCACCCTCATCCTCAGCACATGATACATTATGTATCTTTGTGGACTATGAATGAGCAGTAAACAACAGGAACATTACAAAGCTATGAACCAGTATCTATTCGATCTTAGCATAAAGAAGAATTTCTTTGGAACATTTGGTTGAGGCCATGTGGCTATAATCCATCCCATCCTCTTGCTTATAAAAATGCAACCTGCTCAGCAGTGCTTTATATGTAGATGAGTTGAAAACCAAATTTAACTTTTTAAAAGTAACTGGTGACACACAAGTTCCAATTTTCCAACTGATCTGTCCTACTTTTTTTTCCTAGCAACTTTCATCACTGCCATAGCTCAAGAAGTAACTTCTCTCACTGTGAGGAAAAGGGGATGTTTCTACCCTTTTAAGGTGAGATCCCATTACAGATTGTTTCCTCTGCTCTCCACACCTCCAAATAAAGCACAAAATTGGTAAAGCTGAATTGAAGGCAGAAGAATAAAAGAGTTCTTGAGGATCTGCTAAAGGAAAATATGATCACTTGTTATTTGGAACACATTCAAATGTTTGACTGAAGCATAGTTGCTTAATAATTAGGCAAGTAGTGAAACAAGGTGCAGGGACCTCTAGAGAAACTAGTTAACAGGTGTGGTGGAGGGGAAGGTGTGAAATGTTGATGTGTCCCAAGTGTGACTCATTTGTGGTCGTTTCAAATCCAGTTTCACATAACACCTCGAGGAAGGCAGGTGTGCTTTCCAGAACCACTGCTGGGTGAATATGCAACAAGTACAATGGTGTAACTGACATGGAGGAAATAGCTCAGAGGAACTGGAGAACTGCAGGGGATAAAGAGGGATGGAAGGTGAGGCTGTGCCAATTCACTGATTAAACAGGGAGGAACAGCAGCACATTATAGAAGACCTGTGTGTATATATGTATATACACACACACACATGCATAACGTACTGCAGTAGTTTGGGGAACTCTTTGTGAACAAGGGAGGTTTAGGAAGTTTCATTTTTATCATCACAACAGCTGCTTTTCCTAGTGTAAAACATTGTAAATACCAGTGAGAAGTCTCAAAATATGTACACTTGCTAGAAAGGCAAAAATTTAATACATCTTCCAAACTGTGAAAAGTCAGGCCAGTTTAGAAATGAGTTTAATACGAATAACTAAAGTGAGATGAGGATTGTTTCTTCATATGATGTGTAAGTTATCTGTAAAGAGCTGATATATTTCCTTGGACACTAAAAGCACAGGAAAAAGTTTTCCTCTTAAGAGGAAAAAAAGAAAAAAACCGAGTTTTTACCAAAAGCTGTTCTTCAGGATTTGCAATTAAAGTCCCAGAGAAGATGTGGTCTCTCCTTGTAGAATCTTTTGACATTAGAAAATGTTGATGAAAACAAAAGGGGGAATGCATATGTCCCACAAAGAATGAGTTAAGGAAGAGATTAAGCCAAAATCCAGAAGCCTGACCATACAGCACTCCTTTCAATAGCAGGCTTTTCAACACGGGGGGGGGTGTGGGGCCATCCTGTGTACTCATTCCCTTTCATTCATCATAGCAAAGATACAAATGATGCAAGTGCTAACAGGGTACAAAACGGACCTACAGTTGTCATGGGGTTTCCATTCTTTTCCACTTTATTTGGCTATGCTAAATTAATATAAGTGTTTCTGAGAGTGCTAAGGAAAAAAAAAGATGTTGCTTATTTGGACAATTTTAATGAAGGTCTAACCTTTTACATGAAACATTGGTTGCCTTCATTTTGTTTCTGGCAGCAGTTCATATGTTTTCAGCAAAGGACACAATTTAATGACCTGATTATTTATAATATTATAATATATTATAATATACCAGATTATTTAAATGAATGGTTTTAATGAGTTCTTTGAATAGGTTTCTCTAAGAAGTAAGCATGCAATTACTTCCTCAGTTGGGATTTTTTCACATATTTTAAGAAAAACATACATAATCACTTTACAGAACACACGGGCCTTATTTGCTTTAATATTCCCATGCCTTTGCATGCTAATAAACTAGTGATTTCATGGCAGTGAGACACCAGTATAGCAAATGGATATTCCAATATATTATTACTTCCTAAGAAACATTTTTCTTATAGAAAAAGGGAAAATACTTTTCATTTTAACAGAATGGGACATCAGTTTATGTCTAAATAATAACAAGTTATGGACAGACCTGATACAATAGGCCTAACTTAAAAGGCTCCAAATCTGGACTTGATTAAAGCTCCTAAGAAGAAATACATCTAAGTTCCACTGGGATAAACTCAGGTGAATTCAAAGTAACTTGAATTCACCAAGTGATTTAGATTCAAAATCACTGCATTTGGTCCCTGAATATTTACTCTTTTTTGTGTTATTTATTGTAATATGAAGTGTTAATTTCATTCAAATAAATAGGTTTGGGCAAAGTTCAAATACGTTTGCAACTGTCTATAATGATGTCTTTCACTTCTGAACCAGCAGAATGTTCTTTATATGATTGATCTAGTTCTTTAAAAGTGGCTTTGTGGTTTAGAGTGATTTAATTGACCTGATTTTCTCTATGAATTTTGTACATATACGAATAACAGCACTGCAATGAAAATGCAACCTGAATGAGAGATTTTAGAATATTTAATCAGTAGTATTTTGCCTCAGAATGAAATCTATTTTTCCTATGGAATAATGTAATAAAATGGTTCTGGTGTTGAAAGTCTGGTTAGTCAAGAGGTAGTCCAAGCAGGGTTCCAACAGTTGGCAGTCTTCCTGAGTATAAAGTTAGTAAAGACATTCATTTGTGCTTAAAGTAACTGATATAGTTCACTGGCATTTTTTTTAGACATTTTGTTTAAATTTTTCAGATTCCACTGTGATTTCTATGGCTTTGACTTAGTTTTACGTGTTGCTGTTTCTAATTTTGGTCTAACCTTCTTTATGGCTTCTGGGTGAAACCACTACAAAAATCCAAGGAAAATGCATCATTCTTCATTCTTCACTCCTCCTGCCCATGGAAATGTACTATGGCTGAAAGAGATTGAATCTTAAGCAATCAGTTTGCTAAAACTTTTCTATGGCCTTTCACTATATTGTGATATAGTTTCCTGTATCATTATTTGATGATAGAACTACAGTCAAGATGTGCCTTCTGAAGGCATACTAATACAAATGCTGCTGTTTTTCATGCTAAGTTTTTTATCTCATGGTATAATATTTAACTACTAAAATACTTAGCAATCATTAATATTAACAAACACCTTTGTTAACTCTAATCTCTAGTCTTTAGCATTAGGCAGATACACATCAAATGCTTAATAGGTACCTTTAAATACCTTTAGTATTGTTTAAAGAGAAGTCTTCAATTCTCTCAAGGGAATAATGCTGTTTAAGTACAAAAATTTCTTCTTTCTTACTCGATAAGGAACTCTTTGTTTCAATAAGACTAAAAATAGAACCAGTTTGCTCCTACAAGATTGATCACGTTTGCAATACTGAATGTATTGCTTCATAGGAAGAAAAGTTCATTTTACTATTTTAAAAAAATTTCTAAGATCAAACAAAAAGGTCTCCACCTTAAAAGCATTTGAGCATGCCACTTAGAAGCAGTCTATGGCTGTTTTATATGGTCTTTAAAGTGCTCAATAATCCCATAAAGTTTTAACCTTTATTTTATCAGTTCCTGTTACTTTGTGTGTTATATGTTTAAAGCCAATGAAAAGATTTTTCATGAATCACATGAATTTTTATTTTACTGTTCACATAAAAAAGCTTTATAATACCTTTTAGTACCTCAATTTTGTGTATGAATTATATAATTGTCAGTAGGCATTATTCTGAACTGTAGTTTCTGGACCAGAAAACCATTTTTAAATCACCCTGGGCATTAAAATGAAATGGGTAAATGACTTGACTGCATGGACTGGCAGGGTCATCCTGCAGCAGAACACAGAGTTATGAAATCAGATATTAGTATGTCTAATTTTGAAGTGGGACAAAAGTTATTCTAAAGGGGATTTTTATTTACTTTTTTTTTTTAACTGATGAGTGAACAAAAAGTGAGGAATTAAAATGTAGAAGGTATAATGTACTGCATCAGCAACCAAACCTTGCAGGGACATTTCAGTTTTCATGCAGAAGAGGTAAAGCTTGGTGAAAGACTTTCTAGCTACAATAATGAATGAAGTCACCCTAATTAAGATTACTAACCTTTTCAGCATCCTTTATTTCTATGAAGCATTTTATAAGTTTCAAAAAAGTCTAGCTTCTCCCCAGATAGTGCAAAGAAAACACAGACATTTCTCAGACAAAAAGCTGATGCCAAATAAAGGTTGGAGTTTGACCAGGCCTGTCATGTTAATGCCAATGAAAGCCAATGGCTAGAATGACACCAGGCTTCTCATTGAAATGGAATCAATACTGCTCTACAAATAAGGAAATGCTTCAGAAAGTTTTAGTGTTTGTAAGCAGTTTCATTTGGGAATTCTTCTCTCAGGCCATAATATGAGATCCTGAGATTAGATCAGTTGGTCAGAGCATGGTGCTAATAATACCAAGGTTGTGTATTTGATCCCTGCTCAGGCCATCCACTTAAGAGTTGGGCTTGATGATCTGTGTGGGTCCCTTCTGACTGAGATTATTCTGTGATTCTGTGAAATATCTTGGTTTTTTCCTCCTCTAAACAGCACAAGGCAAACACAACTGCACACTAATTTACCTGATAGCTTGGCAATTAGCACCAGTCAGAAACCATTGAAACAGACCAATAAAATGACACAATAAGGAAAGCTATAGGTAATAGATAATGACAACCACTATTAGCAAACTGATTCAAAGAGCCCACAGGACATCCATGGGAGCTGTGGTCAGTGCTCCCCATGCCATGGGGCGGCGTGAGGCTGGGGACACCGCTCTGGGTCCCCTCTCCATTCCTACCCTCAAGGTGTCTGCCCTGCCCAGACACTTACCTTCCTGCCACCCAGGGCCTCGAAGTGGCTCCGCAGCTCCTCCACAGTGACAGGGACGTGCTCCATCAGCTGAGATCCACCTAGGGTCTCCTCCTTGACCACATCTGCTCTCCTGCTGTCTGATGGCATCTTCTCCAGGGCAATCTTGTCTGGCACCAGGGATGGTGGGGCTGGCGAGTGCTGGAACATCAGGCCCAGTGTTGTTGCATTGGCAGCCTCCCATCTCCGCTTGAGGAGCTCCACGGAGCCCTTCTGCAGGGGCAGGTCTGCCAGCTCCAGCATGCCCTGCCAATGCAAGGTGTACCTGGGGTCAGAGGCCAGCACGTGGTGCCAGCAGAGGCCACCATGGAGTGGCTCAGGAGCACCTGTGGGTTGCAGGACAGGCCAGGACACAGGCTGGTGGCTGGGACAGAAGACAGTTCCCAATGGAAGATGCAAGATCCACCAAGATCAGATCCAGTAAGAGTCAGTGAAAGGGTTCAGTGTGTTCATACAACGGGAATATGTGAATTATAGAGTGAATTAAGGCTGTTCAGACATTTTATTCTTAAGCTTGACAGTGGAATTGCTGTCTATCATGAATGGAAAAGCAGCAAGCATGCAATTAGTGAGAATTCCAAACAAAGTGGGGTTAATGAATGAGTGCCTGGTGATCAGTGTGTGCTGCATGAAAGGTGTTGTGACAGGTGACTGCTGATTTCTTTAAGACCTGATACAGCTGTCTGTGTTGTGGAGTGAGTCACAGCATTTTAAAGCAGCTGGGAGACAGTAGGGCTACTGCATTAGCTGAGAGACTGCTTGGGTAGCCTGGAAATACAACCCAGGGCAGTTCTCCTAATTGCACTGTAACTCTTGTCAGGTAAATTGCTAAGTGTTGATATCCAGCCTTTCTGATCAGTTGGCTGTGCTCACAAAGACTTATTCCGTCTTTCTTACAGTATGCTTGGGAAGAGAAATTGCCATTCTGTTATTTTGCACCCGTTGATGAATTCTGCTCCCCTTTTCCTGAAATCAGCTCCCAACAGGTTTGATTTTGAGGTTTTCTGCCCTGTAGCAAATACTCAAATGTAAGTTTACACATCTCATTCTAAAGGAGATTTAAGTAAAAAGAATTTGAATTTAAAATAGTAACGAGAAAGAAATGTTAACAAGAACTGAGGCCCAACTACTAACTAAAATCTCAATTCATTCGTCCTTTTCTTTTTGGAAAGAGATTCCTGTATGTGTGTCCTTTAATATGCTTATGTTTGATAGGCTTTAATTTAATCTGCATTGTTGGGAGTTGGACTTGGGGGTTTTTGAGTAATTTTTTAAGCAGAATGATTGTGGTCTGTAATATATTGCTTACGAGTAAAGAACATAGGAGGAGTGCTGGGTATTTGATGTATTCCAAGAATAATTTTAAAAGGAGATTTCAAGGTCCACCTTTCTTGAACAATATGGAAAAGAGTTTCTTGGCTCACAGTTTTCACTTCCTGTACAACCAGAAGTTGGCCCAAGACTTGTTTCTCCTTTAGTTTTTTGGCAGAATAATGTTGTGGTTATGGTTAACATCCTGCTAGCTTTCCTTAACTGTCTCCCAAACTCTTCCTGCAAGCAAGAGAGTGACATCCTTCCTTCCCCTAAGACATGTACCTTTTCCATCAAAGGTCCTAGATGGGTCTGGCTTCTGGCCCAAAAGGAAGAACAGCTGTTCAATTCCCCAGTTGCAAAAATGTTCATCCTAACTCACAGCTGTAGGTTAGAAATGCTCCTCATTTACACTGCACCTAAGGTGGAGCAGGCTTTTCCTAATTCACTTCAGAGTGCTTATGCAATGCCCACATGTTTTGCTTCATTGCTGGTGGGTCCTTTTGTTGGTTTCAGTAATTTTTGGGGTATGTGTTATGCCATTTTTCAAAAATAGTCTGGAGTGCACCACCAGTACTTCTCCCTTGTAGCTCTCTAAATACTGTTAATTAACTGTGGTAGCTTTTACCCTTGTCTGGTGTGGGACCTGTGGCTGGTAGACAATGGATAAAATGAGTATTTGCTTTGTTCACATGCATGAGTTGGATGAAGGGAAATTGTGTGGGAATTCAGTAGTTTGTAAAGTTGGGTCCCCATCCCAAAAGAAAGATTTCATTGTAACATCAGCATTTGCGTCAGGAATAAATTTGAATGTAGGCCCAAACTTGACTTTCAGCCACTTTCTAAAGACGTATTTTAATGCAAGTGGACCTCTGAAACTTGGGGGAGGAGGGGAGGACCAAAACCAAAAGCCCAAACCAGGCTTGGGTGTATTCTAGAGGTTATTTGAGGTTTTCACATTTTTTTACTGGTGTCTCTGATCTTCTAATTTTTTCCCCTACTTGTTCATAGTAGTTTCAACCACTGTAAAATACTAATGGTAATTTATGTCAAGTAAAATATTTGAGGAATACTGGATATCTAGGATTGCCATTTATTTTGTTTCCTGAGCTTTTTAGCGCCTTATCCTTTCTGAAAATGTAGGAAGAAAGTAGAGGAAATGAGAAAAGCACAGATTTTGACTTTGACCTAAATCATTATCATTTGATACTGGTTCTGCTGGTTGCAGTTTTTAACTTTTACTGTCCATCTGTAAATTTATCTTGTTTAAATGACAGGGAGAACAGATACTGTTGCTTTTATCAAGTATCAGAGATTTTTTCTTTTGTGTCTGCTATTTTTGGCTCTCAGCTGTCCATATTTGTCCTCTGGCCTATTTATTTCTCCCCTAAACTTGTTCTATTATCCCATAGTGACAATAGACTTACTACACTATCCAATTAGCTGAAATACAGGCAAATTTGTATCTCTGGGTTTGTGACTCTCCTCTTCCCAGGAGTTGCATAATAGGACCCCACCCATGTATGGGACTGGTGGCAAGACAGAACTTGGTCTGCTACAGTCATATTTTCAGTCCTATTGCGCATGCCCATAACAGGTAAGAGTCCATAAAAATGAACAACACATTTTAAAAAATCATTAATGTGATAGGATAGAGGTTTCAGTCAGATTAAAATTCTGCAGGGAGCATTGTCCTCTCATTCTTCTTGGTTTGGAGACTCACGTGTGCTTTTGTGGCTGAAAGTGATGTGTTGCAAAAAGGAAGATTGCAGAACGAAAAAATTATGTTAGTTAGTGAGCAGTCATTCTGGCATTTGTGAATGCTACCTATAGACCCTTTGCATTAATGTGTTTGTTTTGTGAGGCCAGTGATAGTCCAGCATTCAAACATTGCAGTCAAACTGTAGGTTTTCCTTTTTTTGTGTTACTTCTCTAGGATCTTTTGTATATCTCTCTCACTGATTTTATAAGAGGCCTACAGTAATTCTTCATTTCATGTTATAAATGTGATAAAGGTATACTTTTCTTGAGCAAACAGCTATGGGAAGGCCTGTAGATTTTGTGGATTCATGAATTGCAGATATCCAGTAAATATTAGGATTTTTTTAAAATCAGAAGTTGTTGGTAAATCTGTCTTCACAGTAGAATATTGAATTGGTATTGTTTTTCTTGCACTGTAAGTGAGATATGCCCTCCTCTACTGTTCACAGACTGTGTATTCAATTGGTAGGTGAACATATGCATTCTAGGAAAGAGCTGTTTCGGGAAACTGTATCAGTTCTGCTGTGTGTTCCTTTGCCAAAATGGCTTAGCTGCATTTTCATCATGTTCTTCCTATCTTAAACATTTCTTTCACGTAAACTCTTTAATTTGCTCTCTAATGAAGGAGTAGATAGAAATTATAAAAATAGGAAACTGATCCAGTTTACTTGTAGAACTACTTGTGAATTGTGTTGCTTGTATCCCCGTGGGATGATACCATCATGCATATTGTACCGGTAAGTCCTCTCCTAGCTTTAGAAAACAGTCTGTCGTCAAATAGCTGGATTGGCCACTGCATATTGAGCTGGATTTCCTTCTCAATTAAAAAAACAACAAAAAAAACTCCCAAAACCAACAAAAACCCCAACAAAACAAACCACAACACAAAAAGACCCTCACACCAAAAACCCCAAAAATCTTTTTTGAGGACAGGATTTGACAAGTCCTTGTCATGATCTGCCATACTAGTTTGTCCAGCACTTGCATCTGAGACCTCCGTTTCTGTCTCACCCTGATTCCAATTAATCTTCACTGTCAGGAATCCCTGACATGAGGCTCCATAGGACATCTTGGGATAAATTATGAAAGAGCAACACATTGCAAATGAAGACTGTATATCATTCAACCCAAAGTTTTTCCCAAACCACTGAAGAACAACTCCCAGGATCCAGAGGAAGCTACAGAACAAAAAGCAGCTGACCTCTTACTTTGTGGCAATTCTGGGAGGGGACACAGAGGGGTGAAAGAGAGGACCAGTATCTGCCTAAGTTCTTCACTGGATCTAGTTAAGAATAGAATAATAGTTCAGTTGGAAGGGATTGACAGCAATCATGTAGTCCAACTGCAATATTCACTGGCCACATTACTAAACAATTTATCTTCTGCTAAGGACTCTTTATATGTGCACACAATAGCTGAGCATGTGTTTCTGACACCATTGCTTGAAAAGCTTGTAATTTCTTCTGCAGGTAAGCAGAGCCTCCAGTATCTGTAACATTTCTTCATTTACATTTCAGACACTTCTTAACAAAAGCTACTCAGACAAGTTTATGAAGAGCTAAAATATTTCTTCATGACTACAGAATGTAAAGCACTTCCAAATTCCTAGTCATATATTGAGAAAATGCATTATTTGGGACTGTCATTTAACATGCCAACTTTTATCCTGATACAAATACGGATAGCTAAATAATAAAACTTTAAATGTTGTTTCAACTTTGCATTATGACAGACCCTGTTCTAGCTAGTGTAACAAGGTTCCAGTATTTTAAGGCAAATCATACTGAAACATCAATTTCTCATATTTTACCAGCAAAACCAACACATTTTATCATCTAATAAGAGAGGACTAAAAAGTGCTCGTATAATTCGTATTGGCGGGATTGAGGAAGGACATGCTTGTTATTTGTCCTTTTATCCCACCATTCTCATTTATTACGTGAGCAGTATCAGACCCCCCACTAGACAGCTTATTTACAAAAACAAAACAAAAAACCAAACAAAAACATGAACTGCACATTTGCACTGAGCTTCTTACCGCTGTGTTCTTCTCAGTCACGTTTTCCAGTTGTGACTCTGCTGCACTCATTGTGTGTGCATTTAGAGGAAGGCAATTTTAAACATTCTCCAATTCGTTGGTCTCGTTTGACTAACGAACATGAGGCTTGATGGACACACGTCTGATAGTAGTTACAAGACACCAAATCTCTTGCGTGCTTGCGTTGCCAATGTATTATTTAGTGAGGCATGGAGGTAAAGTATGCCTTCTGCTGTACCTCTGGCTGTGCTGTGTGTGCTCACCTTACACTGCTCAGCGCTGGCAAAGCCTGGAGGCAACAGCTTTTGTTTCAGTGCTCTTTGGCAGCAAACAAAGCACCTTCCAGTAAAAAATTGTTGGTTCTTAAGTACTTAGAAAAGGTTTGAAGAAAAAGTACAATTGGTAAGCCATAAGTCAGATGGATAATAAAGTACTATGTCTGTTCATATAATTCAGATCATCTAAAGATACCACCTTCCAATGCAGCTGGCTTTCTTAATAATCAACATAATTGTTTCCCAACAGTTTCATTGTGGACCAAAAGCACATAGTATAAATCATACAGGAAAAAAGTTAGAGGGATTTTCAAACATCTTTCACTCTGTTTTCATCTGCTGTTTTCCAGGGCTGTTACTCGGTTGTTTTTCTCCCTTCCTGTCCCAGTCCATATCTGTCACAATTGCATGTTAGCAGGTGAACACTGTGTCAACAGATGCTGCCTTTTGCCAGTTTTCTGGGCAACTGACCCAGTGGGCACCATGTGCTACTCGGCACAGCCAACCCAGGCTCCAGAACTCCTTTTCCAAGGACACCAGTCAGGGGGATGCACACAGGGACAAAACGTGTTCTGCAACCTCTCCCCAAATGACTTGATGTCCTTAGGGACATATTTTTGGGTGGACTATGCAGTAGATAATAAAAATACCCACACATAGGCAGCACCTGTTTTTCATTGTTACTCTCAATTCCTTGGCTAACTTCAGGTTCTCTTGCGCAGCCAACTGGGCACAAGTAAGTGTTCAGTCAGCTCTGGCACACCACACTTGATTTTCTTTAATTTACACTTGTTTTTCTTTCTTTCGTGTAATTGAAGCTTTTTTGACTTTCAGGCTAAAACTCTTTGTCCAACAGATGTTTAAAGGACTCTTCAGCAAAGTAAAGAGTACACTAAAGGTACCCTCTTGTTTCCATGCTTGTGCCACGTTTTTTATAACTCATAAAAATGATATGAAATCTTACTTTTAAAACAGGAGGCCATAGAATGTACAAAATAACAAATTTATTTAAAATACCTACAAAACTCTTTCAGTTTCCCCCCATACCTTTGAAATAGTGACAAAGCTTATACTGGAATAAAACTTACTGTGCTGCAAGTTGATTATATATGACTCATGCTTCAGTCTAGTGTTTAATGAGAGGTGGTTAAAAATCTGTGTGCAGAATATCCTCTATCCTGCCCTTGACAGTTATATTTACTCCTTTGTAGTTAGTACACAGAACTGCCAAATCACTGTTCAGGTTTTTTCCCTCTCTCAAAGTTTGATCACGGCTAAATGACTACAAGGCAACAGGGAATTAAGCCTCTTGTTTCATGGTGTGTTTTAAACTGAAGGTTCAGAAAGCTCATGGCAAATATTGCTGAGCGTGAAATCCCTGTTCTGAGGCTCATCCATCTCATTGCTACACCTCCGTAATTTCCACCCACTCCCCCACGTCTGTCCTTGTGAACTGGTGGAATGCTCCTATATACTCTTAAAGCTCTTATAACTGAACAGCCTAACTGGAACTACAGCAATTTGTTGCATTTAGCTTTTGCTTAACAAAATCTATTTAATCTCTTATATTTTTTTAAAATTAGGAGTATGTTTTAAAATAAGAATTTTCTTGATCAATATCTGCTTTCTGTCATTCCTGTTAAGTCTTCAAGCATGGTCTTTGTGAGGCTGTTTGATGTACACTACAGTCCTCTGGAAGTGGCTTTCTTGGTTAACCTGTTCTTAGCAAAAGGGAAATTGGAGAGAAATCCTACACAGACCTCTATGCCTCTATAGAGGATTGGGAAAAGAAGTCAGAAGTTTGTAGCTATAATGATATTACCTGAATTACAGCATCTTAGTCCTCATGTTTATGATAAAAGGTGATCCAGAGATGCACATTACCTGTCTACATTAGGGTACCATCTGTTCTACCTTTGTATTCAGCTGACAGTTAATAAATGTCCTTGGGAATATATTGCAGGAGGAGGGTGCACAAAAAACCCATTTTAATGTTGAGTCTTAACAAAAAATCCCTGATACTTGAATTTAAATATGGAGTTCTGAGTTAGATGATCTATTTCAAAGTAGGGTTCTGGGTTTTTTTTCTACACAGATAGAGCCAGTGAAATGGAAATAAGGAGTTTAAAATCTCATTGCTGTAGTCAGTGTTCTGGGAGCCCTGAATTGCAGCCACATGCAACTGTTATGGCTCCATCTTGGCAGGAATATATGAATCAGCACAGAAAGCGGTGTCATTTTGTGAACTTGTGAGAAGAGCGAGCCTTGGCAACATGCGTTAAATATCTGGGTGAAATTCCCGGGGTTATGGTGTGATTCACACAAATTGGATAACGCTAATTGGTCAGTTATTTTCAAGTGGAAAAACTGCAACTTGTTGGAAAGAATGTGTTATGGCTATGTTAATAATAGTTCCATTAGTATCATTCACTGAAAATAGCCCTTATGTGATTTTAAGAGACAGTGGCATCCTTTAAAAACACAGCTGATGACAGTGGATGGTCACCCCTCTAACTCTAGAGACCAGAGCTCACTGTGCTGAATCACTCACCCTCCATTATAGAGAAAAATATTTAGAATGCCTTAATTTTGCGTTTAACATCTCTCAGGAATGGCTGGTGAAATGCTGTATGACATTTTTTACAGCATGATGGATTTTTTTTTCATAATGCTGCTGTATCTAATCCAGAAGGGAGTTCCACAATGAGGGATCTTGAAACAAGTATGTTGTAGTTATCTCAACCATCTTTCTGAGACTATCATGAGAAGGATTTCTGGTCAAGTTTTCCACATGAAAGACATTATTACTAATATATATTGTTTACATTATTTCTCTTCTTTTAATAAGTATTGTTTGCTACGTGCCCTCATAAGGGAAAACAAAGGTTTCAGTGGAGCAGTTATTACTATTTTGAACATATGAATATTTATTATTATTACATCATATTATTATGATGATGAGCATGTGGTTATCTCCTGGAAATAAATTGCATCTTGCATTTATTCTTCCCATAGTTCAGCAGGTGGGAGCTTCAGTGTGTTACAGAGTCTGGTGTGCTGGAATCAGTCAAGACAATTGTAGCCCAGGTTGTCATTTTGACAATATTAAACAATTTGAAAATGACTGGGTGATTTCAGATTTGATACTATGTATGAAACAGAGATGGAAAAGGTCCCACTTTTTTGAGGGAAGCAAAGATCAATGTGAACAAGCCCTGAGCTGACTTAAGCAACTCACCAAAGCTCAGTACAAAGGCTAAGGCAGGCTAGTCCAAGTGCACTGGGTAACATCCACACAGTAGAAGAGTGATCTGAATGAAGTATTAGTATCAAGACAGATCTTGAAGTCAAGAAAGAAAATGAGTGCTAAAAGGCTGAAGCAGTACTTGGAGATACTCGGTGGACAGAGAAAAGGTGTATAACCTGACCAGTATAGGGAGCACACATGGAATAATGTACCTAAAACTCGTGTTAAGCAAAAAATTGATGATGCAGAGAAGGCATGTCTATTGTTGACCATGCTTGTTTTAGGAATGAGATTTTTGTATCTTAATGTTGACTGATTAAAAGTACATAAGTTGATCCACTTTTGCTATCACAAATGTAGGGAAAAAACTTCTGACATGGTGAGCAGGTAAAACCTTGTTAGGGATCATGTCAGAATGGAATCTTTTAAAGTAAGACATATGAAGTTATTAATTTTTTCTCCCTTTTATACCTGATCAATCTTTCCTTCACTAGGGATTTATGGCTTGAGAGTGTCCATATCAGTGCCTGGATTTTCCTTTGGTCTCTCCTAAGCACAGAAATTTTCCCAGTGGAAATATTTGGAAAAAGATCTTTTTTCTTTTTTTTTTTTTTTTTTAGTAAGAGTGAGGTAGGGTTGGGGGTTGGAGTGGGATATTCTTTTTTGCTTTTTTACCTCTGCAGAACAGTAGGAACACTGTAGTACAACATACTTTCAGTGAAATTTTATGCCCAAGTGGCACAAATAGGTCTGTGACGTTACTATTTCAGCTTGTAAACACAAGGCCCTGTAAAAACCACTAGAATAGGGAAGTAAATAAAATGTGAGACATATGTGAACCTGTGCTGTCAGATGTACTTGTGGACCTCATAGAATAAAATATTGCTGTAAATGTCTGCATCTCTCTCTTTACAAGTGGTTGCAAAAGGTTAAGGGTAAAGACAAATGGAAGTGAGTTAAGATAGACGTTGTCTCTGATTGACACATTTTTGCTTATTTACCTCTAAGATCCACCAGAGATGGACATAGTACTCTAGACAGGGTCTTATGACAGCAGAGTACAGGGCACATCAACTTAAACAGGTTTCAGATAGACTAAATTATGTGTTCTCGTTTTCTTTAACTTCTGAAATAGTCATTACTTACAACTGCTAAAAAACTTCACTTTGTAGTGAATTGTCTAAATAAAATTTACTCTAAGAGTAGGATACTAAAGGGAATTCTGAGAGAGAGCAGGTGCTGAGAACGTGCAGATAACTCACATCTGCTCTTCTGCTTGCTGTGTCAGAAAATTACAGCCCTTTTCCAAGGTAATAAGCTTAACAAAGATAGGCCTTACCATAGAGGCAAGGAACAGGTTTGTAGCCTCAAGACTGGCAAGCAATGACTTAGAAAAACAGGTGTTATTTAAAGGATCTAAGTATTCAGAATGCCTGGTAGCTTTTAGGTTTTACAGTAGCCTGAAACAGCTTTGGTCTACTGCTTTAGTGCTTTTTCAGTCTTATGAATGTATTTTCTGTGGTGTACTTGAAACTACATTGCAGGATGCCTTCACCTTCTGTTAGGATGTTGTGCAAGGAACCTCTTTGTCTTTTGTCTCCATTGGATTTGCAAGAGCACTAACAGAAGGACATGACAGCATTTACTATCTCATATAAATAAACCTGTGCATCAAGACTGCTTGCTTCGCTCATCTTCTTGTCTTTGGGATACACTTTTCATCCTGGCAGTGAAAGAGATTTCATTACTAATAGTAGCAGAAAAAAATGGGTTTCTTTGTTTTCATTTTGCCTGCCCTGGTGAGCCTTGAAATGATGCACCCACATTTTTGCAGCTAAATATGTGAACTACTAACTTCTCTTCACTTTTGCTCTATTCCTGATGCTTTATGTGAAATGAAATTACAGGTTTTACCATGTGATGGCATAGTGCTCCTTTCAATAAGGTTAAATGCTAACTGGCTTTTCTCTAGAACCAGAGCAATCCCACCACCCTGCCCATTAAGAGGAGTGTTTCCTTGGGCACAAAAGCATCTAGTTTAATTTTCTTCATTACTGAAACTATCTCAGTGGAAGGGACAGGGTTTGTGGTGTGCACCTTCTAGATGGCCATGGTGGGGAGCTTGTTTCTTCACTAGGTCTTTCCATTAAACTTGTGGAAAGGTATTTGGATTGAAACACTACTGAATTTGCTTTCCTGCCTCTGAGGCATTTTGCCTCCTTTCACCTTGTTCCTCACTGAATCATTTCATTATCAGTCACAGTATATTTGTATGCTGGCAATGCTCTAACAGAGGACCTGTTTTCCAGTATATGCAATGATATTTTCCTGAATGAAATTAATTTACAACTTCAGCAGCTGCTTATACTCCTCTCAATTAAGCCTGATGTGTCCTTATTGTCAAGAAAGGCAATCACAATTTTTGTAATCTGCCTTTTAATTCATAGGGACAATGACTTCTTACTTCTTGACTTAAGAAGACAAATTATTTTGTGATTACTAATCAAAGTTATGGCTAATTGATTTTTGTTAGCTCACCAAAGAAATGTTAATTCTGTATAACCACAAGATAATTAAGGTGCTGGGAAGGGAGAAGAAGCATGTGCTCTGTGAGCTCTTACAGAAGAGCCTCCCCAGAAAGAAAAGGACAGTGCTAACAGGAGATGGTAGTCCTTGGGCTTTACATGTGTTTAGGGCCTGCCATAGAAGACATGAAAGTGTCCTCTGGTCTTTGCTTGCACAGAACGAATATTTCTTTGTGAACTGGAGGTAGGGGGAATAGTGAGCCTATCCTTTTAGCAGCATTTAGGTTACACTCTTTTAAGCAGGTCGTTAAATAATATCCACAGTCTCATTAATTTTCTGTAAGACCTTCCGCCTCGCTGATTCAGTGCAGTGACTGTATAGGCTTGAGTTAAAATTGATTGGATAAGTGAACTCATTTGCAGAGCCTCAAAATCTGCTCTTTGGCATTTTTACTGCCAGTCCATGGTATTTTTGCTTTCAACTCCCCTTCTGTATTGGAGGAAAATGGTTTTTACAAGAACATGATGAGTTTTCTGCAGTGTGTTAATAACCCCAGTGGAGCCAGTGGTCTTGCCAGGATTCAGAATTCTTTTTAGATGTGAGAGCTGTTGTTTAGAGTGCATGGGGACATTATTTCATGAATTTCAGATGTTAGCACTACTTTTGGTTTAAAAAAGAATCTGTAAAAATAATCCAAGAAGAGCTGAATATCAGGATTGGGATTTTTAACATGCATCAAGGCTTCCCTCCTGGCCCTCCTTGCCTTCCCAAACCATGCAGAGCAGCAGCAATGTTCTTCTGAGGCAGCTGTGCTTTGAATGTGTCTCCTAATCCTTGTCAGCTGTGGCAGGCAGTCCCCACCACAGTGCCTATTTTATTTATTTATTGCCGTACTCCCTCGTTAATTGGAAAACCAAAATGTTTGGATTCACACAAACCTATTACAGAATACTAATTTCCTTGTTTCTCTAATAAGATTTAAGTTCAGAGTGATTTTTTTCAAGGAGACTAATGGGCAGAATACTAAATAAGGAAAAAGTAATAATTCTGTCAGTATGGCTTTCCTTTCAGCTCAAGTTGTTCATGGGCTGGGGTAAGCAGCTACCTGAGAATTGTGGCAGGGAGAATACACCAGAGCATTTATCTAAAGAATTTACAAATAAAAGTCTGGATTGCCTAACACAATAAAAAGTGAAAGAGACCTAAGGCATTAATAAGTAATATTTTCAGGTGAATTTGGTAATTTTTATTATGTATTCCTCGTCCTGTATTTGTGTGACAGTGATTTGTCCTATTAGGGGCTTACCCAGAGAATATTAGATGTGGAAGGCCCTTCCCCTGCTCACACCCATGGGGCTGCCCTTGTGTGGCAGTGCTGCTGTGTCGCTGTTGAGCTGGTGTCGAAACAAGAGGCACACGAGAGTGATTGCTAAGAAAAGGGGATTATTTATTTAAATGCACCTTTTATATACAAAACGAACGCTTACTGGGATTGGCCACAGCCCTACGCCCCCTGGGGCTGGTTGGCCATAGACATTCCAGCCTGTTCCTGAGGAGCTCTGAACATCTTATCTTTGTTTGCCATAAACAGATAGATTTTCTCACAAGAAAGAGGTTTCTGTGCTGTCACATTGCTGCTTTGTGCAGATTGCAGCCTGCATCTCTTGTGGTGCCTGGGGGCACAGCTGGCCACCCCCACCCACACAGGCAGCAGCACCTCAGGAGGGGCACCCCCATCCCAGCATCCAGGGAGGCTGACACTTTCAACTACAGCCTTCCCCACATGGGAAGCCAGAAGCCTTTTTCTGTAAGGATTATTTGTTCTTAGCGCTCGTTATCCAGCCAGACTGGGCTGGAGAGTGATGTAGTATTTGGCTAAGGGCTTTGATATAAATGACACATCCTGCATTGTAAAAAGAAGGCCATGAAGGCCCTGGCTACAGGGCCTCTCATCCCTTCCCATCTGTGTGGGTCCCAGCACTTCATGCTGAAGCTCTTCTGTCACCAGTGACTCCCAAAATAGCCACATCTGCAGAGCTGTTGGAAGGTTGGGACTTTTGTCAGCCCAGAAGTTCTGTGCTTTTAAATGCAGAGTGTTTGAGTGGTTTAAAATTAGTTCAGTGGAACTGTAATCAGAACCATTTATATCTATGTGAATAAGTACTTTGCAAGACTTGACAGCAGTTGGGCCTTTCAGAGCATGTGTGCCCAAATCCTCTAGGAGCAGTGTGTTCTTTTGTAAACTCCCTGCTCTAGAGACTCTGTCTCTAA
The DNA here is from genome assembly GCA_013397795.1 of Orthonyx spaldingii. Taxonomy (NCBI): domain Eukaryota; kingdom Metazoa; phylum Chordata; class Aves; order Passeriformes; family Orthonychidae; genus Orthonyx; species Orthonyx spaldingii. The sequence goes on along the minus strand of VZTJ01005631.1, from coordinate 62,735 downwards.
TGTTTGTAAAGAGACTGGTGTAACTACTGTTAGCCTCCTTAGAGTTTCTCTGATTTGCTCTTGCAAAAAAGAAGAAATTCCATCATAAAATGAGATCAATGATATGTGAAACCTGAGACCAGTCTTTTACAGGCATTGTGATTTAACTTAGTATTCATAAAGTAAACATGTCATTAGCACGTGACTGCTAAAAAATTCTGATTGGCTTCATATGAGAGACATGCACAAACAGAAAAAAAGCTGCCTAGAGTGTCTGTTTTCCATTTTATCAGTGGATAGGTAATGTCAATTTTTTTCCCTTTGTGCCACATTAGGAAATGCCTATGTAAAATAAAAAAACCTGAAAGATGGTTATGTGTACAGTCTTTTCAAGGGAAAAAAAAAAAAAATCTCAATTTAAACTCCTATATGTAGATAACTTAGCGGGAGAGAGAGATAACATAGCATAAATTCAAAGTTTGACTTTAATATGCCTTAAGGGGAAAGACACTGGTAAAGAGTGGCGTTTTTAGTCAAGAAGTATGTGTCATAGGATTCAGTGTGCCAAAGCAACATTTTTCCATAATGCTGCTGTTATTGACATTAGTGACTGCTGTGCAGTGGTAGGAATGCAGTGGTGTGGGCTGTGGAGTTGTGTACGTCAGGTAGCATTCTCTGTGCAAACACCCCACCACTGGTGTGCTCATCGTGCTGGACTTGTCAATGTTCTTAGCTGCAGGTGTATGTTAAACACGTGAGTTGTAAAATTTATAAAATTCATTTTTCTAAATCAGAGGAATCCTTTGGAATAGTTTCTGGAGTTGTTGAAAGTGAGAGACATCCTTCAGGCAACAATGTTTTAGTACAGATTTCTGAGTGTCTTTGAGCTGTGCCATGAGCAAATCACTTGCAGTGCCAGCAATATGTATGTATTCTGTGTGAGACTCCAGAATGTCAGGACTTTGAGGCTTCTTCAATGCTTGAAATGTAACTCCATTAGTAACATGTTGATCCAGTTATGTGTGCAATGAAAATGTTGCTGGAATCTACTGTGCTGCAGCTCTGTGCTGTTTTCCTCCTCTTGCTAAACCTCCAGTGATGAGGTGCAGCCTTCTTGCGTAAGAATTCATGTTTCAGCCTGATTAACATTTTTAAAATATTCATGAAAGAGACCCAGAATTTTTGCTGACACTGTTTTTAGAAGAACTAAATGCTCTGGAGCACATATTGAATTGTATGTGGCTGCTGTAGTAGAAAAGAAAAATACCCTGGAGATGTCTTTTTTTCTGGGCTCCATGACAAATTTTACGTCCATCTGCACTTTAGTTTCACAAGCACATAAATATAAAACTATTTTAACTTGCACCCAGCTGGAAAGTATATACTTTATGAGAGGAATGACATTTTTTAAGAGTACTGTATTCATAGGTTATGGATCTCATGTGGATAATAAACTTGAACCCTATACCATATCTAGTATTACATTATGGGAAAGCTTGTCTTTCAGGAAAGTTTTCAGATTGTGTCCTTGCTTTATGAAGAACTTTAAAAAAGGACAAAGTTCACCTTGTACATGCTTGTAGGTAATACTGAAAAGCCATCTGAATTTAGAAATTATGGGGTTTTTTTCTATGGAAATATGAATTATCTATTTATACACATAGAACTGGTTGCATCTTCAGGTGGGAGAGAGGAAAACATTCTGGTTAGAGTTAATTCTCCCTACTTCACCAATAGAGTCATTAGCTCTGGGGTTGTCAGCAAAATACAACAAATTATTTTGCATTCCAAAATAATACGAAGGAAAAATTATAACACAAATGCAAAGTATTACGAAGTCACTTGGTGATTACAAATTTGGACTTGATGATTTTAGAGCTTGGTGCTAACAATGCCAGGATTGTGGGTTCAATCCCTTTATGGGCAATCCACTTAAGAGTTGGACTTGATGATCCATGTGCATCCCTTCCAACTCAGAATATTCTTTGATTCTGTGATCTTGGGGGTCTTTTCCAACCTTAATGATTCTTTGATTCTATGAAAAAGTGATGTTGAATCATCTTGTCTGGCAAAATGAAATATCAGTAATTTAGGAAGATACACTTTAACAAGAAGAAAAAAGAAAAGAAAAAAGAAAAGTAAAGGTTTAAAAAAATGGTTAAAAGTACAAGAGGAACTTTAAATATGGGGAATAGGGACCAAGAAGAGAAAGTTAATTAATGAGTTGAGACAGGCAGCTGTCATTGCTGTGAAATTCTATGATTTCTCTCATACACTAGCTTTCCTGTGAACAGCAAAGAATGGTAGAGCTAGAATATATGCCTGTTTAGGAAATTGAATGCATTTTTAGTACAATGATAAAATACCCTTTCTTGTTTTGTCTCCCCACTTCCCCCCAAGGCAAAACAAACAATAAATTACAGAAATGCCTCTAGCAGAATTTTCCTGTCAGCATTCTAGGAGTCATGATGTCTGCAGACAGGTTTTGCTCCTCTTGCAGGTCAGATTCTTACCTATGATACTCATTGCCTAGGGAAAATACTGTGTGTCAATCGATTTAGTTTTTGTGCAGTCTTTTCACCTTTCACATGTTCCTGTCTACCTTCATGCTCAACTTAAAATCCTCCTTTCCAGCTCTAGTTGCATTTTACTTTTCCTGATACCAAGCTGAGTAGTTCTTCTCCAGCCTCTGCTTCTGTAGGAAAGACTCTCCTGAGTTTACTCTGAATGTATTTTAACTGTCCGTTAAAAACAGAAAACATGTAAAAAGAAAAACTGTCCTCTCAGTCTATTTTGTCTCTTCAAAAATAGCTGACAATACTTCCTTCATTCCGGTCTAAAGAAGATAAAAATTAATGGAGTCTAAAGTCTGTATCAATGCACTGGTAAGGACTCAGATTGCCTTTGAAAGACAGAAAGTTCAAAATGTATGGTGCTTAGGATAGTGATGTTATTACATGTAAAGGTAGAGTTGTATCACACAGCAAAAGGTAATGTCGTGTCAAGGTCATTGGAGTGTATATTTAGAAATAAGTATTTCTGATTTATTTTGTATAGCTCTGCAGTCTTAATCTATCATTAATACCCATTTCCACATTTAAGATCTCCAGTTTTTAATAAATGGAACAGGGAAGGGCTAGAAGATGACATTAAGTTTCGTGAATGGCTTAGGGCAACCTTAAATGTGTGTATGGAATTAAGTATAGAAGAAACTAATTTTATCTTTCCTTATTAAGTATTTCTAATGGATTTGCCAGTCTAGTATCAATCAGTGTGATTAGATAGCGTTAATAATGTCTTATAGGGTCTCTTTTCTTTTCTTGCTGTTCATCTGTGTACAAGAATGCTGCAGGCACAGGTATTTCAAATACTGTCTCTTTTATGCCCTTTATCCTTTCTAATTGTCCTTCATGTTAGCAAACAAGTATTTTGAAAGCCTGATTTTGTTTATATTAGCCCTATTGAATGCAACCCTCTTGTAAGGCTTTCTGGATGAGATCTTGGACTTTGGCTTTTCCATCTGTTGCCTGCAATAAAACACCAAACCTTTCCAAACACCGTTAAAATGATAATAATAAAAGCAAGTCTTTAACTGAAAGCTTTCAAGGTGCACAATATGGCAATATGCACATGTGATACAGTATTTCTGTAATTTTTATAAGATAGTTTAATTAGTGTATCTATCACATATTGTCCAATTAGACGAGCAGTTGGTTAGGTAATTTCCCCCCGGGTTCTGCCCTATTGGAGACACCCTCCACCACGCCCTGATCTTTTAGCCCTACACTTTATTGTGTCTAGGATGTATGGTCCGAAACAACGTGTCCTTGCTAGACTAAAGACAAGACTACACAGAATTTCAAGAATGTATCACTAAGGGTTTGTTAAACTATGGGGGAGGGCAGGAAAAGTTCTAGAAATTATAACTATGTATTAACAGTCTACAGATTTAAAAATATATGAAAAATATATAAAAAGCTAAAAATCCTTAGGCATCACATGCTCTGAATTTTTTTCTGGGTAATAGCTATCTACATAGGCTTTGAAAAACCTGGATCTTACAAATTTGGGATTTTTATTAAAAAGACAGGATTTTGAGGCTGACTCCAGAGATAGGAAGCCAGAATCACATGATGGTGGTAGCCCAGACCCTCCTGTGCTTCATACTTGGATTTTCAGCCATTGTAGGAACTGCACTTTCTCTGCAATGGTAGCATTGCCCTCAGCGTGATAGCAATGTTTTGTTCTGTGCATGTTGGCAGCACGTGTTGCAGTGGCCAGGCTCTTCTCTACACTAAAGAAGTTCTATTTTGTGGTCAGCAGAAGGGGAGATCCATCTCTTGTTGTTTCATGAGCAGATAATCTCACTTAGATCTTCGAGGGTAGATTCAGAGCAGTTCTGTTTTCCTGGAAGGGAACCAGCCTGATCACTAGGATGCGCTGGGTGATTCAGGCTGTGTCTGACCCTGCCCTCATCTCTGGCCCTATCCCGGAGCTGCTGCTTTCCATCCTGGTTCCCGTTGGCGCAGTGGCTGGTGCCAGCCTTATTGCTGTGCTTGTTGCCAGCTCCTCCCCTTGCAGAGCAGCCACCCCTCGGTTACCCAGTTCTTATTTCTACAACACTCTGATACTGAGGGGGAAAACGTTTGTGCATAATGTTACTGGCTGATAGGTGCGATTTCCAACCCATGACTAATGGCAAAGCACAGTTGTTATTCCCACACTGCCATTAGGGATGAATATATTATTTTAACATGTTCTCCACCCACAGAAATTTCTCAGTCTCTTTCAATTTGCATGGTGTTTTGCAAACAGCTTTTTAGGAAAATCAAGAGCATCGAGGAAAAAGACACTTGATGCAAAAGACTCATATTGCAATGCCAGCCACACACAATAAGAATTGCAAGTTAGAAAGCAATCTAACTGTTAAGGAATTAAAAATGAAGGTAAGCCTCTATTTGAGGGATGCAGTACATACCATACTCATTATACATAACTGCCAGTCTGTGAGCCAAGCAGTGTTCCAGCAGAACGAAAGGGAACAGTTCAGTATGTAGAGATAGAATCTGAGAAAAGATGTAGAGGTTATTAAAACTAGCTAAAGAAAGTATTCTCGAAGTCTGCCTGGTTTGTTTGAGCTTAAAGCTCAAATGTGATGATTTAGGGGGGCACCTAATCTCTTTTCCTTATTAATATTTGTCCTTTGAATGAAGATAACTTGAGAATTCACAGTAATTAAGGCCTCCTTTATTAACTCCAATGTCAAATTTTCATATTCAAAGGGCTTGGAAGATCTTGGAAACTGCAGCAGGAAAAGAGATTGAGTGAGCAAAAAGTAGAATACCTGGTAACTAATGGGTCAAGACTGAGCGAAAAAAAAAAAAAGAGTATTTGAGCTTTGTAGTCCCATTTGATTCCCAGACTATATTTATGCCAACTCACTGTAGTTTAGAGCAGTCTTGGAGATATTCTGAAGTCGTCCAACTGTCCTCTAAATAGCAGCCTGCCAACAGAGAAGACAGAAGGTCCAGCAGTGCCCCTCGTGCTTCCTGTGCTGAGGCTGGAAGCTGGAGTAAAAGTGCCAGCTTTGTGTCTGCCAGAGGGACTCTGCACCAGGTCTGCAAACACTGGGAAGTTCTTGGCTGGGGAAATTGAGTTGCTGTCTGGTCTCTATGTGGCTAGAGCAACATAATGGGATTCAGACACACCGGAGGGACTGAGATTTTCAGTCTGTTATGTATAGTTGATGCATTTTGTGCTATCTTATTTGGAAATAAATCCAGGCATGTACAGAACGGAGCTGTTGGAACATGACTTTGTTGCCAGAGCTCCAGCAGCATGCTTAATACTGTGTAATATTTTATGAGTTACTGACAAATTCACGGGTGGGGCTGTCAGGCTAACCATATGGTTGGCTCTAGAGAAATGTACCAGTTTGTTTGCTAGTCAATTTTTTGATTGATTAAGATAGTATCGACTAGCTGACCTTCAAGTTTAGTTATCTCAGAAACCACTGTTTTCTGGAGCAGCCTTCAGGCTGACAGTGACAAACATATGCATTGAACTTAAGTTCAGCAATTTACCTGAAAAATGTCACGTGAACAGCTGTACTAGATCACTGTGGAGATTTCACTCGTCTCCCTAGTGAATATGGCAAGTGGGACAATGTTGCATTATACTCCAGAAAAATCAGACTTGGCTTCAGGTTTAGCTTGTTTTTCTTTATCGCGTTTCTGTGGTGGTACATAAGAGGACATAATTTATGCAGTGTGTCAAAACATAGTGGATTTATTTTGACTGCCTGGTGTGATGCCTCTGTAGTTCCTCCAACTTAGCAGCATTAGTGTTCTGACTAACAATTTAGATTCCTAGTAGGAAAAGAGGATCAAAGACAGCTTTTCTTCTTGGTCCCTACCCCTTCTGGCACTCAGACTAGAAGTGAAAATGGGAGTGATGAAGACCTTGCACTTGTTCTGTGACTTGACTTTTATCCTCCCCCTTCTCCCCTCTCTGTTTTGTGAACAACTGAGGGCTACTGCAAGTCATATTACTTTTCCCTATCATATTGGACCCCAAAAGAAGGAGGACACTATCTGTATGGTGGTCACCAAGAATCATTTTTACATGATTTGAGACCCCTGTGCTATCTGATATAAATGGCCTGAGTGAACCTGTTCTCCAGCTGTCTGGGAAAGTCTATTTCATGATTTTATGAGCAGCAACAGCTTTTCCATCAGTTATGATGTTTTGTAAAGTCAGTGCCAATTGCCTTCATGTCATCTGAGAATATGTGCACGTAGCCTAGTAGGGATGTTTTGAGCTTCAGTGCTGATTTATTGTAGGCAGCTACTACTTGAATATCAAAAGGATCATAATGAAAATTAAAGGTATTATTACAAGATTTGGTGGGAATGGTCTTGGATAGCTGAGGTATATTTGAGATAAAAGGTGACTTGAGTTGGCTACAGCAAAGGTACTCTTCGAACCTATTAAACAGAAAATACTATTAATATGGGTGAGCTATGGCTTCCTGTCGGCAATTCAAAAACATCAGTAATGTGTATTGTGAAGTTGGATACTATGTCACCTGCCAAGCGTCACTTGGCACTCCTGGAAATACTTGGAGATCTGCTGATTTATTAATATATTGTCTGCTGCTGCTTATATGTTCAGTCATCTGCTCTCCTTGAATGTCTAACAGCCCTCTGGGAATTAATGCTGTATTTCTGCTCATGCTAATCAAAAGTTGGTATACAAAGTATTTCTGCTGTCAGGGGAACTATCGTGATCAAGAAACACTGAACATACTCTGTCTGTGAATCAGCTCCTGCATGCCATCTCCCTTTTTGCTTTTTCATCTTTTTTTTCTCCCTCTGTAACAGTAATCGTCACAAAGTAGTTCTTGAATCAATGATTATTTTAAAGGAAACAGAATGTAAATGTGCATTTTGAAAGCAAGGACAAGAGGTACTTGTCTTTAATTCATCAGAAATTTTGACACTTTCTGGTTGGAACACTTTTATAAGCATACAGCAGTGTGTCTATTGAGAATTCATTCCTAATTCCCTGCTTCATGGTGCTACTTATTAAAGCCCAAGTACTGCTCTTTAGACGTTTTGTTCATGCAGTAGTTAGCGCGTGCATTCTGAAATAGTGGTCATTTCTCTAGTGGCACTGTTTCTGCCTACAGTGCATTATAGATACCCTTGCACAAGCATTTTTAGTCACCCTCACAATCAGTAACTATACAAAATACTGGTTTTGTTTCTAATATGGTGTTGTCTTAAGGACATTGGCTTTTCTCTGCAAGGATTCATTGAATTCATTAAATATGTTCTGTTTTATTCTGACCAAATATATAGTAGTAGAAATATAATTGCTTTTGATATTATAGTAGTAAAATAATTAAATTACTGTGAAATTTTTTAATGTCAGTTATGCAGAAACAGGATCAGCACAACATAGCTCATATCTGTTGTTTCTCTTGCATTTTAAGATCAGTTCCTAGAGGCTTGTGGTCTCTTAAAGTAGCCAATACTTTCTTTTTAGCACTATCCAGTGTTTGGCATTGGCTCAGTGATAAACTTGTCACTTACGTACCTTTAGAAGCACTTCTCTATTACAACACAGTTCTACCAGGTGTTTTGTTATTTGGACTTATTTAACCATCCCAATGGAATATTAGTTCCCTACATGAAGGTGCAATTAAGAAAACAGCTAACAAAATTTACTATTTTCCCCTCTTTATCTTGTACTTTTTAGCTGTTGCTGGTTGCTGCACAAAACAAAAGTTCTGTCTAAAACTTCAGCCTGAACTTTGACACTGGCTAGAGATTTTCTTCAGATTTCAGTGTTAAATTTTAATCCACATATGACTCAGAAAATTATTTCAAACTGTAGCTAAGCAGTTGGATAATTTTTTAATTAAATGAGTTGAGTTCTTGTTGAGATTATTTTTTTAAAGTACCTTTAAAGACTGTTTTATTCCTTCTCTCCATTCTTTCTTAGGCATCTCTTTGCCACCACATGGGGTGAAAAAGTAAACTTGACAGACATTTCATTTATCCAGGACAAATCTAGGATTTGCCTGTGTTCTGGATCTTGCCTGCTCTCTTTGACAAATGGTAGTGTTTTTGTGGCTTTTATTTTACTCACTGGATGTTGGGAGTGCCTGTAAAGCATGTTGTGCATGGAGTGAGGAGGTGTTCAGTGGTCATCTTGCCCAATGTTTTCAATACCCATTTTCTGTTTCAAGGGCTGATCTTAGAACAGTTTCAGCTTGTTCTGAAGATCCTCACAAGTTACAAGTAAACAGCAAGTAATTTTTCTTTGGAAGTATGGTTATTTTTTATTTATGCCATCCGGTCAATATTTTCAGTTCAGTAACAATGCAGTCAACTTTCTGTCAATAAATAAATGTAGAAGAGTATCTCGTTTGTGAAACAAAACCTGTAACTTCCTTTGTCAGTTAGGAGCCTCCTGGATTCTGTATAGGGGTATCATTAGCTTTGACAGATATGGAATTAGACCTCGATGTGTTATCGTTTTTGTATTTATTGGTCAGTTTGGACAATAAATCAGAAAAAGGTTTATGAATGTTGTGGAATGGGCTACAAGGGTGAGGAGGCTTCAATGTCTTGCATCAGGACAGAGCTTACTAAAATGATGAAATAGATTTGGTTTAGGAGAGAAGGGCTCATGAATCTGAAAATGAAAACAAATCTAGATCTCACAATATTTAATAGTAAATTTAATAGTGTGGTGTGCATGTGGTAGACTTATCTCCCTTGTGCTTGATTTTGACCACATGACTAATTCACCTACAGAACTACTTTTATATTTTAAAAGCAAGCACACAATTATTTTATCTTGTCTCTGTGCCATGGAGGAAGAGCTCTGAGCGCTGTGCAGTGCCGTGTTTGCGCTGGAGCCTGTGCAGCCTGGCTGGTTTTAGAAGCATTTGGCCAATATTGGCCAAGGTTGGCTTGGATGTTAGCAATCAGACCACTTGGCAGAAACTTGCAATGATTCGTACCAAATACTTGCAAAATAAGTGTTTGGAAAAAGGCACACTGAACAGAAGGAAATGGCCACTTGGTAAGTTCAAAACAATGGAGTTCAGAGATTTAAAACACAGAGAAAAGTTATCAGCTTTTACCAAGAATCAGCAAGCAGAAACCCTGCACTGTAACAATAGAGATAAGTATAAATGTTTAAACAGGACCATTACAAAGAAATGAAACACTGTTTACATTATGAAGCAGAAATAGTTCTGTGAGTAATGCATTTTCCAGCAGGGACCTTTGTTAACAGAAGTCCTCCACTGACATCATACTCGTTGAAACAATACTTGTTACATGATGAAATGGCATAAAATGATTCCAAAAAAAGTTTTATGCCCCAAATACACGAACTTCAGTTACAATCTATTTTAGATTGTATGGAACATATAAGCTTATGGAAAAACATTTTATTTATTTGGTTTACACAGCAGCTGTAAAATAGAATGCATCAAAATATCATACAGTTTTCTCATCTAATTAATCTAGAAATCAGACCTTCAAACTAAATTTTCAAGGGACCATGAGCCCCTGACAAGAAGAGAAAGTAATGGTTGTAATTGCTGCTTCTGTTGAACCTCTAAAAATAACTTTTATCTTTCTGAAGTGTACTTTTGTATATACAATGCTAATTTCAGAAAAATTGATGCATCAGAATATATGTATTGTACCCAAAAATGTACATACTATATTGGAAATATTCAGCCCTCCAATTTCTTTCTTGTTGAACAAATTGTCACTCTTTTCTACTTAATATAATGTTGGAAGCTGCCTCAATTTCAATGTAATTTTTATTCATAACAAAGAAAGTATCCAAGGTTCTCTTACTGAAAGTAAAAGAACCATAATTTTCTTTTTAAGTTCTTCATTTTCTTCTTTTTTTCAGAGAGAGTTGAGATATAAAAATAGAAACGCATTTAATGGTGCAAAGTTCCCAGGGGCTTACAGCCTGCAATTTAATGTTTTATTCATAATTTTCCACAATAATTGTAGTTATTTGTTGATCTTCATACAATTCTTTTCAATATTGCTTTAAATTTAAAATTAATGACATGATTTTTTTTTTTTCTGGAGTTTTGAGATCAGTTTTCCAGTCATAAAACCAGATATCCATATGCAATTCATAATGAGCACTTTTTGCAAAGTGCTCAACTGTATGAATTATTTAATACTTTACTTTATCTGTTTCTGTTTGCAAGAAGTGCTTCCTTTCTGTAGGCAGTAATGCCCTTGATTTGCTTTTCACGTGTAGTAAGTCTAATTTATTACTGGTTTTGTGAACTACCTTGGGTTGAATGACAAACAAAATAATTATGAAGGTTATAAAGCAGAATTTCACTTTGCAACTTAACCTGCTCTGCAATACTTACAGTGTTCTTGGGGTTATGTTGAGTGGTAACTTTCCAAGAACACCAAAACTAGGAATCTGTTTCTTTATCATGGGCAAGATTCCATATGTACAATTAAAGACCATCCAGACTTAGTCTCCTTCTAGAGCTGCAACTCACTGAGGATTCAGAGAATGATTTTTTATGTCATCATCCAGAAGTTCTTTCACACCACAGGAAGACTTGGATGAAAGAAACTTACGTAGCTCTGTTTAAAGCATATTATGCTTGGATGGGATCAGGTAATTGGGATATCAGCTCTCCCTTTCCCTACCTTTAAATGTTTGGGTAAACAGAATACATTGTTAGCAGGTAGCTCTCATTGACTTCTTCAGGCAAGTCTGATATTTGAAATTCGAGCTGGTTTTTATGGCTGCACAGCTGAATATATTCAGTGAACTATTCTTAAAGCTGGAGATTTTAAGCAAGAGACCATGATGGTCATTTTCTGTGATGTCTTGTTGAACACAAGGCATATTTTCTACATGAACACCACTAAACTGTAGTCAAAAAAGCTGTGCAATTACTTAAACAGTCATGTTTTTCTTAACATTGACATGAAATTGGCTTATTTCCAATGATCCCTATGAACTAATGTATCAATTATTAAGAACTGTGCAGAGAACTCGTCAGAAAGGTGCTTTGGCACAATTTATCTGAAGGAGTAAAACTATCTGTATCATTTGGAAGTAAACTGCTACAGCAGAAAGAACTGTCCAGGGATAAGAAGAAATTGGTAGAATATCGTGTATGAGATCTCACATCAGGTAAAAATGGGATGATGATGATTATTATTTATTATACAGGTGTTTGATTTTTTTCTCTTTCTCCTTTTCCCCTCTCCCCCTCTTCTTTTCCAAATGTGATAAATTTTGCATTATTAAGATGCTGAGGATGCTAAAGCCACTCACTCAGTGGCTCAGCAATTAACATTTCAGTGACTAAAGTATGACTTTGTAAATTGTTGTGTTTATAGTATTATTTTAGCTCCGTGCTAGGTATATAACTCTCATATTCCTGCCATTCCTGAATGGAGAAAATTCAGACAGAAGAATAACTGTTCTTTCCATCTCAAGCAGTGAAATGCATCCTGGCTTCTGGGGTTTCAGGTAAATACATGAGTGTTAATCTTGTTTTGTCATACCCAATTCCTGGCTCATAACTGGAAGTCAGAAAGTGATATTAAAGGTCTTCCCTAACAGGAAAAAACAGACCTGTTAATCTAATAAGCCTTCTACATACAAATGCTTTGTACAAAACCAGTTGTGAAATCTAAGGCTCACTGGAGCCATATAATGTGCGTTCAGTGTGGAAAGCAATCTAATCAATGATCTGTTCTTTCCCTGAGAAAATGATCAGGGCACATATGAAGATATAACTCTCCTGAATTAGATGCTCAGTCAGAAGACATTTCAAAGTACCTTTAACAATTGAGTAATAGTGAACATATGGAAAAATATGGTAAAAAGGAAATAACCATATCAAGAGTAAGTACTGAGAATAGAGATTGGCAGATAATTTGAAAGCAGCACTGAAACAAAACCAAATTATATCTTAAAACATCAGCAAGAGAACTTCAGTGAATGTAAAATAAAATTTTCTCCATTTTCCATGGAGAATCATAAAAAATATTGAAATCAGTGACATATTTTATTAAAATGCAGCAAATGCCTCTTAAATTAAATGTTAGCATAGGAAAAATGTCATGAGCTTTATATGTGAAATTTTACTCTTAACTCATTTCTGTCAGCAGAACTGTAAAGAATTCTAATAACAGATTCATCATCTTAGAGGTGCATCTTTCAAAATGGACAAAACACACAATAGTATGTAATTTTATAATTAATGCAAAGTCTTTGTATTGGCTTTTGCACAAATACTTCCAGAAAATGAAGTAATTATGTAAAATAAGATGGTTTGCAAAGACCTTGTAGGTGATGTGAGTTTGCATGGTAGAGCAATATAAATTTCTGCTCTACTCTAGATTCTATTTGATAAAGTCCCAGATGCTGAGACAGATGTGTGAAGGCTGTTTCCTGTCCTGTATTATATTTGTATCATGACTATATTGAATATGTGTGCAATGTTTTTTGCCACCTGATTTATAGGGGAGGGACAGAGCAGTAACTAGAAAATGTACGGTAGAGTTTGGTTATCTTTCTACTGAGAAGAGAAACTTCTCCTGCCCATGAGACATTGCAGGTGCCAATGCAGTTTCTGTTTATATTCCTGGCAAAACCCTTAAGTTCTTACATCTACAGTTGAGGTGCTTTTGATAATCAGAGGAGGTACATGAACTTTCTGGTTCTGCTCAGATTCCTAAAGCATGGGGGGTTTTTTACACTTTTTTTCCGGACTGTGTGTCACCCACAGCTTGCAAAGGTTAACATTTTGGTTGTTTGGGAATTAATTCAGAATATGTAGCCTAGCTGAAGAAAAAAAAAAAAGGTTGTCATTGGCTCATTTCTTGGCTTTTTCTCTTGGAGTCTGCTATTAGTGAAAACATAGTAACTACATTATCCCTGTACTTTAATATGTATTGAACATTCTAAAAAATAACCTAATGACCTTAAGGATATGTGCAGAAAGCCTATCTAAAGGTCTGTACAGCACAGTGATGTTTTGGGGGGTTTTGGTGTGGTATTTTTTTTGTTTTGTTTTTTGGCATTCAGAAATATTTTTAAGAATTAGTTGCTAGAACGAGAACTGGAGATCATAACTTGTCATTGAAATTATTGTTTTCTAAAATCAATTGAGCTGCAAATATGGAATGTTTGCAAGACTTCATAATGAAGTAAAAAGATAATATTGTTCAGACTGTAGTCTTTTATGTTCCTATTAGCATGGGTAGAAATTTGACATTATATTTCCTTTGGGCTACCCTATAGTCTTTGACATTCAAGCTTCTCTTCTTTCTTTCTGGTGACAGTTATATGTGTGCAAAAGGAAGTGATGTATTGATGAGAACATGCAGTCAACCTATGTTTTTAGGTTGTTTTACCAGTAGTAAGGAATGTAATTTAAAAGAAGCTATTCCCATTGTCATGAATTAATTGCTAGAAATTACTAATGGCAAAATGGCTTTATGAAATGTTAAATACACATCTCTTTAGTGGTTTGCTGAAGTACTTTCTTTCAGTCACAAGCTGCAATGTCATCAGGTCAGGTGTGCATTTCCTCCTTCAACTTAGTGGGTAGCTTTGAAGTCAAATTATCATGTACAAGGGTCTGTAATATTCATAGAAATATGAATGCAATAATAAACTCTGACTTAGTCGAGCACTGGAATTGAATTAGGCACTTTGGCAGAAGAGCTGAGGTGGCTCTTGTGGCCCTTCACTGCTGGAACATGTCTTATCTGATATCATACTCAACCTCATCCTTTGTCTGTGCTGCATTTCTTGAAATCTCTATTTTGTATTTGTCCTGAGGATGTGGAAAGAAAAAAGAAAAAAAATCCACGTGTTTTGTCTTGTAATAAGAAAACTGTTTTGATACATTTTGCACGATAGAATGCTGTCAAATGGAGTTATCAAGCAGTGAGTGCACATTCATTTAGCTGAAATCACTATTGGAAATTAATAATGAAAGATTGGAAATTAATAGTGAAAAATGTAGTAGTCAAAGTAAAAAACCTAGCAACTTCTTTATCTGGTATTCAATTAAGTCTGTTATTAAGTAAAAAGTATTAGTACTCCTTTTAAAATCCTGCTACTAAAGCTATTAAAAATCAATGAATTCTTTGAATTTTTGCAAATTATCCTGTGTTGGAAGGATTTTGCAAATTTCTTGGTTAAAGAACTGTACGTACCTAATGAGAATTATTTACTATACAGCAAAGTGCAGTTATTTGCAAGGTATGTAACAGCTGAGTATGCAGATTTGAGATGACTGATGCTGACAAGAAAATGGTCAAGTCATCTTTCCAATTTGGCAAAAGGAGAGTAGGTGTCAGACCCTGAATTATCAGGGTCCTTATCTTCATGGATGCTGTGATACAGGGGACACAATGAATGCTGTTTGCAGTTATCCATAGAGACAGGCACAGATGGAGCAATGACACTTATTTTAGTTGAATGGTAGGAAATAGACTTTGAGCAAACTGCTTGGAGTCCTTAAGCCTCTCCACACTCTATAGGGAGGTACAGTTCAGAAGGCATTTCCCTTCCTATTCATTAGAGAGAGAGAGAGAGAGAGAGAGAGAAACAACAAAGAACAACAAAGAGAATAGAGGAAAAAACCACAATCATAATGTATAAAATGCACATCACCAGTTATAAGGGACTTGCTGATTGATATAACTGATGCAGAAGGGCTCATCAGTCCTTTGTGGCATTTTTGGGGTGCTTCTTGTGAAGGGAAGAAATTACTACACATAGTATACAAATGCTGTGGTAAATAATCCAACTTAATTGTCTGTAATGCATCAGTGCAAGTCTGGGAGTTCATTCAAAATATATTTTTGCATAGGTAACTGTAAGCAGAGCTAAAGTTAGGACAGCATTGCTGTTTTTGTGGCAAATAAGGATTATTTAAGGTATTATCACAGGTATTAAGAGAACAACAGAATATTTAGGAGGAACCAAGTGATTGCTTGCTCTCAGTTTTTATTGCAGCTGAGAAGTACTAGAACAGCTGCATAAAACAGATGCTGTTACCCTTCCACTTTCATCTTTTTGGGTTTGGGCCGTGTCATCTTCCATGTCACAGCATAAATTTGGGTTATTGTAAGGCACATAAATTACATGATCTGCACAAGATTAAGATCATGTAGAGACTGATAAGGCCTAAAATCCTCTCCAGGTGCCCTGTAAACTGTTCAGTGATTAGTTGGGACTGACATAAGCAGGCTCTGTAGTTACCAAGGATTATCATTGTAGTGGTGATCTTTTCATGTTAGCGTAATTTTTTTTTTGCTCTTAATGGAACATAACGTCTGTAATATATCTGCAAATGTGTCACATTTTTGTTTGGATTTTTTTTGCTTTTTTTGTACTTCTTTATTTTCTTGGGTAATACAGCTATTCGATGAAGCTTGTTGTGAGTCTGTGGGAAACTTCTTAGATGATTTATTAGGAATTTTTAGTGGTACTTACATCTTTTTCATAAATTATGAAAAAATAAACCCATAAAATGCAATTTCAGGATAGGTTATTTTTTAAGAAAATACTATTTTCACTAGATTTTGCCTAAAAAGCAGAAAAAGAAACCAATTTTGAAATCCTAAAAGATTTGAGACTAAGTTAGAACAGTGTGTAGAATAAATCTCTATGTGTACTTTGGGTTTACTTTATCAAATGACAGCATAACTAAATGGAAATAAAGAGATCTCATGTATTTTGCTGGCAGGTAACACATAAACTACTTATAACCTTAGGTAATGCATAATTATTTATAATGAAGAGGTACACAGACATGTGACTCCTGGGGACTCTCAGGTGCTATACAGGGCTGGGAATTGGACTTGGGAGTCCCTTCCAACTCAGCTTGTTCTGTGATTCTGTGATATATATGATACTCAGGTAACACACAGCTGCTTATGACCTTTGTCAGAACAATTACTAAAATTTCAATGGGCTCAACTGGAAAGGAAGTTGCTGAAACACAGATAAAGCACCTGGTTAATAGTAGTTAAAATAGCAGCCTAGGAGTTGTGCATCTTCATGCACTGGTTTTCACAGGCTTCACAAGGTTGAACTTAACAGTAGAGCTAGACCCTCATGCATGGGACAGCATAATCCTTTGGAGGATGTTAATATAATATAAAATAAATATATTATAAATATATAAATATAATATAAATATATAAATATAATATTATATAAATATAATATACAGGAGCAGTTCAAGTCTATTTGCCTTTCAAGTTCAGTAGATAGTCATAAAGCTGTGGTTTTTTGTTAAAATATATTTTTTCAGGGACACATGAATAGACTGTGTACAGTGATGTAGTTTCAGTCGAGTATAAAGAAAATTTGACAAGGTCAGGGGGTCTTAGGAATCCAGACGTGGCTCTGGCTTGAAGCATGCTGGGTATGAGGCAGCACATTGTCAGAATATCTACAGCTTTCACAGCAATCAAATCTAACCATTTTGTTTGTTACTATTGCTGAAAAGAACTGACCCAAAGTTTAAAGGCTCAATTGTAAGTAGTATCTGCTAGTTTTTCTGTGAAAATATGAGAGTGGATTACTCTTCTCCATGAAACCTAATTTAGCATCAATGCATTCCCCTGACCACGTGCTCTCTGTTCTGCCTGCTTTGGTGAGCTTGCCTAGAAGCTGATCTGCATTGTAGCTAATCAAGATGCTTTGCTTCACCTCCCCTTTGTCAGCATACAAAAGCTCATGTCAGGAAAGCTTTCAGAGGTAATCAATCCAGAAAAATAGATCAGCAAAAGGAAAACATGGTGAATAAATATTTCATTGCACTATGTAAGCCTGTTGTTTTAAACAGCAAAACAAACAGCTTAGGCTGTTTTTTTTTTAACATATTTTAATTATTCATTTATTTTGTATACAGGCAATATTTATGTGTTCATATGCAAGTGTCATTCCAACAAGTGGGGTGATTTGTGCAGTATTTGAAAGCATTTAAGTTCCTTGACCCCTGTCATATTTTGGTAACTGCTTCCCAGAATGCTGTGGTATGTCATCTCAAAGTATTAATGTGCTCTCACTAGAGCATCCTTTCTCATTCATGATTATTATGGGTACAGCAATTTGCCCCACCTCACTACATTTAAATGTGGCCATGGGCTTGGCACGAGGGGTTATACGATCTTGATGTCTTAAATACTATGGATTTATGCTTGAAACAGTATTTCCCTGCCTTACACTACTAGGAGTGTCATTCTCAAATTTGGAATCAATGATGGACATGCACACGTATGCCTGATGCTTAGTGTGCAGGTTTCTATGGCCTGTGGAAGATTATTGTGTGGGTCTGCAACTAACAGGAAGATGTATTTTCCAAGAATTTAAAAGCAAAGTATCACACAGTGAGTGACTTCCCACCAGTGCAATCTGCATATGACAGTAGCAACTCAGTGAAAGTTAAAAATGGAATCATAGTGATTATTAATGCCTGTGGAATAATGGCTTGTGTTTATCAGCTACCTGTTCAGTGAGAGTGAAATTAGATAAAACTGTACAACTCTGAGTTGAGACTTTTTTTTTCCCTGAAGGAAAACATAAGGTAGATGCATAGACATTCTTTTCCAAATTTTTGTCAGACGTGTTGAACATTTTATGATGTTCCTACAAGCACGCCACTAGGTATAAATAAATTTGTAGTGAACTGCAGGGTTTCTTTTCAGAAGTCTTGAGTAAGAATAATTTAAATGAGTAGCCTTGTAGCCACACAATGTACAATTACATCTCCCCAGGCAGCATTTGTGACTGAGTAGCTGCACAATTATATATACTGTGGCCATGTACTGTGAGAGTTTTGATTTGTCCTACTCATAGAGCAGAACTGGAGCTATGACTCCTTTCAAAGGTTGCAAATCCTTTTAAAACATTTTAAGTCATAAATATTAGATTTTAGTGTAAATATTCTGGTGGGTTTAAAATATATTGCTATTTTCTGAAAGCATTTTCTGTTTTGTATGTTTTGTATCTATTATAAACTAATATTTTTACCTTTTGCATAAACATATGAAATGAGACTAACTTTTTACATAGAGTTTGATCTTTGAGCCATTATTTGATTTCACTTCTATTCAATGGTCACAATTTTAAGGTTTTTTCCCCTGCTCTTTCCCAGCCTTCTTGAGAGTATTTCAGATTATTACTAAATGAATACTTTTCATTTGCAGAAAGAGACTCAATCATTTGAGCTTTCTGTTTCAATGCTTGTTTCGTATCTCTCTTGATCATTTCATATTTTAAATATGGTAATTTTAGACAGGCTAGGAGTATGTACAAACACATTTGAATTGCAAAATTGACTGCAACTGTACAACTTAACTTCTTTAAACAGACATGAATTAGAGATTGACAGGTTTTTCTGGAATTTTATTTCCATTAATGTTGCTTTGTTTCTAACAGAACTCATGTAGAAACTCCTGTAGAATACACATCCAAGTGTGAAAGCCGCAGTTCCTTTCTAAACACAAAAAGTCATTCAATTGTAACTGAGTTACATCCATCTGGTGGCTGGTCACCAGTGGTGTTCCTCAGGGCTCAGTACTGGTCCAGTCTTGTTTAATATCTTTATCAATGATCTGGACCAGGGAATCAAGGTTTCCTTCAGTTTGCAGACACCACTAAGTGGGGTGGGAGTGTTGATCTGCTGGAGGGCAGGAAAGCTTTGCAGAGGGGTCTGGATGGGCTGAATCGATGGGCCAAGGCAAATTGCCTGAGGTACAGCAAAATGAAGTGCACTTGAGTTACAACAACCCCATGCAGTGCTAAAGGCTGGGAGAAGAGTGGCTGGAGATTGGACCAGTGGAAAAGGACCTGGGGGAGTTTGACAGTGGCTGAACATGAGTCAGTTGTGCCCAGGTGGTCAAGAAGGCCAGTGGCCTCCTGGCCTGTGTCAGCAATAGTGTGGCCAGCAGGACCANTGTAGTACACGTCGGTGGTCACCAGATGTCGCTGCGAGCGGATGTCGAAACACGGGAAGTCGAGAGGTCAAGTGCCATAAAAGATCAATTTATTTATTAAATTCAGCTTTTATATACAAAATGGATTCCCACCTGATTGGCCACTGACTGCACGCCCCCCGCAGCTAATTGGCCACCTCGATTCATGAGAGTTTCACTACCTTTATCTTAGTTTATATAAACAAATAGATTCTTTCTCATGAGAAAGAGGTTTCTGTGCTGTCACACTGGAGGGTATCCAGAGAAGGGCAACGAAGCTGGTGAAGGGTGTGGAGCACAAGTGCTGTGAGGAGAGGCTGAGGGAGCTGGGGGTGTTTAGCCTGTAGAGGGGGAGGCTCAGGGGGCACCTTGTTGTTTTTTACAACTCCCTGGAAGGAGGGTGTAGCCAGGTGGGGGACGGTCTCTTCTCCCAAGTAATAAGCAACAGGAAGAGAAGAAGTGGCCTCAAATTACGCCAGGGGATGTTTAGACTGGATCTTAGGAATTTTTTTTTTTCCTGAAAGGGTTGTCAAACATTGGAACAAGCTGCCCAGGGAAGTGGTGAAGTCACCATTCCTGGAGATGCTTAAAAGACACGTAGATGTTGCACTCAGGACGTGATTTAATTAATGGTGAACTTGAAAGTGCTGGATTAACAGCTGAACTGGATGATCTTAGAGGTCTTTTCCAACCTAAATGATTCAGTGACTTTAAGTTCAGTTGCTTATATTTGTATTTAGAAAGCAGGATTTTTCTTTTAATTGAAAGGGGAGGAGAATAGAAAGAAAAATATCTCCATTCTACATTTCTAGGAAAAGCTGATATAGCGCTCACATCCACACCAGGTGACAGCAAAATTTTGACTAAATCCTTCATGATCTTTTAAGAAGATGAAAACCTTAATCGATGATTGTGTTTTGATAAGAGGTACAGTTATTCTTCTCTGCTAAAATTTTCAAAGGCAAATATTACCTTCTACTGGAATTAAAGGTTATTATGTTTATGTTTTCAGTGGCTGTGAAAGACTCAGCTTCTGCTCTGCAGTGTTCAAGTCCCTCTGGTTTTATGTTTGTGTTAGGATTCCTGATTAAAGGATAGCATTGACCTGGGGTCACAACAAAGGTGGTACATGAAGGATGTTGTGTATATAACTGATCTTGTATATATAACTGTAGTATTTGTGCTTAAAGGTGAAGAATACTGTGTTTTCTAAATGTGTGTGATAAAACCCCCAGGCTTTTCTTGTTGTCTGCCAGCATAAGTTGGTTCATGTACTCTTGTCATGTATTACAAGTATGTCCTCCAGGCCTCTCTAGAAACATTTGCTTGCTTGCTTGCTGAGTGGGTGGAAGTAGGATTTTATGGTCATTTGCAGTGTTCTCCAAATACTTTAATTTTCACGTGTCTTAGTCACACAAGAAGTACTAAGAGCTATTCTGTTCAATAACACCATATTTCTGGCTTCATCTTCTTTCATTTTACTAACTCCTGCTGTAATGTGAGTTGTGATGTACATCCAGTGATTTTAAGAAAGCCTTTTCCTCCTTTTACAGCATGAGAGGTTTTAGGTGCCACATGTGTTTCGGTTCCTTACAGAAAGTCAGCAGATTCTACGTTGGCAGAAGATGTCAGAGCAAAGAGTTTAAGCATGGTTTGAATTTCAGCAAAGATGAATTCTCTGCAGATAAAGCAGTTTAATACATAATGTTCATTTACATTATTAAAAATTCACATCATTTTACTACTGTTCAGTTTTAACATGTCTGATGGGATTTGACTATGGAGAACACTGAGGGACTAACTTGATGGATTAAATTCAGAAATTTCCCCCAGATCAAAAATAGTCCAGAAACCTGACTTCCACAAATACACTTCTTTAAGCTATATTTCTAAAATGTACATGCATCTTAAACATGCATTCCATCAAACTATCAAATCGCTTCTCATTTGAAACATGTTATATTCTCTTTGCCTTTTTGAATCATTTTGAATGAACTTCCTACCAATATGTCTGACTGTCTTTCCAAACTCAGAAATTATTTCTTAAATTCTTCAAACCATCTTCTACTACTTTCCCTCATTTTGCCTTGCCTCATGAATAGTATATGATAGCATAACTTCAGGTTTTAGCTACTGCTTCTATGGCTTGCTTCTTTTGTGATATTGAGGGCCATCATATTTTTATATAAAAACTATTTTTGAACCAGTGACTGACTGTTCAGGGATAGTTTCTAGTCCCACTGTCTGTCCCATGGCATTGTGCAGGAATTTGTAACAAGTAGTGCTAGGTGAACAGCATGCCTACAAATAACTGAAAGGTATTCAGCAGTGGAAGTCTTCATTTTTTCCCCCCTTTTTAATATCATCCTAAGATTTCACTGCAATAGTATATACCTGTGTGTTGCAGTCTGTTCTACTATTGCCGCTATACAGGAAGCTATTTCTTCTTCCCTATTGACATTCACAGTGTAGTGAGTTGTTATGGTTGACACTCACAGGGAGCTTGGTGAGCTTGCAATGCTGTAAATAGTGCTGGATGCTTACGAGTATTCAGTGAGTGTTTTAGGGCCTGCGCCTGTATTTCACTGCCAAACTCAAGGCACCATTACCAAGAATACTTGACAGTTGGGTTTAGTTAGGGGGAAATCTGATTGTGACCTGAAGAGCACTCCAAAGGCCACGGAGTTTGTCTGTCAGAATCGTGAAATTGTCTGTCTGTTGGGAAAACAACCTGGCTGGTGCTTTGCACCTGGAGATTCTTTCATAACTTCTGCAAGGACAATGGTAAGACTGTTCATACCTAGTTGGAAACCAGAGATATTTAGTGAACAGAGTACCTTACACTTAGCCTCCATGATGTGGAACTGACAGCTTAAGGATCTCATATCCTCTATTCCTTTACTCGGGTCAATCTGTTAGTTCCCCGACAATTTTATGCTGTGCCTGAGGGCTTTGATCTATGCTGATGTGGACCTTGTGTGTTGTTTCAGGGGTACAAGAGCACTCTCTTTTGCACAATTCTTGCTGACGATATGAACCTGTGGGGAGTGGCTGACACACCTGAAGGCTGTGCCGCTGGTGCAGGCTGCAGAGCTGGGTCGAGAGAAACCTACTGAGGTTCAACAAGGGCAAGTGTAGGGTCCTGCACCTTGGAAGGAATAACCCTACTACCAGCACAGGTTGGGGGCTGACCTGCTAGAGAGCAGCTCTGTGGAGAATGGAGTCTTTGTGGATAACCAGTGGATCATGAGCTGGCACGGCCCTTGCAGCCAGGAGGGCCAGTGGTACCCTGGGGTGCATCAGGAAGTGTGGCCAGCAGGTCGAGGGAGGGGACCCTGCACCTCTGCTTGGCCACATCTGGAGTATTGTGTTCAGTTCTGGTCTCCACAGTTCAAGAAAGACAAGGAGCTACTGGAGAGGGTCCAGTGGAGGCCACAAAGATGATGAGAGCTCTGAAGCATCTCCCTTGTGAGGAGAGTCTGCGGGAACTGCTTCTCTTTAGTCTGGACAACAGAAGACTGAAAGGGGATCTCATTAATGCACATGAATATCTCAAAGAGGGTGTCAAGAGCATGGTGTCAGACCCTTTTCAGTGGTGCCCAGCAACACAATGAGCAGCAATGCCCACAAACTAAAACACAAGAAATTCCACCTCAACATGTGGAAGAAATTTTTACATTGAGGGTGGCAGAACACTGGAACAGGGTGCCCAGGGAAGACATGGAGCTTCCCTCTCTGGAGACATTCCAAACCCACCTGGACATGTTCCTTTGTAACCTGTTTTAGGTGACCCTGCCTTGGCAGGGGAGTGTTGGAATAGATGACCTCCAGAGTTCCCTTCCAACCTTTACGATTCTGTGATTCTTGGAAAGCACCCAGTACATCAACGTAAGAATATATTTGTCCACTGGATTTGGTCATCCTGATCTTACCATATTAACAGTTGTAGTTTCTATCTTCTGCTGTTCTCATACTCTTCTCTTTTACTTCCAGTTGTAGCCCAGTGCATTGGCTATATAGAAAGTCTTGAATTAAAGGAGCTAAGATATTCCATGCAAGCTATCATTCTGGTCCTGAAAGTTAACTTGCACATTATTCCCACTTGAAAAAAAATTTTCCCTGGGAATTTCTCCCTTTTCTGGACCTTATGCCCTAGGGCTTGACAGATTTTAGGTATAACTTCTATCTATTCTGCCACGCAGATTAATTTAAAATTGCTTCACCAGGAAGGTTAAGGAATGAAAAATAGTCTTATTGTCAGTGGATTTTAGTGATTTGGGCTTTAGTGACTTGCACTAATTAGAACCTTTATGTGAGTAAACAGTAAAATGAAAGTGTTTCTGAACTCCCAGTTATTTACACATTTTCTCTGAGAATATGTCTAGCTTCAACATGACAAATGATTCTGCTCAAAAATTTCTGATGACACTGTCTGATCCAGTTAGAATCTCTTCAGAGGACATTAATACATTTATCCTCTAGCAATACTGAGGGGAAAAAAAAGATGTAGACACCTCAATAAGAAACTAATATCTGTGGTTAAATGATGGGATTTTTTCTGGTAACCAAAGAACATATATCCATTCAAAACTCTCTACTTAGTGACCATGGGATGGCTAACCGCCCTAAATCACAGGAATGGAAATTCTGTCATGTATGGAAAGTGAATTGTCACACCAGGAGTAAGGAGATATTGACTTAAGTTTTTGATTCAGTTGCTGAGGTGTGATGATCAATTTGAGATTTAGATAAAGCATTGTCTGAATGAGGGCTTTATGATTTTTATCATTTGTGTACAGGCCACGTTTGAGATTGGGTCTCCAAATTCCAGAGGATATAATTGCCAAGTGTAGTTAAGTGTTTTGAAAACCCTAGCAGACACCTCTGTGCATCTTAAAATACCTAAACAGCTCTGCAGTGTTGTCTAAAGAAGCTTATGTGGCTCTAGATGAAGTTGAGGGCAGAACTGGGAATGAATCCAAGATCATTCAAGGCCCAGTCCAGCACATCAGCACAAATCATCTTCCTCCTGAAATTTACTTCAACTGTGCCACAATTCTGTGCTCAATTCATTAATTTTTTAAAAACAGGTACTATATACCTTAGAGTGAATTTAAGATTTAATATCTTATTATTTATTGATCATGTTGAGATCTTCATTAAAAACACTCTATGGCCCTGAGTGTGACCTTAAGCTTGCTGGAAACCAGCATATTTTAATGACTTGGCATTGTTGCTCCTATTTTCTCCAGTGAGAGAGCAATTTCATATTCAGCATGTCCACCATATTATTCAAGCACTCCACTGACAACGCTTCACTCCACTAACAACATTTGTAAACAAAACAGTACAGGACAGAGCGTTTTTTCAAACAAGACAGTCTAGTGACACCAGTAATAATTTTCAGCAAATGCACATTCTAAGGCAGAACAAACATCTACAGAGGACATCCAAGACTTTTTTTTAAAGATCTGATTACATCCTGTTTTTACAAATGGCACCAAGTGTTTTGCCTACCATTTTCATGCTTTCAGGATTAATTAGAATGCCCCTGATAGTCCTTTCAGTATTTTAAATCTTCTAAAAAATTCTAAGTATACGAAAGAGTATAGTTTACATTACTATAGTTTTCTCAGGAAAAGCCTTCTGTTTAGAGAAAATTAAATATGAGGTACTAACTGTATACAATCCATGATAAGTGTTACTGAAACTGCAATAAGCATTGCAGATTCATTATTGTGATAGTAGCAATCTGAAAGCTAGATACAAAGGGGAAGAACGTCTGTTGACAAGGTCAGGTGATAGCCCAGATTCTGTTTTTATTAATTAGTCAGTCTGAATGCTTAAAGACATTGTGTTCCTGCAAAATTAAAAATTCTGGGCTGAGTTCTCCAGGGCAGTGCTTCAGTCCTGTTGCTCCAGGGTTTACAGTTGGGATCTCTCTCATTCTCAAAAGGAAATATGGTAATTCCACAGTATTGGAACTACCTTCTTAGCAAGGGTTAATAAATACCTTAATTAGACTCATGAAACTGTGGAGGGAATCATGTGAAGTTCTGCACAACAGGACATTAAAATATACCTGAGATTGGGAGAAAATTCTCATTTAGAAAAAGACAAACATTGCAAAGGCATCAAATATGGGAAATTTGAGTAGATTTGTATCTTAATAAAGAGAACACATTCAACCATTTATGTATCATGGCTTTATTTGATGTCACATGAATTTGATATATAGTTATTTTAATATATTTTACCAAATCTATAATAGTTATATATTATACTAGGTTATATATTTGGGAATCTGAAGGAGTAGTACTGTAAAATTTTACATATATACAGTTGAAAAGAACTTATTTTAATAGACTAAGTTGTGTGTGCAACATTTCCTTCAGCATTAAAAGAAATTGTGATTTCATTGTTAATCTCAGGTGGAATTGGATTAAGACTTCATTTGTCGTAAATGGCTGGCTAGTCCCTGCTCTCATGTTCCTCGATACCTCTGTGTCACAGGAGATATTGCCTGACAATTGCAGAGTTTGAGGCTCCTAGGACCATGTACAGCTTTTTTTCAGCCTTGACAGAAGCTGCTCAGCTGGCTAACACTTTTTCTTTTCTTTTTTTTTTTTTTTTTTTCTCAGATCCTGGCCTGATTAAGAGGGTGGTTTTATCACATATGATTTTGTGGCTAGATAGGATTGGAAAGTTCCTTTGTGGAAAATATGAACATTTGATCCTTCTTTCACTCAAAACTCTCCCTTAAATTCCTTTTATTCCTTTTGTGGTATGGCTGAACAATAATATTGGTTTGAAAGTGTGTGGGGTCTTTTAAACTAATATTTCCTTTCTCCCCTTTCCTGTTTTCAGATATATTCAAAACCTGAGACCAAGAAAAACCTGGATATTTTTAGAGTCAACTTTTTAATCAAAAGTAAGATGTTCTGGAATTTCAGTGCACTTCACGGAATTGCAGAAGCATGGACTGGGTAGTGCTGAATTAAAGTGTCAGCTCTATTGTCTTCTGATCAATAAGATCCCTTAAAAAACCCAGGGAGACTGACAAAAGAAGAAAAGTAAGTCATTTAGAGAGCAACACTGTAGATGCAGCAGTCATGACGGTTTGAGTGCAAAATCTGTGAGTAGAGCTGCAGTAAAAGAAATGGAGGCAAACACAGCTCCAAGAGAAATAAAATATACAGAAAATGTATTTTTTTCCTATTGATGGTGTTGTATACTACACAAATTAGCAATAAATTATTTTTTCCAAGAATACTAAGTATGATATGAAACAGGAAGTAACGCTGAACAGTTTGATAGATGTGAAACCAATGTTTAATGAGACAAAGGATAGTAATGAAGGGTAGTAAATTACACTGCTCTTCTAATAGCCTGTCACCAATGAGATATACTAAGGCCATAGCAGGTATTTGTGGGTGAATGCTTTATCTTTTTCTTTTTTAGGAAACAGAATGTAGTTGGATGACTCCTGACTAAACTTGATGGTACTCAACTCTAAGCCCTTTCTATGTATCAGTAAAAAAACTCTTTGTCCTTGACCTTTCTGTATATTTTTCATTAATGGTTTTGCAGGGGAAAGGGGTGAGAGGGAATGACAGGAGAGAACAGAAATGGAAGGGAAGGATAGCAGGAAAGGAGATGGTGTGTTTAACAGATATTGAGAAAACAGATTCCTGTTTCTGCCACTAAATTTAAGTATGACTGGGCTAGTGTATTAGTTTGGTTTGTAACCGGGCGGAAACACTAATTTCGTGTAGTGGTTTGAGTTCGTTCACTTAAGTTTTTTGGCTAAACGCCAGCACACTTACCAGATTTTATTTAATTTTGCTGTGAGATAAGGATTAGGAGTAGGTAAAGCAGGCTCAAACTTTAAAGAGTATAAAGAAAGTTTATTAACAGACTTAAAAGGAAGGAAAAAAACTTAAGAACCAGAACAAAACCGTCAGAACACTTTTGCTCTTCCCACCTCTCCATTTTCAATGACAATACAAAAAAACTAACACTTTGACTTTCAGTCAGCTTACCACTTCTAAATTAGTCTTTCTTCAGTCATTTAGGGAGAGGAGTTTTCTCCTGCTTTATCATGTTGACTTCTCCACAAGAAACACAGTTCTTATGGTTTTCAGCTTCACAACTAGCAGCCGCCCAGGAGAAAAAGATCTCTGCTTGTTGTGGAACGTCCCTCCCACA